>CM070554.1:3382773-3895273 GCA_036346405.1 Phyllostachys edulis | reverse complement strand
CGACCATGTGCATATGAATTTACCGGCAGACGGTAGTGCAGCATGACGGCCGGGCGGAGGCGGAGGAGGGAGGAGGAGGCGCCGACGTCACGTCTGAGTTCGAGGAGGAGGACGACCGGGAGGAGGTGGCGGCGATGAGCGCGCGAGTGAGGGAGTTCTGGAGACCGGCAAAGGATGTGCCGCCGTTGGGGAGAGCGATGAGGAAGGATGTGATGCCGCCGTCGCTGGGGGAGAGCGCGAGGTAGGGTCGCCGCCGCCGCCGACGGGGAGAGCGTGAGGGAAGCGGCACCCGCACCAGGGGAGAGCGGGAGGTGGCGGCGTGTCCTGGAGCGTGAGGCGGCTAGGAGGTGGAGTGGCGGCGCGAGCCGAAGGGTGAGAGGTGGGGTGTGCTTGTTTGAGCCGGGCCGGGCTTCTTTTGGGCCAAATATTCCAGCCCGAGCCCGGCCCAAAAATCACTTCGGGCTCAAAATCTAGGGCCGAACCTGTCCCGCCCCGGAAAATTTGGGATGGGTCACCGGGCTAGACTGATCATGAACAAGTCTAAGTTGGAATAAACCACGTGCCAGACGGGTTTAGGAGCGAATCAGTAAAAAATTAAAATTTCCAAAGATGCCTGAATTATGAAGGCTTCCACGTTCAAAGGATGCGATTGGCAACTAGCTAGTAGTTGGATGCTAAGGTAATGTGTTTTAAAACTCAGATAAACTGAGTGGTATATAGATATGAAACGTTTACCCCTCTCCTGGGTAGATTATTTAATCAAATGCGCGCCATTTGAAGACAATGACATGATGCGTGGTCACTAGTCCAAGTTGAACATGTTGGAACGCAGTCCAAGAGCTGAACTTGACTTGGGTGAGGTTAGTCCAATTAACCGGATTAAGTCAAGCCTGTGAAATTAATAAACATTGCCTTGTTCACGATTGCCTCATGCCTTGCAAGCATCAACTTCTGATCTTTTCTACCCCTGTCTATAGGTCTCTTGCCCCAATGCCCCATAAGCAAGCTCATACCCAATCTTTATTTTTTCCCCATTAATTTTTGACACAGTACAGGGGCCTAGAGTTGATTACGGATGCTATGGAATTAAGAATTTGATCCGGTGCTTGCATTGGAATCTTACACTACTTTTTGGATGATCTAGCAGCGTGTTTGGCAGCCTAGTGATCTATATGATGTAGCTAGGCAGAGTTGTAGAGATATATATATATCTTGCGTGCAAGTACAATCTTTGATCCATCATTCTGCAGGTGAAAAAACAAACAAAAGGAGATAATTTTACAGGAAATTAAACAAGTAGTACTTCATGTCCTTTGGCAGGCTACTCATTCCGATGAAGCCTAACCCATGGAGCTGATAATTACCAAGCCAATTAATAATAACGCAATTGCAACTTGGAGATCCACTAGCATATAGTTCGGTAGTTTAGTTCACGTCGATCTCATGAGTCGCATGAAGCATGAAGCATGAGGCGCGAACGAATGTAGAATTGGGAGGTGCGCGTTTGCGGCGGAAACGACGGTGGCGGCACGTCGGCCGGAGATGAGAGAGGTGAGAGGGACGCTGGCCGAGTGGAGTCCAAAACCAGGAGCTGCACCGTTCAAAGGCGAGAGTCGCCTGTCAAGTATTTTTCCATGATGGAATTCGCGACCAAGTACGTAATACGTACACCCTTATCCAGTACCAGTAGTGCTTGGTCAACATTGTCAGGCTTAATTAGTCTCCATATGCTTCTTCTCGATCCAGAACAAGCAGAAAGAAACAACTTTACCGGCACATGTTAAGAAGGAATCAGATGACAAATCATGGGTCGTCTGTTATGTAGAATTCACAAGGAATTATTCTGTGGTTTGAATTCATCCTATATCCACTAGTATATTGTGCACCGAGGGTTTCAGTATATATAAATTTTGGAGAAACCAAAAAAATTTGATTTCTAAACAAGCTCTGAAATTTCTGACGTTGTTGTGAGCTGTGACACCTTTCCCTGTACATAGCTACACCTGTAAAAAAACATGCTTGATGGGCATTCGAATATTACAGCATACTATACGTAGATGCATGGGAATTCACGTCAATATGCTAGATAGGAGGATGCTAGGACAAGCTTCTAAAATAAATCATGTAGGACGATGATGCTTGCTGTCGCAATGATGCGGGTTAGGTGTGGACAATGTCTTAACTTGGATTAAGCAAAGAGATGGACCAAATTATTTTACCCGGGAATTTTGTACGAACCTATGGGGATTGGGGACTTTGGTACAAGTCAAACCTTTGGCAGGTCGATCAGTTGCAGGAGTCCCACAAGCCAAGGATAAAGATGTTTGCACTCAGGTTAACATGCTAAAATAATCAGTATAAAAACTATATATGCGTTATTTTAATATATAGAGGGTCTACATTGGATTTGTATATTAGCAGTTGGTTGCTTCCTATCCCTGGCATCTGACGCGCTAGCTTGCCTTGCTGTATTCCTATCCTAGCTACCAGGGAATTTTTTTTATTAATTAACTTTTTTAAAATTTTATTTTAAAGTTAACCCAGCGTACTTTATTTCTAATTCTGACCTCTTTAATCATACCACCATCCTTGGCGTGATAAAACAACACTGTCACGCCAAGCTATTTCTAATCAAACTCTTGTCACGCCACTTTCAGTGGCGTGACAGTGTTATTTGGTCACGCCACAACTAGTGACGTGACAAAAAGTGCTATTTTGAGGACTTATTCTGGCGCGTGACAGTGTTGTTTTGTCACATCATCACCTGTGGCGTGACCAAAGAGGTCAAAATTGGAAATAAAGTGTGCCAAGCGTTAATTTTAAAATAAAATTCAAAAAAAGTTAATTAATAAAAAAAGTTCGCTACCAGGTCGCGTCAGCTGGGAAATTTATTGGGACTAAAAGCCTCCTTGTTTGTGGAAATCAGTTGCTCTTCACCTACATCTGCAGATTTGCATTTGACTTTGGTTTGGCAGCTTCATACTAGCATAAATTAATTTAACTGACAACAGCAATGCCAAAGACTCCCAGAGACCGCCGAATTAATAAACAGTGCCAAAGATTCCTAATCCATTGTAGTGCCACACCATGAATGTTGGTGTCTGAAGTCTGAATTTCGTTGCATATTATAGTACCAGAAAAAATTGCGGTTGTTCTGAATCTGAACTACCAATGCTATCTTGACTGATTGAGCACTACCATCTAGACCAAACGTTGATGGACTTCAACATTCTACTATCTAAGATATAAAGATGCCTGTACGTAGATAATCCAACTATTCGAGTACGTAATATAGTAATTTATCGCAATCTTCAAACACACATTATTGACGGTTGTTGGGAGATATGCCATTGTAAGCATCGGAGATAATTAGTCTAGTCGATGCAATTCAACTCGATTGTTGCAATATAAAAACGACAATTAGACGTACGATACCGGTATGTTCATGCATGATTGACGATTTTCAAGTGAGCACTGGTCTTGCTTAAACCGAAGGCGTCATTTAGTCAAAATCCCGTCATATGTTAGTGTGAACTCGAAATATAGCATGACAAAATATAATACTAACTAATAAGGGAGGCGTGATACGCGGTGGAATCTCCTATCATGAATTATGAATCTCTCTCTCTCTCTCTCTCTAAACTTCAGATCATATATAGGTGCGTGAGATGAAGTAGCATATATACTCATAACTAAATTAGGGCCTATGGATGAATGCCACAAGAATCTTGAAGGAAATAATGTGACTTCTCCGAAATTCCAATGATATTTGTGTTATAAACGGGGTACGTACTACTGGTATCATAGCAAAAGAAAATCCTGTGTACATTGAAGCCTGGAAAAGATCGAGCGGCCGGCTCGGTGTCGACACGATACGATCGGCATCTGAAGCACATCGTCGTCGATCCCGGCCGCCGCCCGGACCAAACTGGCCCTTTTTGGCACGAAAAGCGGCGGGAACTCGCCGGCGCACAGTGAGTGAATGAAGCAGCAGCTCGCTCTCACCGTCTGCCAAATTAGGAGCAATTTTTGCTCATTTAGCATTTTTTTTAATGAAATAGTAAAACTAGTCCAATACTTTTGAAATGACAAAAATAACATCTCTACCGTACTATTTTGCCGCAGAAACTATGTGTCTAGATACGTGGCTTCCGCGACAAAATATCACGGTACAGTCCACTACTACAGAAAATATCATTACAGGCAGTTTTCGAACCGTCTATGATGCAGACTATCACAGACGGTTATTAACTCAAAACCTTCTGTGATAGTTGACTATCATAGACGGTTTGTAGATAAAATCGTCTGTGATATCTTATGTATCACAGACGGATTGTAGATAAAACCGTCTATGATAGATGATGTATCACAGACGATTTATCCTAAGGAACCGTTTGTGATGACCCCTTCTCTATAAAATCTCCAAACAGTGGTTGCTTGTCCTTTGTTGGCTAATTTGAGGCCTGAATTCAGCTATCTAGCTCGCTCTTTGGGCGTTCATCCTAAACGTACAGACGAACCACGACCTACTTCATCAAACCTGACACACTGGAGTGTGCGATTTGCTTCGTGTGGTGCCAATCCTCCAAGTGCTTATAGAATCCTCCTAAATCACGGTCTCAAAAGTAATAGCAGTAGAACTGAACTTGAAGTTATTAATTACAAACTTCCTTACATATAAACCAGAACTCAAGTTGCTTGGTGTTCTTATTGGGTTTAAAGATAATTACATGCTTGTAATTAATAACTTCAAGTTCAGTTCTACTGCTATTACTTCTGAGGTCGTGGTTTAGGAGGATTCTACAAGCACTTGGAGGATTAGCATGTAGCAAATCACACAATCTAGTGTGTTAGGTTCGAAGAAGTAGGTCGTGGTTTCTGCTGCATGTTTAGGATGAACGCTTAAGAAGCGAGCTAGCTAGTTGAATTCAGCCATCGAGTTAGCTAACAAGAGACTATATGTATATACATACACGTATATGAGAGGTGATAGTACATACTCCCGGTTTTAATGGCACAAGCAGCCACTACTTGAAGATTTTATAGAGAAGAGATCAGGAATAGAATGGTAGGACCCCGGGACATAAGGGAGGAGAACTTGATCGGCATGAATACGGTTACACAGAAAATGGTGAAATGAATGGCGAGAGGTAGGTGAAGAGGTGTTGTAGTAGTTTTTAACTCATTTGGTCTTGTGTTGGAATGGAATAGCAAATTTTGTCTTCTGTGATATTCTTTTGTATTGCAAAATTAATTATGAATAAAGTATATTTCCAGCACCAATTAAATAACATAATTGACATATAAGCATGTGAATCCTTCAAGTCATTTAAAAGGAATAATATGCTCAACACACAATATATGCACAATAAAAATCAGCATAAAACTAAGATTTAAAAGATTGATTATTGCTCTCAGAAGTCTAGTTGCACAAGATTAAAACTTAGCCATCACAACACTCATGTCAAATGTAATCACAAATTGAATATGACATTTTATAGATTAGGCCTTAAGCTCAAAATAAAACCTAATAATAGCCATCACAGCACTCATGCCAAATGTAATCATAAATTGAATATGACACTTTATAGATTAGGCATTGAGCTCAAAATAAAACTTGTTGTACATAGGAACAAAATCTATTAAGATAATATCAAATGTGATGTAGATCAGTGATTGTAAATAATCACAGAAAAACAGACTAGAAGACTGAAACTTCTACAGGACAACAAGTATATCAGAATGTATAAATTGCATGCTCGAAACAATAGATAACAGCAGGTAATCTAACAGCTCAAGGCACAATTGATACACAATATCACATCCAATTACATTTGTGACATCAATTCATCATAGAGCAATTCACCGAGCCCACAAAAAATCACTTTACAATATATCCCAATGCTAGGCACATACAAATCACACAGATTGAATATATCCAATAGCACAACACACAAACAAGGTGATATGAAAAAAATAGGATAGCCGGGGAGTGGCAGGCTTACCTTGGTGGTACTTGGAAGGTGCTCGGGGGAGGAGGTGCTCGGAGGATCGGAGGAGGAGGCGGCGTCGAGGACGGCGACGACGAGTTCGGGGAGGCAGCGGCTCGTGCTCGGGAAAGAGGAGGCGTGCTGGGCTCAAGTAGGAGGCGACGACGACAAGCTCGGGAGAGGAGAAACTTAATCGTTTTGAGCGGGGGCGCGAGCAAACTCTAGAATCCGAATACAAATAGAGTTGGACATTATAGACGGTTCTAAAGTAGAACCGTTTGTGATAAATACACATCACACACGGTTCAGATAAATAACCGTCTGTGATGATATACATTCTCATATACATAAATGCAAATTCAGAACATATGACACATTCACATATTAGTAAAGAATTATATCTAAATATTTGCTAAAACTATGCTAAAACCGATAATTTTACGATCACAAGTAGTTCAACACCTGTACAAAAAACTTGGCGTACTCATGCATAATCCTACAGCCGTCACTGTAGAAGACGACATAGTCATCCCACCCTTCCGTCATACCGCAGTCGGTGCTCGTGCACCGATGGCCGTCCTCGGTAGCGCCAACACCTGGCCCTGCAGCCTGGCCATCTTCTTCCACGTCGCCTCCTGGACCGCGTCCGCAGCGAGCCTCGGCACTGCCTGCACTCCCAGTTGGTCCTCTTGGCCATCTCACACCCGCCGTCGGTCAGTTCGCCATCGACCTGGCTGATGTAATGCTTCCCGACATCGTGCGCATCGCCGGCTGTGTAGAGGAGGAGGCTGAACACGTAGGCCGCGGCCTTGTGGTCGGCGACAGCCGCTCGGTCGAGGTACACGAGACCGCGTTGCATGTTCTGGTGCGCGAAGACGAGCGCGAGGACGACGATGATGCAGGCCTCCGGGTTGTCGCGCCTTCCAGGTGGTTGACGACGGCGAGGTGGTGCTCGTTATCCAGCCACTTCATCGCCTTCTCCCGCTCCAGTGCCACGTGCATCCCCACGATGCGCTCCTTGGACGCCTTGTAACTCCATAAGAGAAAAAAAACCAAATTAAGGGTGTTGTTGCTAGTCAGATTAGTAACATGTATATGCATACATAGATTGGTTGCCGCCACAAACAATAGTACGCATTTTGTAGGTATATAAATACGTACGTGGCTCGTAGGCGCAGAGGTCAGCCATGGGCTAAGAAGAACTCGCGGCCACAAGGCGAACAATGTAGACGATGACATCGTGAGGAAGAGCGACGACGATAGCCGACCTTCTCACCTTGGTCCTCGTCGTCATGCCCCGCGTGCTCAGGCCTCACAAGGTGCGATATGGATACATCAAGAACTCACTTATGGATATGGATGCATCGCGCGACGAGACAAAAAGACGCATTGCGCGGCGAGACGAAGAGACGCATCGGCGCGCAAGACGAAGAAACGCGTCACGCAGGAGCCGAAAAGGTATTGAACATATTACAGACACTTCCAATCACAAACCGTATATGATACAAAATTAAATTATCACAGATGATTATATTTAAAAAACCGTCTGGGAAGTTTGCAATAATCACCGACGGTACTTATTAAGAACTGTCTAAAAACTGTCTGTGATAATTGTGTACCACAGACTGTTCTACCCATTGCTAGTAACATTGACGATCGCAATTGTAAAACCGCATGTGATAATTACAACACTGATAGTTTCTGAGAAACCAACTGTGGTGAGACGTCTAATATTACCTCTGTTATAGCTGTAGTCATATGTTCGTCATTTCCAACACGAGAAAACTAGTTTGCCGTTACAGATTAAAAAAACGTAGACTCACGCCACTCAGAGCATGTACAATGGTCTTATGTCAGCCGTCTATAGTCATTGTTACATAAGATTTTTACTGACGTGGATAAAAGAGAACGAAGAGAGATAAAGATACTGTCTAAAATCCTATAGCACAAGAAACAAAAAAAGCATTAAAGATTGTGTGTTCTATAAAGACAACTAAAAAGACAGCAGCTGTCTGTAATATTATATGATATGTCTTTAGTACTGTTTATAGATGATATAAAAAATTACTATAGATAGTAGCTATCTATACTATTGTACATGTCCTCGGAAGGCCGCGAGGCCCCTTGATTTTCTGCATGCGTGCGTAGGTGCGTTGTTTCTGCGCGCGGCGAGGCATCGATCGCCTGATGGATCTACTCGTACGCCGCCGCCGCCGCAAGTCTGAACACAGACTGTGGTCGGCCCGCCCGCGACCAACCGCGTGAGCTGTCTCGAACACGGATTCAGTCGCAGACCGATCGATCGCGCGACCCCCGCAAGCCCGGCTCGAGCCGCTTTCAATCTAGTCGCCGTCGCAAACCCTTCCAAAAAAAGCATTTTGTACATCGGAAGATGGAAACATCTCCCCGGAGTTTGTCTAACCGTGATTATAACATGTAAAATTTGATCCTAAAAACACACCCATTCTGAGGTGTCAGAATTCAAATTGAATAGAACCAAATTGAGTCAAATGCAGCACACGCGCTATTCCAAAAGTGTGTTTGGTTGTCTGTATATGATTAACTCGCATGAGTAGATATAAGTTTTTGAACGTTTGATTGCCTAGATAGGCGGGTGAACCTGACTGAGTAGATGTAAGATTCCCTCTCGGATCAGACCTGAGGAAAACGCTCGATTCGAGCTTTACTCCTCAGCCAAATTGAGCGCATGCAGACTGGCCAGCGCTCGTGAGTTCGTTCACCTTCTCCCGCGTCAGATATAGGCAACCAAACAACATCTCAGCACAGCCTAACTCAACAGAAATAGACAACTAAACAACTCATCATTGCATCCACTCAGCCTGAGTAAGTTCAGCTTGGATAACACATACGGATCAAATTAGGGGTATGCAGGCAACCAAACACATCCTAAAAGGAGTCTCCCGAGTCAGTTTGTTCGCACCATAGGTGGTAGGCTAGTTAACTCAAGTTCGAATCCTATATTATTAATTACATTATGTGAAAAAAAATAAGTCTTATCTCTCTGCAACTGCGTTAAGACGAGAAACAGAACCACCTACGTCCCACCTGCCCGACAGACTACTCCTGTCCTGAACATTTCCGATTTATTGCGCGCCGTTTTTGCAACGGTTGTTTTCCACCGTCGGAACCCACAGCCCTCGGATCACCATCGGACGGACGACGGCGCGAGGAGGCACCGGCAGCGTCATGCTGGCGAGTGGCTCGGTCACAAAAAGTGGACCCGGTCAAAGCTCCACGGACACGTGTCGGTGGGGGCGTGCGTTTGAACGTTTGACGCAGCTGATATGTTTGACACCATGTCACCCGCTGCCTCCGGTGCCGGTCGCTGACTCAATACAGACCCTGAACGACCTTTGGACCACTCACCACCATGCACGTTAGGACTTTTGTGTACTAGTATTTTTCATTTATTTTGAGAACTACTATTTTTCATTTATTTTGAGAGGTTATACGGTGGAGGCACACACTCAATACACACCTCACTCATTCTACTCATATGCGTGCGCGCTCTCTTACACACACTAGTAATTTTTACGAAGGCACAGAACCTTACGGAGCGCGAGCACACACTTTACACTGAACGCGCACGCATGTATACCCTAAATCTAAATTCATAATCCTAAAGGTGAGCACGCGCGCTGAACACGGGTGGGCCAACTGAACTACGCTCAGTCCTCAATCCTCAAGTACTACTATTACTGTTACTTCAGTAATCAGTACCGTGGTTAATGGCCTTTCAAGAAACCGACAGCTCTGCTATTAGCAGCCAGTAACACGACAGATTAATGAACAATGAACCTACGACTAGTGCATAGAAACTACTACCACTAATAAGAGGCAGCCTTATATGTTGGTCGATACAATTTAATCTTGACATGTTCTTTTTGTTGCATTTTGATACAAGAAAAGGTAGCCTAACAGTAGTATAAAAAATAGCAGCATTGAGAATTGGTAAAGTCTGATGTTACTAGATGGTAAACGTCTGTGACCAAATACTTAAGCAGCAAGTGTTTAGTGCAGTACTCCAATTGACAAATCAAATTATTAATTTAAAGCAAGCCCCACAATTGAATAGTCATTCCTAAGGAAGCGCTTGGCCTCCCACCCAACTACCTATCCATCTTTCCCCACACATGATCACACGCTACCTAGTTGTGTTGTGCTTGTGCAGCGAGCTCCCTCACACACAAACACACACACACCTCTCCTCCTCCCTCTCTCTCTCTCTCTCTCTCTCTCTCTCTCTCTCTCTCTGCTACACCATAATACTAGGCACTAGCCAGCACAATCTATATATGAAGATCGAGATCGAGCAAACGCCAAGAACCAAGAAGAAGCTACCACAATTCGATCTGAGCTAGCTAGCTGCTCCAGCTGCCGATCCATCCATGTCGGGCGCGCGCCACCACCACCACCTCTCCGCCGACTTCCAGTTCCACGACGAGCTGGCGTCGCTGTTCGAGCAGCGGCCCGACGCCATGCCGATGCAGCAGCCCTGGTTCATGGATTACCTGCAGGCGAGCACGCCGACGCCGTTGGACTACGACGAGTTGGCAAGGGAGTTCGACGTGCCGGCCGTGGAGGAGGTGAAGAGGGAGCTGGCGGTGGACAGCAGTACTGTCGGTGTCGGGTTGCCTGGCGGTGGGCCGGGTGGGACGACGGCGCCGCTGACGCCGAACAGCATGTCGGTGTCGTCGACGTCGAGCGAGGCGGGTGGCGCTGGCGCCGGAGGGGACGAGGAGTCGGCCGGGAAGTGCAAGAAGGAGGAGGTGGAGGGCGACGAAAGCAAGGAGGGATCGGCCAAGGGGGATGGCGAAGGAGAGAAGAGCAAGAAAGGGTGAGTTCATTTTTTGATCTGATTTAATTTCTTCAAATACTTTGTCTTTGAGTTCTAGAGCAACACAAGAGATAAATTTCTCAATTAAATCTTTGATGCTTGTATTCTGAGAAAGTTTAGTGGTTATTTGGGTGACCATTAGAACAAGAAAAGGTTCATGATCTATTCTAGGGTAGGTTTCTTCCTGGCCCGGTTGATTTTTCTTCTTGTTGCTTGAATTCTTCTTCATCCTAACTATAGCATGTTTCTTTTCATTTTTATCCCCTCTTTGGTTTGGTCAAGGTGTGAACTCCACTGCTAGGGTTTCTCACTAGCACTTCAAACAATACAAAACAAAACAAAAAGAACTCGATCTTTAGGGTTTTGTGAAAAGTTGATCAATGTTTGTTGCCCACACCTTTTTGTTAAGGTTTGTTTTGCTTTCTTGATTTCTTCCTTGTCTTCACATCTACTACGTCTTCCGATTTGACTGCACCTACTCAGTGTGCATGCCTGGTGTGTTCTTAATTCGCGACCATATCACACCAGGAATGATTTAAGATATCACTAGATTTCAATCGATCAGCTCAATTAGTTCCCTAACTCAACAGATCATTTTCATGGAAACTTACTTGGCAGCTTCCTTTTTGTTGCATCTGTGACCATGATGGATCTCCAAATCCATCAGACAAAAAACAAGGGCTATCTAACCAGCCAAAAAAAGAAGAGGCTGTACGGTGTGAACTTAAAGCCACGTTTGTGCGCCGTGCCGTACATACGCACCTATACATCTACAGTCACCATGTTTGAATGGACTAAGGTGGCTGAAATTTTCTTAGGCAAAAATCATATTTTTTTTCATCAATTAGATCAAAATCCAACATATATAGCACATCAATCTCTGCACTAATCCAACGACCACAATAATTGACTTAAATTTAAGAAAATTTCAATCGATTTAGAAATAGCAAATCCGATCCTTCAACAAGCACACCAAAATATATATTCTAGATCAATATATCTACGTACCACCATGTGAGATTGATCATTTCCTACTTCCTAATATATAGATTGATCAATCAAGTTGGCATATGCACTTGCAGGGCGGCCAAGGCGAAAGGCAAGGGCGAGAAGCGGCCGCGGCAGCCGCGGTTCGCCTTCATGACCAAGAGCGAGCTCGACCACCTCGAGGACGGCTACCGGTGGCGCAAGTACGGCCAGAAGGCCGTCAAGAACAGCCCATTTCCAAGGTACGCGTGCACTTGATTGTTAGCTAAGATTGCACCACATGCACGCGTGTGCGTACGTGACCACTACGAATTGATTGAATTAGCTAGGGTTCTTAATTACGTACGTGTGGCGCGTGATGCAATTGCAATGCAGGGGCTACTACCGGTGTACGACGCAGAAGTGCCCGGTGAAGAAGCGGGTGGAGCGGTCGTACCAGGACGCGGCGGTGGTGATCACCACGTACGAGGGCAAGCACACGCACCCCATCCCCGCCACGCTGCGCGGGAGCACGCACCTCCTCGCCGCGCACTCGCACGGGCTCCACCCCGACTTCCGGATGCCGCCCCCGCCACCGATCACCTTCCGGCCCGGCGGCGCCGCCGCTGCCATCGACGCGCTCGGCCTCCTGAGGCAGCAAGGCCACGGCCACGCCATGCAGATGCACATGCAGCAGCTCTTGGGCGGCACGGGCGCTGCCGGGACGATGCATCAGGTGAACGCCGCCATGGCGAACCATGCGCCTGATCACGGCTTGGCTGCCATGGTTGGTACTACTAGTACTGCCACTACTACGGCGGGTAGTGCCAGTACTCCACTCCGGATGCAGCACTTCATGGCGCAGGACTATGGCCTCTTGCAGGACATGTTGTCATCCTTCATCCACAACGACGACACCAGCAACAACGACCACCGTTGATGATCCATCGAGAGCTAGCCTGATAGTGATTTGGCCCTTGTTAACTTTTTGGTTCTGATATCATGCATCCTATGATGATATGATCTAGCTAGCTGCAGCAGCAGCTGCAGTAGTACTACTAGTACCAGTACTAGAAGTTGTTGTACATGTACCTAATTCTGATGAGCTCATGCATTGCACTTTGGGGCATGCAGTACTGATGAGCAATGGTAATTTTATGCTCTTATTACATTTCCTTGACTTCAGCTAAGTACGTACAAAATCAATGATGTTTGATTGTTCATGGGACCTGGAGAGAAATTTATTTATTGCAAGATCTACATGCTCATGATTGTTCCTCTTGATGAAAAGATCATGTAAATGCATGCATCTTGAGCTCTTGGCTAGCTATGTCATGATGGGACATGTTCTTGCGGTTGGCCCTTACTCTGTACAGAAGTTGCAATTCTCTGTGGTTTCAATTCAAAAGTCTGTTCATGCAGAAGTACAGAGAGTACTGAAACTTCAGGCTAGTACAATTCCCTGTTCTAGCTCACTTACAGCTATGAACCTCTATCTAAACGATATAAATGTGTTATGATTGATGAAAAATTGCAGGGGATATCAGGCATGCCATAGTCTAGCATGTGAAATTACCATGCATACATGTCACTACCAGAAAATGGTCGAAAACCATCAAGAAAATTGCAAAAATCGTCAGGATTAATTTTCTTGGCGGGCAACCACCAGGCATATCCCCTCAGGTCTAGCTGGTTATAGAAGATGTAATTAACCCATGCATATATAGTCAAATACGCATTTAGTTCTATCCCTGCTCTGGTTATCTCTTTGGGGATACATCAGCATGCAGCTCCAATTCTGGTTCATGCATGTGCCAAAAAGACAAGTATACATGACTAATTCAGACTTCAGAGTAGCTAGAAACTGTATGCAACATGAAATATATGCGGTACTTCGAAGCAGCTAGACTGTATATGATGGCATATGGTGCTTCTTTTTTAACTACTTACATTGTGCAAACTGTGATCTGCACATTGTTGTTCTTTGGGATCAGAAACTGCAATAGTACTATATGTGTATATATATGATGTTGAAAGCCGTGGGAAAGATAGTATGAACTTTGGTCAGAGAGAGAGAGAGAGAGGTCTAGGGACGTAACATGATCACAATGTGATAGCTACCCGGAAGAAGACAACTGGATTGTCAAAGGCATTGAAGGCAAGGCGCAATGCTCGCAAATACACTGAGTACGACAGTGCAGGTAGACTATGACATGTATGTATGCCCAAACCCAAGTTCTAATGGATTCAGATCCTCAACCTTTACTCAATAAAGTCACAAAGGTATGGACACGTTGACCATCCGATTAGGAATTGACGCTCGAGATCAAAACGAAGGAAGATTTTGAGGGCTTTCATATTTCTCACGAGTCGAACCGTCCGATGCTCGACCCAACGGCCAGAAAATACCGAATAGCACGTAATTGTGCTTCTACCTTTCCTTTTGAAAAATCAGATGATACGTTTGCAATCCTAGCTAATGCATTTGCTATGGTACTAATCCATAGTCGAATTAAATATGACAAGCAGTATTAACGTTGAGAGTTGTGCGATATATACTAGGGTAATGATAAGGACCTGACGTCCGATTAGAAGCAAATCGCTTGGACGCCTCATCCTCCTTGATTAAACTAAGATTCGATTGGTTGCCCCCGGCGGACGGCTAATAGCTAGCTAGCTAGCTTGTGCATGCACCAATTAATACTTGCATGCTACTACATTCTACACGGTGGATGACCAGCCAACACCAACATGCACTGCTATGTACTCACGCTAGCAATCGCAGAGCATCCTATGCCTTTGATATGCACACAGCACACCCATCTCACCAAACTCGCTGCGGAAAGGCGATGGCACGAGCACGAGTAGATGACACGATCACACATGAACGTGCATAGCACTACTACCTGTGGAAGAAAATTTCAGAGCTTTCAGGCATCTTCGATCTTTATCCTTAATCTCCACACCATTATAGTATATTAATTACGTCGTTGTACCATCAAGAGAGAGAAGACACACGGAGCAACGCCCACCACACAAAAGGGGCAGAAGTACGCCGCTGCATGCAACATCCTTCGGACACGGTTGCAACATCTCCGGACAACGGTTGCAACATCCTAGGACAATGGTTGCAATATCCCGCACAACGGTTGCAACATCACAAATCAAAAAACAAAGCATCTGGAGAAAAAAAAACACGTTTGGGGGATGTTTCAACCATAGTCCTAGGATGTTGCAATCGTTGTTCGGGGATATTGCAGTCGTGTCCTAGGATGTTGCAATCGTTGTCCGGGGATGTTGCAACCGTGTCCGGAGATGTTGCAACCATTGTCCTAGGATGTTGCAACCGTTGTCCGGGGATGTTGCAATCATTGTCCGAAAATATTGCAACCATTGTCCTAAGATGTTGTAACCGTTGTCCGAGGATGTTGCAGCCGTGTCCTAGGATGTTGCAACCGTTGTCTGGGGATGTTGCAACCGTGTCCGGTGGATGTTGCAACCATTGTCCTAGGATGTTGCAACCGTTGTCCTAGGATGTTGCATGCCTAATGATTTTGCGATTTTATTTATACTAATATCTTTTATGGTGCTTACTCGTATAAGTTACAACCGAGCTAGCACGTGTGAGTGACTCTGCAACAAGTGTCCAAAGGGATTTTTGCACACCGTTCTACGAGGACAAGGAGGGAGGACAGGAGTTTTTCTTTCCTTCTAGTTTAGTCGCTATTTAAATGAGACAATAAAACTACATGGGCGTACGGGTGGGAGCTCCCACCCGTACGTCCGACTCCTAGTTAATCCCTATATACTATTGTAAGTATTACAATGCCCCTATTTGAATTTATGTAAGGTTCGTTTATTTGCTTATCTACATATAGTATCAAAATCCGTGTGGCTATTTTTTTCAATTTGAGTTGGCCCATTATGTAAGATAGAATCAACATCTAATTTTGTGAGGCCTGAATTTACCAATGACCTCTGTAGTTATAGTTGGGTGCTAGAGGCATACTCATTTGGGCATGTGCACGGCTACATGACCGCACATGTGTGAGAACCCACATAATTAACCTAAGCTAAATAACAATAATCGGTAATTAGCAATAATTAAAATTCTTTAAATCCGGAACAAAGTGTAATTTCAGAGTTGTTATCAAACGCATAATCGTTACAACCTTGAAAGTGTTACATCAATCCAATTGCAAAACAGAAGTAATATATTACAAACCCGATTCTTGTTACCAAATTAATTTTACAACCAATTGTAATATTTATAACAACAATTAATTAAATCATAATCCACTTTTTGCATTCGTGTAGCAGCAGCCATCCTTGCCACCTTGTCCCTTGAGCGCCAGTCCATAGAACCATCTCGCGATCCATTTCCATCGCTCGTTAGGAAAATTAGAAAACGGTTAGCAAGCTAAGTTGAAAGCAGCATTTGTGAGTATTAGAATATAGGAGGAAGTGGCCGTCAGAATTCCCCGAAGTCCAATAGGATTCCCATATCAACCTAGGTCAATCGGTCCCTCGATCACCAAGGTATCCTGACCAACCGGAGTTAGTAGGCCCCTTAGTAATTAAGATATCCAGACCAACTTGAGTCAATAGACACCTTTGACTTCCGTGGGTCTCATCATACGGCGTCATTAAAGCCCAACACCCACTATTTGCAATTGCCCCAACCGCAATATAATCCCATAATGCACAACCCATTAAACCCCACCCTCAGACAAAGCATCACTAGGAGTATAAAAAACCAGCACCATCAGCACTTTTAATGCCCAGCCCAACAATCCTGCAAATATCCAACCCAACAATAGAATGTGAGAACCAGAGGGATAAGAGCCAGCCATGAGATTCATTCCCCCCAGTCAAGACACATTCTTCATGCCTTCCCTGTTTCTTCAATGCCACCTCACGAAAGAGCACAACCAAGTGATAAGGCTGAGCCTGGCACACAGAGCAACACATCAATACATCTCCCCGTTCCACTTCCTCTCAGCCGAAGGGCAAGACCACAACCACTGAAAGGGGAGCAAGAGGAGGAAGGAAGCCAGGGAAGCCAGGAAGCCAAGAGGAAGAAGGAAGCTGAGAAGGAAGGCAGGGGAGCAAGGCGACGCGAGGACTGGGAGGAGGGTGACCAATCCCCGCCACCGGCATCACCACCTCAACACCACCGACCACCATTGCTGACCACCAACCTCAAAAACGACACAATCCCCACCCATCAGGTAAATTACATCTGCATATTGGGCTCCCTCGGTAGCAGTCTAGCTATCATTTGGCATCACAGAGCCTTCACTGTGCCCACCACCATAGCACCATCTTCATCCATGCCATAACAAAGCATTCACAGTATCATCACATATGCATCGCAGAGCAAGGGGTGGGAGCAGGATAGAGAGGGAGGATGGTAGTACCTCAGTGCATAGACGGCGATACCCCTCTGGTAGCAAGCTACTCTAGCACCTCAAAAATTCAGATGATACATTTGCAATCCTAGCTAATGCATTTGCTATGGTACTAATCCATAGTCGAATTAAATATGACAAGCGGTATTAACGTTGGGAGTCGTGCGATATATACTATTGTAAGAATTACAATGCCCCTATTTGAATTTATGTAAGGTTCGTTTATTTGCTTATCTACATATAGTACCAAAATCTGTGTGGCTATTTGTTCAATTTGAGCTGGCCCATTATGTAAGAGAGGATCAACATCTAATTTTGTGAGGCCTAAATTTACAAATGACCTTTGTAGTTATAGTCGGGTGCTAGAGGCATACTCATTTGGGCATGTGCATGGTTGCATGATCTGCACATGGATAAAACACGCCCCTGATGCCTATTTAACTGCATTTAAGTCATCAAACGTTGACGCAAATGGATCTGCATGCTCAACCCGTTGCCAAAAGAGGCGCTTAACACGTAAGTTAGGCAATGGTTGCGCCGATCATTAATTGGCGTCAACAGAAGCCAGGGATACCTTTGAACCAAAGGAAATTAAAGTTAGCTCCCTAGCCATGACAACATAACACCGACCCTAACTACGTACGTCCATCCATGAGACTTGATTTGGCTTGCTCTCGCTACGACAAAATGGTGTGCACATTGATTGGGCATGCATGCTCACCGATTAACCTTGCAGGTACAGAGGATAGTTAGGGATTTAGAGTAACTGAGTATGCAGTAGCATTTAGGTCTATCTATTACTTAACCCTTTGAATGGCTACCTTGTTGCTTGCACCTCTAGAAATCATGTTAAGTTCGAACCAATTAGCTTCAGCTTCTTCCTCACTAGGTCATGAATCACTGATCCAGTTTTATTTTTCTACTATTCAACAAGTTAGCCAAATAGTTTTAGTCGTTCACTCATTTTGGTAGCTCGATTTAGTTAGTAGCTAACGTCCGTCGCCACTGCTTTACTTTCTACTTCTTACTCGTCGCCTTTAGCTTATGTTGCGACAAAGTGTGAGCGGCAAAGCCACAAGACAACTAGATGAGGCATTGCGGTGGCCGACGGAGCGCGAAACATCCCCGCGCAACTAAAGCTTGGAGTGGTCGAGTAATATGGCCATCAACCTAAGAAGTGGTTGTTGTTTTCAGCGTCTTGCGTCTCTTTCTCCTCTGTTTTTTAGAGTAAATATATACATATATTGTCTTTGAGACCAGATAGTTTATAACCAAAATGAGGACAAGATCTACCTAAAAATTTCTGATGACTATAAATTCTACCATGTTGTAGTAATATAATTTAGCATTGGCCTTCAGCCTCCTTGAGATTTGGCTCGAGCTTCGTCGCCATAACCCGACCAAATGATCTACATGAACATGTAATATATTATAGCGCCGAAACCAAACGAAAAAACGGTCAAGCTTGTTGTGTCGTGCCTGCCATGGCTTAGCGTGTCAAATTTCACCTGCAAATGATTAAAGGGACAGACAGGACAAACCATCGCCCTGGCACGTGTGGAGAGGTTCAGCCTCACCTTGAAACCACCGGAAATACACATCTCTCAAGCAAAGTACATCCATCTAAAACAATCACACAGCCAAACAATCAAATTATATAAGCCCCTCTCTGCTAGCTTCTCCCAGAAACCGGATTCTACAGGGAGGTCCGGGAGGTTAAAAGGCAAATTAAGCTTCAATAATTATTAGTCCAACGCGCGATCGATCGAGTTGCAATGATCGGCACATGGTACGTACGGCGTTTCGGTTCCATTAATGTTGGAGATCGATAGAAACGGGAAGCTAGGTTTGCAAGCCACCGGCCGGGGCAAAGCAACACCAACGCGTGCGTGGATGATCGATCAACGGCCGGTCATCGCTTTGAGACGTCTAGTGCAATGAGTTGCAACCTTCGGGTAGACTTAAAGTGCACGAGCCCGAGTTAATAGCAAGCGGCGGTACGACGACTGTGTCGCAATGATCGTTGGCCATGGCCAGTGCCAAAACCATGAGCCATCTCGTGGTATTTGTAGCCTATCATCTAGTCTGTGGCCTGAGCTCTGAAAGCGAGATGACGAGGGGAGGTAGTTGCTCGATCGATTGGGCACCATCAACTTCAATTTCAGCTACGCACGCCATTCGTGATCGATGGATGGATCGGGCTTGAGCGTTTTGCAATTGCGATGGGAGATCGATCGAACAATAAATGCAAAGGTGAGAAGGATGAATGAGATGAGATGAGGTATACTAGGGGGACAGTGACTTAAATTACTACTACTACTCACTTGCACGAGGTAGACAGACAGGGCTCGCGAGACTACCGTTTTGCATGGGTTCAATTTGCAGAAATTGATGGGATTTCTGTTCCCAGACAGATGGGGTACAGTGGTCACTGCCTCACTAGGCATGTGTAAATTGTCAATAGAAGTGAAATATATAAAGGAAAATGTTAAGCACTGGTGCCTACCCAACCTGAATTTCCAACTTCCAGAAAAGGAGTCTAAAACTCTGTATAACAATTTAACCAAGATTCACAGGTGTGCCCCAATGGCGTGTTGTAACAGTATGTACAGTGGTATAGCTAACCGTTGTCTATAGCATCTCTCTACGTTATCTATAGACAGTGCAAGAAACAACTTGTACAATAGATTGTCTCTAAGAATTGGCCCACATAATAAATAAGCACAATTTATAATTTCCATCACCTGGCCCACAAGTCAATATAGTCTTCCCTTGCGTTTTCTCTATCAACACTCAGTACTCAACAATCAACAGTGCTAGAATCCCTATTGCTCGGTTGTCTTCTCTCCTCTATCTTTCACACAAGAACACAAAATCAACTCATGCATGTTATACCACTAGAATCCCCATTGCTCAAGCTTTCCATCCATATGTCATCACTGCGCTGGCGATCATGGAAGGAACAGCCGAATTGGGAATGCAGAAGACACTTTCGGCAAAGGAAGTAGCTACAACAGCTTAGATGAGCTAGCGGGAGAGTTAATTTAATTAATGTATTAATCGATAGTGGGACCATGTTGTCAGCGAGTTAGGTTGTTGGGCATAGCTTTAAGAAGGAGAACCGTGCACTGTAAAGGATTGTCGATAAAAGAAACAATATCTTGTCTATCCTCCTTTTCTGTTCTTCCTCCCGATACTCAAATTCCCCATTCATGACATATGAATGTATCGAATCTCTTACGATCTCGTCAATGTTGTTTGGACATAACAATCTAGTATCGGAGCCTCTTCGATCCACTGTGCGCAGGTCTATCATAATCTCTTGTCTTCGACTGGTAAAAATCCCCGGAAAAGGGTGTCGATCGCCTTCTGGGCTTGATCGGTGTAAGGCCTGATCTGGGTTTAGTTGGCTTGGAGGAGAAATCGCGACGGTACCTTCGAAGTAAGGAATACAGGTAAAGCAAGTGGTGGAGGCGATGGAGGCTATGGAAAGGAGATTGATAGAGATGCTGGTGTAGATGAAAACTGAGATGGTGGAGGAAGTGAAGATGGCGATGGGGGCACAGTTGGCGGCGGTAGACTAGAAGCTTGAAAAACAAGGAGATCGGTTGGATCAGTTGCAGATGAAAGTAAATTTGTCCTTGGACTCCATCGGCAAGATTCAGCAAGAACAAGTTCATGTTGCAAAGGCCATGAAGGGACCAACACCTCCTCCCCTCTTGATTCCTACAAGGGATGGGCCAGGAATCATGTGAGCAAGGTCGAATGAAGTGTCGATACCACCCCAAACTCAGACATCACCACATGTATCCTTTCCCCCTCCTACACCGATAGTGTTTGAAATGTTAGAAATAAGTAGATCAAGTGAGACTGGAGGAAGAAGAACTTGGATCCCAAAAATGGATTTTCCAAAGTTCGATGGAACTAATGCTCGAATTTGTATTGACAAATGCCAAACGTTTTTTTTACGATGTACTGGATTCTAGATGGATTCCGAGTAGCTGCTGCGACAATGTATTTGGTAGATAGTGCCACTCATTGGTACCAAGCTTATAAGGCATCGAATATTTGGCATGATTGGGAACAATTTCAACAGGCTGTACTATCAGAATTCGAAACCAACACACAAGAAGTTAAAACATACTGGAACAATCGAAGAATACAAAAAGAAGTTTGATCGCCTAGTGTACCATATCAGATTATATGACAATTCAGTGAGTGGAATGATGTTGGTAACTCAGTTTGTGTTAGGTCCGAAGGATGAGCTCTGAGCAACAGTGGATACACAAATTCCTGAATCAGTCAACAAGGCAACAATTTATGCTATTATGCATGAAGGAGTTCTTGATAGAACTAAGAAGGTGGGAATACAATATAAGGGAGACAATAACAAACAACACAAGCAGTTTGGAGGTAGTCATAAGGGAGACACTCAAGGTAAATTCACTCCAAATGATGTATGGAAGGCACGACAACTGATGGCTTACAGAAGAGCTCATGGGCTGTGTTTTCATTGTGGAGAAAAATACTCACTTGAACATCATTGTACTAACCATGCTCAACTCAAAGCACTGGAATTGGAAGAGAATCCAACTTATTTATTAGAAGGAGTGTTGGATGCCATTACAGCTATGGAGGAATCTTGTCATTAAATGGATTGGCTGGAACAACAAATGCAAGAACTATCAGATTGAGAGCCCTAGTAGGAAAACAGGTGATGCTGATGTTACTGGACTCAGGTATTTCACATACATTCATCAATACTAAAATGGTGAACAAATTGAGTGTCAAACCTGAACAAGTACTTCCCATGTTGGTGAAAGTTGCTAATTGAGAAATGTTGAGTTGCACTACAGAACTTCAGAGATTCTCATGGTGGATTCAAGGACATACCTTCCAGCATGATATGAAGTTTTTAAACTTAGGAGGGTATGATGCAATGCTTGGTATAAATTGACTAGAAAGGCATAGTCCAATGAACTATAATTGGGCTTAGAAATGGGTTGAATTTGACTCTAAGGGGAAGTTAGTCAGATTACAAGGATTACAGGACGACAGTGGCATTATCCCTCACAAAGTGTCCATTGATCAGGTACTCAAATGGCATAAGGGTAATGATCTGTGGGCTACAGTTGTGGTAGAATCTAATACTGATTCCCTTGAAGAAGTCCTGACTATAGAAGTTCAGAATATATTAAAGATGTTTGAAGAGGTGTTTCAGGAGCCAACAGAGCTACCACCACACAGAAACTATGATCATGCTATATCCTTGGTGCCAGGTGCAATTCCAGTGAATACAAGACCTTATAGGTATTCTCCACAACAAAAGAATGAGATAGGAAGACAAATTATTGAAATGATTGAAAAAAGGCACAGTGAGCCCTAGTCTTAGCACTTTTGCATCTCCAATCTTGCTAGTTAAGAAGAAAGATGGTAGTTGGAGGTTTTGTGTGGATTACAAGAGGCTAAATGCTTTGACAATCAAAAACAAGTTTCCCTTACCCATTGTAGATGAGTTGCTAGATGAATTGGCTGGCACTAGATACCTCTCCAAATTGGATTTAAGAAGTGGTTATTATCAAATTCGAATGGTTCCTGAGGATGAAGTGAAAACAGCCTTCAAGACCCATCATGGTCACTTCCAGTTCAAAGTAATGCCCTTTGGCCTCACAAATGCTCCTACAACGTCCAATGTCTCATGAATTCCATATTTGCAAAATACATCGGAAAATTTTACTATTATTCATGGATGACATCCTCATTTATAGCAAGACTTTTGAGCAACATTTACAGCATCTAGAACTGGTATTTCAAGTTTGGGAACATATCTAGTGCTAATGGTTAATTGGGTGCTAAAGTGCTAATGCCAACCAGAGTGTCAAATCTAGCCCAAACGGCTTGGATCAAGGCGGGTGGGAAGCCCCAGCCACTTATGCAGTTTTGCGATAACCCCCCCCCCCGGGCGTCCAATTTTTTCGCAAAAAATCCTCTTGGACCTTACCCCTGTGCTCTCTCTCTCTCTCTCTCTCGATTCATTCCTGTTTCAATTAGCATTTAGTACAAGCAAAGATCCAGGAGTAAATGCTAATTAATCCATTTAGTACAAGCAAAAATTGGACGCGAGAGGGTTATCGCAAAACTGCATAACTGGCTGGGGCTTCCCACTCGCCTTGATATGAGCCGTTTGGGCTAGATCCGACACTCTTGGTTGGCATTAGCACCTTAGCACTAGATATGTTCCTTTCAAGTTGTACAACAACATCACTTGTATGTTAAAAGATCAAAGTGCACATTTGCTTCCCCTCAATTGGAGTATTTGGAACACATTATATCTGATAAAGGGGTGTCTACTGATCCAGCTAAAACACAAGCAATGAGACAGTGGCCTGTTCCTACAAACATAACTAAACTGAGAGGATTTTTGGGTCTCATAGGATATTACAGGAAGTTTGTGAAACATTATGGTCTGTTGGAAAAGCCACTTACTAATCTATTGCAGACACAAAGAGGATTTCAATGGATAGTTCAGGCACATGATGCATTTGATAAGTTAAAACTAGCCATGAGTACTGTAGCTGTTCTCACATTACCAGATTTACACAAGCCATTTGTGATCGAAACTGATGCATGCAATTCAAGTATTGGAGTATTGCTATTACAAGAGGGTCATCCAGTAGCTTATTATAATAAGCTCTGGGGATAGCAAACCAGAAATTATCCATATATGAAAAAGAGTTCTTAGCCATTATGATGGTAGTGGACAGATGGAGATCTTATTTGATCAAAGGTCCCTTTACTATTAAAACAGATCACAGAAGTTTATGCCATCTAGAAGATTAGGTCTTAAAATCTGAATTACAGAGAAAAGCAATGACTAAACTCATTGGATTTCAGTACACATTTCAGTACAAGAAAGGTTCAGAGAATACACCAACTGATGCATTGTCAAGGGTGGGTCAATTACTGTAATGTGAGGCTATTTCAGTGGTTCAACCGGTGTGGCTTTAAGAAGTGTTGAATTCATATGAAGTGGATACTTCAGCTCAAAACCTATTGCAAGAATTGGCCATTTCTGGAAGTAATAGTGGAGGATACACCTTGTCAAATGGCCTCATTCATAGGAATGAAAGAATTTGGATTGGTGCTAACACAGACCTTCAAACCAAAACTATTTAAGCCTTTCACTCCACAGCCATAGGAGGGCATTCAGGCATGCAGGCCACCTATCATAGGGTAAAAAATATTCCAGTGGAAAGGCCTCAAACAGGCTGTTGAAGAATTAATAAAACAATGTCAGGTCTGCCAACAAGCTAAACATGAACATTGTAAAACTCTTGGATTGCTTCAACCATTATCCATGCCACAGGGAGCATGGCAAGACATCATAATGGATTTTGTGGAAGGCCTCCCCACATCAAATGGATATAATGTCACACTGATGGTAGTTGACAAATATACAAAATATGCCCATTTCCTCCCATTGAAGCACCCTTTCACTGCCATCCAAGTTGCTAAACTATTTCTCAACAATGTGGTCAAGTTACATGGGATACCCAAATCTATTGTGTCAGACAAGGACAAAGTATTCACAAGCAGTTTTTGGCAAGAGCTGTTCAAGCAATGTGACACTACATTGAATTTGAGTACAACTTATCACCCTCAGTCTGACGGCCAAAGTGAGAGAGTCAACCAATGTTTAGAAATGTATTTGAGGTGTCGGTGATGACTTCACCTACCAAATGGTTTTCTTGGTTAGCTTTAGCAGAGTATTGGCATAATACGTGTTACCACATAGCTATGGGATGTACACCCTTCAAAGCACTCTACAGCACCGACCCTCATTATAGTATGGTGCTGTCTCTACCACCTTCAAGGTATTTAGAAGCTGATGAAGTGGTACGGGAATAGAAGTTCTTTTCTGATCTGCTATAGAAGCAGTTGCAAAAAGCTCAGATCCGCATAAAGCAGCCAACTGACAAACAACTTTCTTTTCGGATTTTCAAGTTGGAGATAAAGTATTCCTAAAGTTACAGCCTTATCCTCAACACTTGGTGAATAGCCCCTATCCAAAGTTAGCATTCAAGTACTTTTGGTCCTTACACTATTCTAGAGAAGATTGACTCAGTGGCATATCGATTAGAATTGCCCGCAAACAGTTAGGTTCATCCGGTCTTTCATGTATCTCAATTGAAACCATTTACTGCTAATTACACTCTGATGTTCTCCACTTTACCTTCTCCAACAGAATTGGATGTGTCAAAATTATCACCGGAACAAATTCTGGACCACCGCTTGGTGAAGAAAGGGAATGCCGCTCATCCGCAAATTTTGATCAAATGGAAATTGTTACTAGCTACCATGGCGACCTAGGAGGATTATAACGTCTTGAAGGAGCATTTTCCAGATGCTCCGTTTTGGGGGCAAGCTGGGTCTCAAGGGGGAGGCAATGTCACCACTGCGGCGGTGATCATGGAAGGAACAGCGGAAGTAGGAATGCAAAAGATGCTTTCGGCAAAGGAAGTAGCTACGACAGCTTAGATGAGCTGGTGAGAGAGTTAACTTAATTAATGTATTAATCGATAGTGGGACCATGTTGTCAGCGAGTTAGGTTGTTGGGTGTAGCTTTAAGAAAGGAGAACTGTGCGTTGTAAAGGATTGTCGATGAAAAGAAACAGTATCTTGTCTCTCCCCTTTTTGTTCTTCCCCCCGATACTCAAATTCCCTATTCATGACATATGAATGTATCAAATCTCTTACGATCTCGCCAATGTAGTTTGGACATAACACCATACTAGTATCATTTGCATGCATGAAGATTTCAATGTTGCATGGAGAGGAGCTGTTGAAGATCGGGACCCAGGGTCCCTTATTGAGTTTACCGGGAAAATAATAGGAGAGCACAATCGAAATAGAAACATTTATTGCTATGGACATAGTGGGAGTGTTTACAAGAATACAATGAGAATGAGATTGAGAGTATGTGATTGATTCAAAATGTAAGAGACATTGTGTTACAAGGTACACGGGCTACCATCTTTATAACTATTGAAGAAGTGATAGTTAATGCTGCTAAAGACGTCTTTTGTCTTCACGCATGTTCCTTCCTTGAGTCTTGAAATGCTCTCATGTTAGTCATGTGGGAAACTTCCGTATTTCCTAACCAGCAAAACTGGTCGGGGGTGGCTCAAACCGTATGACTGGTCATGTAGTATTCATGACTGGTCGTCTCATGACTCAAACCAGTTTGGTCATAGATAAAAGAAATTAGCCTTCTTTTTAATCGTAGTCATAGGTACATAATCGTAATAAAATAGACCATTAATATGTGGGTCTGCTTTCACATAGATTCTTATTGAAAAATATTGACCTGATCAAGAATCCTCGTCGAGCCAGCAGCGGGAGGAGGTGACCAACGTTGACATTTGTGCCTATTGGGGGTGGCGTAGCCTCGCACAAGGATGAGGTATCGTAGCCATGCATATGCGCCGTGTGCACAATGGCGTAGGGTGATGTCTCTCTGATCCGCCCATTGCGACATGCACACACTGGCGAAGCGGTCGGTGCGACCGAGGTGTCACGGTCATCGCCGAGCTCAAGGATCTGCCCCTCCATTACGGGCCCAGTCATCGTCGTTGTCCCCATCTACTCCACCTTCGGCAAGGAATGGAAGCCGGCTTCTCTCCCACCTCCGGTTGTGGTCTCTTCCACTCCGTCGTCCTTCGGTGTCATCGTTGCGTCGTCTTCCTCCCATCGCACCCATCATGGTCTGGTCGAACATGGGTTGTTACGTCGGTGGTCCCACAAAGCATGTGGGCGACGTACGTCGACATGTACAACGATGCCCATGTCGTCCTTTCGGATGTGGAGAGACGATGCGTTCTCTCTCATCACCTTCTATCTTCCAACTAGGATTTTAGATGATGTGAATGCATTTAGACGACTGATGTAAGAACCATCGTGCATGCCCTAATTGTAAAATGGTGAAATAGCTTGTCTTTCTCTCTCTTTTTTCCCGAATACCTGTAGTCTTCGTTGTTACTGCCTAAAGTTCAGTCAGATCTCCAAGCGCTGCTGCATTTTTACTGCTCGAATCGCAGGAGCAAACCGACCAAACTGTCCCTCGCGCGTGGATCTCGACAGGTAGCACGTCGGTCTTTTTGCTTGTCCAAACCAAAAGCAACTACTCATACTGTCCATTCAGATTCCAGCCCGAGAACGGATCGACGTACTGTGTTGTGTTCCTTGGACCTGAACCTGCCTTTCAGGTCAGGTCCCAAATTCTCGATCAGACATTGCCGTTGGCTGACGCGACGTGCTAGCCCAAGTAAAATAATAGCCAACCTTCCTTAGTACCTTACCAATGTATATCAAAATCACTTGGATATGTGATTCAGTGATAGGGCCAGAATCATACGTGTGTTGGTGTGAGTGGGGCGTGTATCGTGTGAACCGGCGTCTCGTGTTGGTGTGAGTGGGCGTGTATCGTAGACCCATGCCTTTTAAAAAAGACATGCAGGTGTGGCGGACTGGGCGTCCCATGCCCAGTGGGCCAGAAGCTGGGCTAGTCCCCTTGCGCCCCCTATTTTATACCATCATGTCGAAAGATGGAAACCTCGTCTAAAAAGGAAAGAAAGATGGAAAACTTTAATTGAAATGATAGGGCTCTTTTATATTTCCACAGTAATAAACACATATAATTAATATTTTGAATATACAGGTTTGTTCAGCCTACATTTTTTACCATGTAAGTTTTTTTTTTACCATATAGGGATATAGGGTTGTTTAATAAACAGAACATTATTTTTTCTCTCTAAGATATTTGCTCAGTTACCCCACAGTTGTTTGGAAGAAGTAAAACACATTGGCTATATTTTGGCAGTACTAAATTCAGAACATCAATTTAATGGTCTCAAAGATGTGCTCAGTTTATAGCAAGTCGCCTCTTTTATATTTTCACAGCGATAAAACAGAAGTAATTTATAGGAGTTTTGGAGGAAATCTATCGTGAGGATGAACCTAGTGGAAATTCCATTTCTCCCTCTTTTTTATTCCCAAAATCCTCTACTCTTTTCTATGAAGCACCCAAACAACTCATTCCAACAATTCTTATGTTTTTAAATTCAAGGATTCAACTATACATGCTGCCTTAATTCTTATGTTTTCCCTTTTTCCTGCACTTTTGGATGTTCCCAAGTTTTAAAATAGGCAACAAATTTAAATTTTTAAAAATAAATGGGCCAAACATTAGATCCATTCTGTATTCAGCAGCCGAAGCTGAAGGATCCAACCCAATAGAACCTCCCGGTCCCACCCACCCAGCAACCCACGGGCCGCCGCTAAAGCCCCGAAGCCCCGAACCACCTCATGCTATAGCACACGTCGCGTTCTCACCTGACGCGTTCTATCCTGTTTCGTCTTCCATTTCTCTCGGTCTCGCTCACCGAGCGGCAAACCCCCGGAGCTCCCCACGCTGCAAATGGCGTCTGCCGCCTCCGCCTCAACCTCGGCGCCGCTCTCCCTCTCCCTCCCGCTCGCTCCGTCCCGGTATCCCCTCCTCCGCCGCCTCCCCGCGCCCCTCTCCCCCCTCCCGCCCCGCCGCCTCGCCCTCGCGCCGACCCGGCCTGGCGCCGCGCTGCTCTCCAGCCTCAGCGACGCGCAGGAGGAGCAGGAGCAGGAGCAGGAGCAGGAGCAGGAGCCGGAGGAGGTTGAAGAAGATATGGTGGAGGTGGGATACGTGAGCGGCGCGCACGGGGTGCGCGGCGACGTCCTCGTCGCGCCTCGCACTGACTTCCCCGAGCTCCGCTTCGCCACGGTAAGCGCTCTTTCTCTACAGCTTCTCAATCCCCATTTTCGAATCATATAATGCTAAGTTTGTTCGGATTTTATGTTAATTTCCTGTGGATTCGGATTTTTATGTTAATTTCCTGTGGTTTCACATCTCACTCTTGTTTGATTCCGTCCGCGCCACGCGGACAGCCGGGAAAGAGATGGCTGAGGGCTCGTGCTGCTGGGAAGCAACAGGTCAAGGAATTCGAGCTTGTTCGAGGAAGAGCCCATACGGGGAAGAAGAGTTGGATCGTGAGCTTTGATGGAATCAGTACTTTAGATGAGGTCTGTTTGATTTGCATTCCTATGGAGTCACTTGCTTTTGTTAATTTGTGTGTCCCAAGGAGTCTTAGGCTCAGTTTGCAGTTGCTGTGCCATGCTTATTTTTTAAGCTGCTGTGAAAAGTCTATTACTCTGTTTGATAAATCAGAGTAAAGTTAGATAAATTCTATTATCCAATGAATGTCCTCTCACATTTCAACTCGTTTGTTTTGGACGCTATAATAATATTTGTTTGTAACTTGATTAAGAAAAAAAAGGGTTAGCCAAACACCTAAAATCCAAATATCTAAAAGCAGCCCAACAAAACGAGATTACCATAATCCACCGCAATGCCAGACGGATCCTTAAAGTGTGCATTGTAAGTAGCCTTGCTTAATTTCTGGGACAAGCAGTCTTAAATCAACTACCTGTAATACAGTAGTACTAGTGTAGCAGTGCTAGTGAGCTACTTGCAGGAAGTAAGCCAGTGTCGTGACAAACACCTGACTTAAGTGTTACATCCCATGCTGTATTTCTGTTCTGTGTATGAGATGTCAATTGACGGCTTCCTGCTGGACAGCTCAAGTTTAATGACTGAGCATGACTGCACGAGTAGTTCAGCTCAAGCTAGCACACATTTTGTGTACCATGGCACGTCTGTAGCATGGAATTATTTTATGAGTAGCATGCAATGTGATACTACTGCTTACCTTATGTTGGCATATGGTTAGCTTGTGATGCAATCATTCATCACTCTCTTTTTAGGCTAGGCAAATAGTTGGTTCAGCTATACTTGTGAAAGCTGGGGATAGGCCTAAAATGGAGGAAGATGAAATCTATTCACTCGATCTTGTTGGTGTGAGAGTTATTGTCAAGGTACATATTCATTCCTTCATGTTTTCCTTTTGAAGTTCTTGGTGCTTCATTTGTTGATTTCAATAAGAAAATAAAGCTACAATACCAGAAAGGTAAAAGCACATCAATATGTGCATTATTACTACTTGATACCTAGGCAGAACTTATATACAGTTGGTAACTGGATGAAGAGTACTGAATACATGTAATATGTTGCTGGCTCTCGTGGTGGATGGCTGGGCCTGGGCCATTGGGTACTCAACTTGCATGCACACACATCCTTTAAAATATTAATTACGGCATTCTTATATAATAGTGTAAAGCATACATCAGATTGAACAACATTAAATACTATTGCCATATGCTTTGCGCTATAAAAAAACTGTGATATTATGTATATTTACTACTTTCTTCGTGTTTTCTTCTAGTGTTTTCCACTAGTCATTGTTACCACTTAAAAAATTGTTCTCTCTGTTAGATATGTATATAGCTTAGGGTGTTCTTTGTTCTTTGCATATTGCTCTACCCTGTACACCCCCCCCCAAAAAAAAAGTAAACACCACCATCAATGTACGCTGGCATGGGAACAATATACTGCTTGTTTTCTCCATGGGCTTTTTTTCATCGCAATTTAATTATTGAAGTTAGTCTCACTCTCACTTTTTATCATAGGACACAGGCAAGCTTGTTGGAACAGTTGCTCAGGTTTTCAATTTTGGAGCTGGAGATCTTCTACAAGTTAGGGTTGGCTCTGCTGAGGATACTGTTCTCCAGCCAAATTCAGAAAAGCAGGATTCAATTTCATCTGGTGAGCACGTGTGGATTCCATTTGCTGAAGATATTGTACCTGATATTGATCTGGAGAGTAGAGAAATGTGGATTACACCTCCGAAGGGGCTTCTTGAGCTCAACTCACGTTCTGATAAGAGATCAAAGAAAGAAAGGCGTGCGATGGTTAGGTCTGCATCATCCTTTTCTTGCATGCTATGTTCCCAATTACAAAACATGATTTGCACTTAAAAAGCAAGAAATGTCAGGTCTAAAGGACTGAAATGTTGATAGCAACAGCTACCCTAATAAGTCCCTAACTATTGCCGATGGTAGATGCATATGTAACAGTTCTTTTAATGAATATATGCGAAGAAGTGAAGAACACATTGAACTCATGCTTTAGGTACCAAGATCAACGCAATGGTCTGAGCCATTTGATATTTTTTGCTTATGTTTTGTTTTCAAATAAAGCATGACCAGGTTTGAATTTTCTCAGGAATGGAAAGAAAAGAAGAAGCTACAGCGTCGCATAATCGCAGCGAAGAAGATACTATCTGAAATGGACCAGGGCCATGTTTTGGAAGGTTTGCTATCAGGTGACAAGGTCCAAAAGGCTTCACTTGCAGAACAGATTGGGTGCATTGACTTTCAAATGCTCCGACATGCAATGCATAGTGTTAGCAAACAAATTGACAGGTGCAAACTGTGAACACCATTTGTTCTGTGTCCTGCCAAAATCTTTTTCAAAAGAAGCTGATTTGTGCTGCACTTTTCACTAAATTTTGTTCTATATATACACACACAGATGTATATATGACAGAATAGCAATTCTTGTTTTCTTTCGGTGAAACAACAAACTTCATGATTTGTCCCACGTTATTAATCGAGCTTACTCTCTTCCAAACCTCTTATCATTTTCAGCCTGTCAAAAAATGTGCTCGCTAGTCTTTCTTCATCAAGACAAAATTTGATGAGAATACCTTACGAGACCCTCATGAACCACGAAGAGAAAGAGAAGCATGTCTTCAGTAGTGAACTCAGCAGAGGTCTTGAGATCCTTCGGAATTCAAAAGCAGCCACCATACTTCTTACAAATGGCTCTGACTCTGATGTCGTGAATGCCGAGTTTCAGAGATTGCTTAATTCTTTTAGCGAGTTAATGAAGGTACACATATTTCATGGTTGTGCATTGCAGTTCTTTCTGTATGGGATTGAATATATTAGCGTGGCCACTAAAATATGCACTTTCTCGATGATCTCTTTTGAATGTTCTCGCTTATAAAATTGTATGTCCATGATGCCATAAGGAGACAGTAGAGATCTGTATTTTTTTCCATATGTAATTAATCCCGAACACAGAAGTTGCCTGAAGAACATCATAAATGTAAGAGAAGTGGAGAACTGGTAACTATCACTGTTCTTCTTGACATTGAAGGTTGACTCAGTCCATCGTCCTTTGCTGCTGAAGTCTTAGTACTGTGATCTAATTGGGCAGCTAATCTTGTTACTCAGGAATATACTTTGGCGAACACATCATTCGAAGTGAAAAATATTAAAATTGTGATTGGTTGTTTGCTGCATGTGAATTGTGTGGTTTAAAATAGAGCTCTTAGTTCATTACAAAAATAGTTAGTGTCTGGATAAATCTGATCCTTTTTTTGCTTGACACAGGTTGAAGAAAGTCGTGTCTCTATCCCTTTCATTGTGGTTTCTCCAGCTGGTCATGTGGAGTCAGTTAGGAACTGCCTGATAGAGAATGACTATTTTGGTCTGGACACTCAGAAGGTAAAACATAGTCTTACAGATTCATATAGTTCTCTGATTTGCTAAAACTAAAAGGTTCAGCTAAGATGACTATTTGTTTCTATTTTTATATTAGATAATTTGTAGTTTTCACTTGAGTCAGCATTCTTAATGGAACTTCTCAGTCTTGTTCTTACGCTATCCCCATTGAGCGTAGTCCAGTGCAAAGAACCACTGCTTTAGTGTAAGAATGTATGTTTCAAAGTGTATGGAGAACCTGAAATTTGTTGTGGAGAGACAAACTTACCAGCAATATGTACACAAGTGCAGTTGTACATGTGTCGTACTGTTCTCTATTCTTGCTCTTTTTTTTGCTGCTTGTGTTTCATGGATTCTTTATATGTCCAGTTCCTTCAGGGTGGATGTGTGCATTCTTGTTCCTTTAGAGATCCACAGCACTGTATCCTCATCTAGATATTTGATGATCAGAGTCATTAAGATTATTAATATAGAATTACTCCTTCGTGGATTCACCAACATTTGTAGCAACTGTTTATGTATTTATAACTTGGGATATCAATATGACCAAATTCTCCCGTTCCTTTTTCAAATGTTTTGTGTGTTAGAGATATGTTAAAGACAGGAATCTCTTTTGTATTTCTTATCTACCTTTTGTATTGCATTTTCTGTATATGGCATACACCTCTTGTACACCTTATATATATTGTCCATTGGGTCTCTTCAATATATACACAATATTCATAACATGGTATCAGAGCAAATGTTAGGGTTAGGGTTACTATAGTCACCGCCGCCTCCTAGGCCTCTATTCGCCAACTCTGTCGCTGCCCCTGGGAGGACCGATCTTTGCTCCCGGGGGTGGTCTCGTGTTTGATTGCGCCATCTTCCTCCTCGACAGTAGGGTGCCCAAGGAGCAGGACGATGTACTCAACCTCCTTTGCCGTCTAGATCTGATCTGACTCTGGGAGCTCGCGAACCGTGCTCCTTTTGCCTCTCGGGCGTCGGGGCTCAAGGTCTCCATGGACGTCCACTCTGCCATGTACAACGTCGACCCGGCCATCGGCGAAGTCGGCGCTTATCGCCGGGTTCTCTACTCGAGCTTCCGCCACGCCGGATCCGCTCCTACTCGCCGACCGGGCCGCCGCTCTGGTGCGGTCTCTGACATCGCCAGCTGTCCCCGACGCTCATCTTCTCCGGGTCTCTCCTGCTCTTCCTCGCCAGATCCGACCGACCTCGCACCGTTGGTGCTGGATCCGGGTGTCCCCGTCGCCTTGGTGCTCGTGTGCTGCTTCGGGCTTTGCTGCGGCGACGAGCGGCTCGGGGCAAGGGAGTGCGAGGAGGGCTTCGACTGCAATGCTTTCGCCGAGTTTGTCAAGGACCGAGAGTCACTGGAGGACTGTCATAAGTGTTGCGCTGAGGAACTCAGATTCTATCAGCAAGCTCATATTCTCTGGTGCAATTATTGACGATGAGAGATGAAAAGTTGGAGGGGACATAAAGGTCACCCCATTGACTGGTCAAGGCACTGAGCCGCGTGTTGTGTCCTTCTCATCTCTTGCTTGTGCATTGTGCTTGGGATCTGCTGCTACTAGTTATCTTTGAGTCTTTTCTTCCGCTGCGTCCATCCAAGTCTGTATCACTCTATTCTTAGAGTTTGTCTATGCCATGCAAGTCCACAAATTTATTGTCAGTCATAGAAGCATAGAAATTTCTTTGCATGGCGGCAATGCACTCTTTTTTTTCTTCGAGCATTGAGATCCGTCGCCTAAGCTTTTAAGGTTGACGCTTCTTCATGCATTAACGCCTCTATTACGCTTCCTGTGCACTGCGTCTCTATTGCGCTTCTTGTGCACTGCGCCGCCGTCGTCTTGGGTTTTGATCTGTGCCGTTATGCTTCTATCTATTCCTATTCGGCTTGGTTTGACAGTTTTCTCTATTTTTGTCGGTTTCATCATCTTTTTCATCATGTTGGCACGGTCGACTTTGCTCCCGTACCTTGTGCTTTATGGGCTGTCGCATGACTCCGGATGGGAGGAGATCTTTTATCGACATATTTTCCAAGAACTGCATGCTACGACGACATTATCAAGACTCGGATTTTCGATTTTTCATATTTTAGTGTCAACCCATTCTAAATGCAATGCTATTGCATATACCTTGCATTTGAGGGGGTGTTAGAGGTATGTTAGAGATACAAATATCTTTTGTATTCCTTATCTACCTTTTGTATTGCCTTATCTGTATATGGTATACACCTCTTGTACACCCTATATATATTGTCTATTAGGTCTCTTCAATATATACACAATATTCATAACATTGTGGAATCCATTTGCAGGTATGGGTTCTGGAAGAGATGCAGCTTCCAATTGTCAGTATATCCTCTGAGCTAAACAGCAAAAAGATTCTGTTGAAGTCTCCGTGGGAGATACTTCAAAAGCCAGCAGGATCCTTGTCAAATAAAATTTTGGACACACTAGATGAAATGGGTGTGGAGTTTGTACAGGTAAGATCATGTGCCGTTCACCTCACTTTTTTTCCATCACACATTTGACATTCACTTATTTACTTTTGATTGTGGCGACTTGTTCAGTATGAATGGAGAACTCCTATACAATGCTCAGGAATGAGTTCAATCAGTTTGGTACTTCTTCTTAATTGCCTTAGGAATTTGATGATACATCCCATTTATCTAACTTATCGTGCACTGCAGTCTTTAATTGAACATTTAGCCTACCAAATGCCAACAATGAGAATACTAGCGTTCAAATCCTTTCGGCTTTGAAAATGCAAGCTCAAAGCTTGCAATTTCTACCTCTTTATTTAATCATAGTTATATACTTATATTTATTATTTCTACACCTTCATAAAAATCGATACCTGAAATATACTATCCTTTTCCGGCAGATATGCAGCTTATCTAACAGGCCAATCATTGGGCATCCTTTGCTCTTTGGGGCTGTCAGCTCCCGTGGCGCGGATGTTGGCATCAAGCTTTGCAAGACGAGCAACAAAACCGAAGATGATTTTGATTTGATTCTTTCCATGAACCACATAAACAGGATGTGTAGAGATGTTACTAAGCTCAGGTTCTCTACCCACCCTGAGCAACACGTACACGTCGAGCATGTCGATGGCCAGTGGGTCACCGTCCAACCACAGTCAGCGAATTCTCATCGCTTGCATACAGATGTTTGTAGTGTCTTGTACTCTTGCTCTTCTGACAAAGTGTGTTTTATGGAGATTGTTGAGTAATGAAGCCTGCATGTTCTTGTCAATGCACTGTAGGCTGTACATAACAGTCTCTACATATGCAACGTTTTTTCTGTTGCTTTTCTGTTCCCGTATTTTTCTTTTCACAATTGCTCCCCTATAAATATTATAGTATTAACACAGAACACAACCTGCAAAACATGTTTTACTAGATTTTTTTAATTCAAAACCTCGTATTTTGTATCTAAAATCCAGAATTAGTAAATATGATATATAATAAGTATCTATCATATAATAAATATCTATCTATTTATATTATTAAAACAAAGGCAAAAGAAATCACCATGTATGTGCTCAGGGGCTAGATTACTATGTTAATTGGTGACAAAGAAAAATATCTACACCGTCGATCGTGATGAACCAGATTATAAGGGTGCAGAGTAATCAGATAGAAACATGATAGCAATTACAATTGTGTATAGAATACAATTACATTTCTATCATAAGAATAAGACTTGTATAATAAGTACAACTCTATGTTTTTGATATAAACATATGCATCATAGTATCTAGTCACACAATTTACACCGAAAATTCGGCTAGTTTTGTAGGAAGGAAGAAACCTCGTAGGAATATGTAATTTATTTACAGTAGTTGCTAGAATTTTCCATGTATATGTGTCTAACGGGCAGACTATGCTGTAAAAGGTGCTTAGCAAGTTTCATGGTATGGTTTGAATGTGTAATACAAGAAGCAGCAGCTTCAAACAGTATAATAGAAAATCAAGTGCTGCCTTTGATAATATATACAAAAACACAGCTCATCGCTTTATTCATATTTCCCCTCCGTCTTCCTAAGTAATAGGGAAATTTCACCCTGCCCTTTTCTCACCTCTTCTCTTTTCATTGCGGCAGGAAGAACAAGATTGGGAGCGCGAATCGAGCCACTCCCTAAGCAAAACTACAGCAATGGACATGGCGCTGCTCGCCATTTTCCCAGCCAGAAAATCCTTTCTAGTCGCTCAGAATTTCTGACCGGAAGGTCAACTAAAGCCGTGGTCCGGACCCCATCCTACTCTCAACAAAGGCAAGCACAATGGACTGTCTGGCCATTGCTCTAGTACATCCTTGTAATTCCGTACTGAACTGCACCAACCTTGCTGTATCCACCTGCGACCGCCGCGGTGCCATTGAAGGGAGCGATGCCATGCAGCATGTTCCACTGGAGGACAGCCCTGTCTGACAGATCAGCTTTGGGTGCACTCCTTGGAATGCAGTATGGTGAAGACCGCATGTCAGGAGACATCTCAGGCACAACATTGGCATCCATGAAATGTTGCGCTCGCCTATACTGCATGTGATCTTTCTGAAGCTCCTGTTGATGCTGTCTGTTGGAGCAGTCCGACTTCGGGTGGTAGCAGTATACTGATGGGATGGCAGCTGCTGGAGAAACCACCGGATTCCTCGCCACCATCCGTGCATTGTGTGGATCAGCGACACTTGCTTTCTCGAATGGTATTACTGGGCCAACCACTTTTCCTGGTCTAGCTGCGAGAGTGACAAAGATGAAATGTATTAGTCGATGCTCTTTGAAGTCAAAATAAAAGGAATACGGGATAGTTAGTCACACAAACAGTCAATCGAAACGGTTACCTGTTGGAATCCTTTGAGGAACTTGGGAAGTTGCATCCGGACCTTCCTTTGGGGGAACTGGAGTAAAGTGAACTGTTGTAGTCCTGCAAATAGCCGATCGAAGGTCAGCAGTGAAGTTCGAGCACAATTTCTGGAATCTGTGACAGCCCAAATCATCAGCTTTCCAGAACTGTGAAGTACTCCAAATCGGTAAGCACTTCAGATTTCCATGTGCCTCATTTTACATGGATAAATCTTTGAATTATCACAAGCTTATTTTTTAGGGGACGCGCAAAAGCTTCTCGCGTGTTTGTATTAGAAGAGTAGTCCACAGTACAAGCGAACGGTTACAGCTCAAGCCAAGAAAAAACAGTGAACAGGTAGGATTGAACTCCCTAGCGGATCACTACCGCAAAGTTAGCAACCCTTTCGCGTCTGCCTGAAACCACGCGCCCGAGCTAGTCCCTGAGCTTGCCGATGACACCATCCACACCCGTTTGCTTATTTCCAAAAACCCTTGCATTTCTTTCCTTCCATATTATCCAGATGATGTATCACAAGCTTACTGAACACCATCTCCTACTTGGCAGAAAAGCCTATTAACTAACTAATGAATTTTGCTTGTTTTAATCAATTTTAACACAAGCAATGTATGACAACACAGATCATTGAGAAATTGGGATAGTAATCACATTGAAAAGAAGTGTGATAATGTAAGTTACCTTGGGAGAGAAACATGCTTTCTGTCGACTGTGCCACTCTTTCCTCCATTTTCCTCTAAGTTAGCAAACTGCCTCCGGAAATTGTCAACAGCACTACATAACCAAAAAAAATCAAGAAACAAGGGCATAAGTTGTGAATATTGCCACACATAGAAACAATTTAACAGAGGGAACAGAAACTAAAAGATATGCCAAGGTAAAAAAAAACCTAGGATATAGAAAGCTTGTATTTTCAGAGCCGCTCATGTAATCCTCGAGAAGTTGAGGGTGGTACTCCAACATCTCCCTAAATATAAGCTCCTTGATGTCTTCTTTGGTAACCTTTCTTCGTTCAAACTCAAATTCCATTTTTGAGATTGGTTGGCATGATGGTTCTCTCTCCACTTTCGCAAGACTTTTAAAATAGGGATCAGCCAACGCCTGATTATGCATATAAAATTAATTGTTAGAATAACATCTAAACCATGAATATATGATTCTGCGAAGTAACACAAATGACAACACAAAATACTAACACGAAATATGTGTTTCATTAAAGCATGCTACCTCTTCAGCAGTTGGTCGATCCTTAGGATCAAAAGCTAGAAGCCTCTGTAAGAGCTTGAGTGCCAAAGGATCTGCATTGGGGAATTTTTCTGAAAAAGGTACCGGCTGTTTCCTCCTCAAGCTGCTCAGATACCTCCTTGCCTTGTCATTGCAAATCTGCATTAGTCAAAGTAAGGAACAAAAACATTTGAGAATTGGAATAGTTTATGCTGGAGTATTAAACATGTCAACATTTCCATAAATAATAAATCATACCCGTGAAATAGATTCTGTTGATGGTGTACCTAAGAGATCAGTCATCAAATCCAACTGGTGAACCACATTTTTACCAGGGAACAAAGGTTTTCCTGTCAAAACCTCCGCAAAAATACAACCAATACTCCATGTATCAATAGCCGGTGAATACTGCACAAAAGAATCAACTTAGTATCGTCATTCGTCAACTTAACACTGAAAACTAAATGTGAACTTGGAGGAAGCAAAAACAAATGATAGCAGATTTGACAGGAGTACCTGTAACAATAAGTAATGTATATCAGCTTGTACTTAAAATTAGTTCCTGAACAAGCACCCTGTTATTACTATGATGCTACACTTCTCTAAAACCAATGATGTATCCAGAGATAACCAAAAAAGACCAAAACCTATCTACTAGCCATGTAAAATCTTAAGTTCAATTTCAAAAGAAGAACACAACTCCAGATCGAGATAATTTGGAAGGAGGAACTCCTCACGTATGAGCAGGCATACCAGACACGATATATAGATATATACAGTATGAGGCTAGCATGGACATTTTATAGGATTGCATTGTGGTATATATCATATACAATATATATATAACTCCACATGACGATACAGTAACAAAGCATAGCTATCCAACAAAGTGCATCAAAGGAGAAAAGAAGATGGAACATCTAGCTAAAATCTAAACATCTTTCTTAGGTTGTATAATCCTATGAGAAAGAGAAAGTAGCACAAACATAAACAAAACCACATGATGTGGAAATTAAATTACCTTAGAAAAGAAAGACCCACACAGCTCAGGAGCCCTGTACCATCTAGTAGCAACATAGTCCTGCAAGCCATGTTTGAAGCAGACAGTGAGACTTAACTTGCAAGTAGGGTTCTTTGGTATGGAACACAGCATGATAATTTGTCAAAGAAATTTCGATAAAAATAAATTATTGTTAATCAATTCTAGTACTGTAAAAGTAACATACCGTCCAGAAAACTGTGGTAGGAACGTCATTGAACGCAACTCTTGCTAGTCCAAAATCACATATCTTGAGTTTGCAGTTACCATTTGCTAATATATTTGTTGGCTTTAAATCACGATGATAAACGTTAGCTGCAGCCACGTAGACTTACCATCAGAACAAAGCTAAACAGTCAATACTCAACAGAGATAAAGTAACTGCATCTAGCAGATCTAAAGTGAAATCAGCACACACTACATTCCACACAGAATTTAAACAAAGATTTACAAAAACAAAATATGATAGAACTGAAAGCACATTGATGACAATTACCACAAAGAAGTAAGACAAAAAACTGATGTATGTACTCAGAAATCAACAATAAGATGCAAAATAACTTTGTTGAAGCAGTGGTTAACATCAAGAATATAAACATTCAAATTTCCATCTAAGCACAGAGAATGTCCAAGAAATTTCAACACAAAGAAAATAATCCTATATAATCAAAGCCTCAAAACTAACTTGAGAAAGGAAAGGAATGATGGTGAACACAATACACATAAGATATAGTGGAATAGGTAGGAAATTTTTCACAGCTGCTATAAAGAATATGGAGCACAATACGGCTTTATCATTGGTTAGCACTTAGCACTAAAGTGAAATGCACTAGTTGGAACTGTTCATACTCCTAATTCAAAACAGCGAAGCACCACTGAGACACTATAAATAAAACTTAGACCTTTCAGGGGATAAAATGAATCTTTAAAGATCCGTACCAGTATGGATATATTTCAATGCACGAAGCATCTGATAGAGAAAGAACTGATGGTGTTCCTTTGTTAAGTCATCATTAGCCTTAATAACTTGGTGGAGGTCTGTATCCATCAGTTCAAAGACAACATAAATATCTCTGAAGTCCCTCCTTGATGGAGGTAGCATTATATGTTTGATCTCAACAATATCAGGATGCCTTAGAAGCCGCAGAAGCTTGATCTCACGGAGGATCCTAGCAGCATCAGATAGATGCTCGAAGATATTGTGTATTTTCTTGATAGCTACCTTGTCACCAGTATGTTGGTCGATAGCTGAACAGACAACTCCATAACTTCCTTTACCAATGATTTCTTGAATTTTGTATCTGTTGGCGTCACCATATTCACTGAAGAAATCCATCTCTGCTGAATTCTGAACAAAGTTTAACAATTAATGGAAAAGGTTACCATTGTGCACGCGACAAACTTTCTTTTCTCAAAACAAAAGGATATCCAAGTCAACAATTACATATTGTAGGCCACGGCATATGACTTCAAAATAGGCACAAATTCAAAATACAGCTTATTACAACACCAAAAGAAGTTTTGGTGCATTATTTAGATACCAAGAAGCTTCACATAAAAACAACTGTGGTAAACAATAACAAATAGCTTGCAATTGAATTCCTAATAATACCTATACCAAACTGAGACACCACAATCAAAACAACCTACACAACAAAAACAATCATAGAGATGAAATTGCACAAGGAACCATCTGCCCCAATTCAACTCTCCCTGATATGGCACGAAGCAACTACGCATTCTTAGATGCGTCCACAGAAGCTTCCTAACTACTAAATAAACCAATGAAACAGTATAGTTTTCGCCTAGTTTCTACTCACCCACTCCAAACCACAAACTGACGGCAAGTAATTCGAAGGACTGGAATTCAAATACGCTGCAACCGCTACACCAGCTGACCCAACCCGCACTGACCTTTGCCTCCCGCTGTGGTGAACTAATGATAGCTTTAATTCTTGTCACAAGACTAATGATCATTGATCACCCCTGAAAAGGTATTCCTTGGCTTAAAATATCAGTAAATATGCCTCCTTAGTGGGTATAGAATATATATGCGCAGTGCTAAGCTTATCCCTTTCTACAATGGAAAGAAAATACGGCCGACTTGGGTTAGGATAAACATATTATGTCACCGAACGCAATACCCCCATTTACCAAGATTGTGAACCAAGCAAGAATTACCGTGTTGTTCCGGGCTAACCGTAAAGCAAGTCAGCTTTTTAAGAATGGAATTGAATGCCTTATGGAAAGAGAGAGGATTTCTTGCAGATATACCAATTAAGGTGTTGAGAAATCCAGATAGGACGAGATCTTCTAAGAAGGCAAGAAATCGCTGTAAATCCCGGGAAGGAAATCCTTACGCGCAGGAAACAAACTTTCTTTGTATCAGAACCGCAATTCTACGACGCCGAACCCCCCCAACACCACCAGCTCCAGCTCCAGCCTAGCCAAAATTCAGGAAAGCTAGGGGGGAGCAATCTTTCACTCCGGGACCGAGCCCCCCACCTTCTTCCGCTGCTCCGCCTGCGCCTCCCCGCTCACGAACGCAGCCGCATTTGCCTCGGGCATCGTGAGACGGCCGCCGGAGAGATCTCGCCGGAAAATCCAAGTCCCGCCGCTCCAATCCGCAGCGAAGTGGCAGGCAAGGTCGCAAGGGGGAGGCGTTTGGCTATATGCCTCAGTGGTGCGGTGCGGTGGCGGGGCGTTAAACAAGTCGAGGCAGGCAGCATGGTGAGGAGAGGAGAGGTGAGGTGGCTTTTTTTATTGGGCGCTAGTGGACGGTCCTGCCCCTCGAGTGGCAGTTGAGGTGAGGTGGTGGTACATGTCGTAGTTCTCTGGAACTCTTAGGGGTAGTTTAGGTATTCATGTTATTGGATGCGGGTTGGTGGGTTTGACGTAGCTTTGCGTGGGAGTCAGGGCTAGAAGTTCTTCTAGTTCTGTCCAGTGTTCTTGTGGCAATGCTATATTTGGTCGGTGCGACCCGGTAACCCGCTATGTGGTCGAGTTGCGGCCAAGTGTAAGCCACTACCGGACTCAGCTTCTTTGTCGAGTGCAAAAATATTTGCCGAGTGCCAAATATCGGGCACTCGGCAAAGAGCTATTTTGCTTGAGTCTGCGCTCGACAAAGAAATGCACTCGATAAATTCATATTTTTAGAGTGCCATGCATTCGACAAATAATAACACATCTTGTTGACGAAACATAATAGTGAACTTCTTGGCGAAGTGTTTTAAATTCTATAAAAAGCAAACAAAGTCTGAAAATTATGAAACTTGTGGAGATGTCATGATATCATATGTGGAGGCTGTGATAAAAATTTGAGAAGGTTTACTACTGCGTTGTCACGTCACGATGCTTTCAAACAATTATACCTTCTCAATGCAGGATACTTATATAACAATTGGAGATGTCTGGTTTACAAAAATCAAAACATACAGTACCTGGTAATAACATGACTATCATTTTTGAATCATTAAATTCCAGGGCTTTGCATTTTTCAAAAATTTAGAGGCCAAAACTAAAAAAATTCTTAGAGTGCCTGGTACTGAGTAGGGCTGCACAAAAATTTAGAGGCCAAAAAAAGAACGCAAAGTCTGCAGACTTCGACAAAGGGGTTTTGTTTTTTTAAAAAATTCCTATTTAGTAAATTCGTGCCGAGCACGCAGCAAAGCTTTATTTTAAAAAAATTAGCGCTTGCCGAGTCTTGATATCGAGCACTCGGCGAACTTGGCTCTTTCTTGAGTCCCTCTGATCCGGCACACTCGGCAAAAAATTAAAAATAAAAAAAAAATTAAAATTGTTTGCCGAGTCGGATCGCGGGCACTCGGCAAACCTCTCATTATGACTTAGAGGCTTGCGCCATCGCACACACACACACGCACACCGCTTTGCCCATGCCGCGCCATCGCCAGCGCTTGCGCCCCGCTTTCGCGCTGCCGCGCCCGCCCGCCGCCGCTTGCCGCCGCCAGCGCTTGCCGCCGCGCCTCCTTGCCGCGCCCGTCCGCCAGCCCAGTAAACCTAGCGGCGCGTCGTTCGCCGTCGCTTCCACGCCGCTTTCGCCTCCACGCCGCGCCTCCCGTCCCCGTTGCCTCTCATTGCCTTGCCGGTCGCCCTCCGTTCCCTGCGGCGCCTCCTCAACCTCGCCCGCAGATCCAACCTCCACGCGCGACCTCCCGTTCCTGCGGCGCCTCCTCCCACCTCCGCTTGCAGCAGATCCGGCCTCCACGGCGCCCGCCTCACCTCCTTCCTTGATCAGAAGGTACATTCACGCAACCGCCTCCGTCTCCTCCTTCTTCTCTTGGCGCTCCAGCCGCCTTGACGCCATGGTGATAAGAGTGGTGATGAGGCAATCGCCCGATTGTCAAGAACTAGTCACTACTCACTAGTGAGGTTCATCGAGGATCTTTATTTAGGGCTTTGATTCTTGATCCATTATTAAATTGTTACCGATCATATCATGCCTTTGTAGTATATATGTTGGAGTGATTACCATTAGGTCTCTTGACTTATGTGATCAATGGTTTTAGTTTTCATATATGAAATTACAATGTTTTTGGGTAGAAAAAAAACGACATGAATCGAATATGGTCCACTCTTGGGTATCTGAATCTCACTACAAAACTTCTCAAATATATCTTGAATATTAGGTAGAGGAGAAGTGTAACCTATCCTTCGTCTTATCCTAAATCCTTGCTAATATGGTAGGCATTTCAGGGTTATATATACTTGACAATATTCGAAGTTACTTAGATAGCCGCACATAACCTTTCAAGAATACATTGGTGTATCTTTGAGGCTAACGTGAACATTTCGAGTTATACTCAACAATATCCATATAGTTACGGATAGCGAACATAATCTTTCAAGAATTCATTGGTCTTGTTGATAAGCTTGCGATTTGGTTATCTAGCAAATAATGGAGTTCATGACCCGCACCGAGAGCATGTCAGGGTTTTAATTGTTCAAATTATTAGTGTCTGATGCCATAAGGCCGAAGCCTCTAGTGTACAGCATGGGCTATATGATTCAAGTAAAAGAGAGCACAAGAGATCAAAACTTTAGTAGCACACTGCATGCTCCTTTTGGTGTGAGTAGTACAACCATTTGGACTAAGATGGAGTACACTATTGTCTCAGAGCAAAAGACTGAGGGCATTTGCTACCCCTCCAGCAATGATATGTCTCCAGAAATGCTCCCTTCCCACCGTCAGAATTGGCCCTGTCACCCTTTTACCCAACTTTCTCTTGGCCCTACTTTTGAGATGGGTTTTTAAAAGAAGCTAGGTGCAAAAGGTTTATTTAATAAGAAGATTACATCATCGATCGCTAAGCGAAGAACAATTTGTCATGCCTATGAACCCTACACCAAATCGTATGCCATGACATGTACGAGCTTTAGTTTAGTGGCAATCTCGAGATATTGTCTTGCTACCTAAATCTCGTGATGGCCTTGCTATTCCTTTGTAGTTTTTATGCATGTTTGCCATTTTTGGCTTTCCTTCTTCAGGTTAATTTTAATACACAATCACAATTTGCACGAAAAATAGTCTTGCGAGAGGGTTTATTGAAATGGAATCATATGTTAATATTAGCACATTGGATTACGCATATTGTTCTTACCTTTGTCATCCAAGATTTGCAACCTCTTTGTATGGTTCACCCTTCTAGTGATTAAAGTTTTATTTCATGTCGTATTGGACCACAAAATATATAAGGGTGGCATTCTCTAACATATATTAGTTTACGCTCACATCGTATATCTGACAAAGGACATGATTAAAGATAATAGCTTGAAAATGACACTAAGCAACACGAATAAAACAATAAGACATGTCCTTCTAAAGTACATCATTTCATACATGTCAAGACAAACAAGGCAAACATACTCCAAGATCGAACATGATACTAACACATATTCAATTAATAGGACTTAAAAACAATGAATAAATAAAAATATGGAAAATATCTCATGCGACTTGTGTTCATGTGTAATGATGTAAGTTTTCCATGTGGTGCGTTGGATCGGGATGGATGAATCAGTTGCAGAGGCTTTATAAATTCGCCGCCCTCAAATTTCAATAAATTGGTCCATCAATTATTTGGTGACAAGCTAACTATGAATTAACCATCAATTTTCATCACCTTTGAGTTACTTCGATATCGATAATTCTTTGTGTTCACATTTCTGCAATCATAAATCTTTGAAATGTTAATTGAAATGTTTACAATGACTATGAAGTAACTTTGGATGCCTCAACATCTATAGAAATTTGTTGTTAAATGTTGCTAAATATTGTTTTATGTTTCTTTTTTTGCAGAGAAGAGCCAGTCGGAGCGGCGCCGGAGTACCTCGGCGACCCCGATCGCCTTCCTCGCCGCTGCGGGTCTGCCTGCACCGCGTCGCCTCGCCCTTTGCCATCGCACCGACCGCCACGGCCCGCTTAGCCTCGACTCCACCACCGCCACCCTAGGTATAACCCTCTTTCCGTATCATGGTCGTAGATCACGTAACTTGATTAAGCGTCTCCTGTTCGAAAGAGATACGGTTGGAAATATGCGATATTTCCATATCTAAAACCGATGTCTGTTTGAATTGTCCACGTTTTTGGACAGCCGCGGATGCGTAGGTGGGGTTAGTTTCCATAGTGCGCTCCGTCCGAGAGCGAGTTTGGCATCATCTCCTGTTGTTCTCCGGATACACACTCTCCTGGCGGGGCGTGTATTTGGAGAACAGCGAGGTCTTCCGAAATTATGTCTCGAATAGGAAAGAGCATGAAACTAACCTCATCTACGGATCTCGCGATGAGATTAGGACCTATCCTCACCTATTAGATAGTAGGAGCGTCGTGTAGATGCAATTGATGTTTATATTACTCGCTTGCTATATATGTTAGAGGATGGAGGACCGTGAGTGGATGTACACGGGCGGAGAAGTCGAGTGATTACACCACGGAATGGATGAACAAGACCGATGCTTTCTTGAACCGTGCATTTGGCAAAATTGCTAAAGGACATTGTCTAGTTTTGTGTCCTGCAGACAAATGTGGAAACAGGAGAAGGGTAAACAAGGTGGACATGGGTAAACATCTTTTGAAGAATGGATTTACGCCGGACTACACCCGGTGGGTCCACCATGGTGAAGCCCATCGTATGAGAGAGGAGGTGGTGAGACCACGCGTCGAGGCTTATGATCTTTGATCTTGGGGTAGCGTACATGTTAGATGACTTTCACCAAGGCGATTCGATGAGGGGCGTGAGAAGGAGGAGATGGAGGCAAATGCAAAGGCGTTCTCGACATGATGGACTCGACACGAGAAACCCCTTCACGATCGGTCAGCGGTGTCTCAACCGGATGCCATTGGGCGCTTAATGGGGTTGAAGTCCGAGTTAAACCTGAGTCGAGAAGGCTTCGATAAGATGTTGGCCGTGATTGGCACCCTGCTTCCGGAGGGCCACATTCTGCCAAAGAGCATGTACGAGTCACAGAAACTCCTTCGTGCACTTAAGATGCCGTATGAGCAGATACATGCTTGTTCGAAGGGGTGCGTCCTATTTTGGAAAGAACACAAGGATGCAAAGCACTGTCCAAAGTGTAAATCCTCCAGGTACCTGGAGGTAGACTCGTGATGGCGAGAAGAGGCAGCTTACGATCCCCGTGAAAATCCTACGGTACCTTCCGTTCCTCTGAGGATCCAACGGCTATACATGACCGAGGAATCCGCGAAACAGATGACATGGCACAAAAATGGCAAGCGGTACAATCGACAAGATGGTACATCCATCCGATGGTGAAGCATGGACCGCTTTGATGACAAACATCGTGAAAGCGGATGAGGCTCGCAATGTGCGTGTCGCTACCGGCAATGATGGGTTCAATCCTTATGGACCGATGGCTGCCCCATACACATGTTGGCCCGTGTTCGTTATCCCCTCAATCTCCCCGGCGTCTCCTTTCAGCGACATAACGTATTCTTGTCGTTGATAATTCCTGAACACGGGGAGTAATATGGGTGTGTTCATGGAGCCCGTGTTTGATGAATTGGTCGATGCTTGGGACGAAGGGGTATGGACATACGACCGAGCTACAAAGACAAGCTTCAAAATGCACGTTTGGTACCACTACTCCTGCATGACTTCTGGCGTACTGACAAAGGCGGCGTGGTGAAAGGCGGAGTTTTGGGTAAGTCTTCCTCGCACAACATTGCTCAATACATCGCATTCATTGGACTTTTCTTGAAATAATGAATGGATACATCGCGCTTGTATGCGCACTTATTTGAGATCACGGTGAGGATTTGAGGCGAGGCGGACGGTGGCTACCAAAGCTGTAAAACTCATCACCGACATGCATCACGAGGTGCGCATCCGAGCCATCGTAACCTACCACGCGTCGAAGCTTGGAGAGAAGGTCACCAAGAAAGACGCAAGAAACATGATGACCGGGACCAAGACTTTGAGGTAGATGAAGAACATTAATATTGATTCGTTTGAGATTAAGTACGTTTAATTTGATCTTCTTATATGTCAAATACTTGATGGCGTGTAGATGATTCCTGGTGGTGCCAATCGTATCCCGAGTCTTTGGGGCGATGATCGTGGACAAGTGGTTCACGCAGAGTATCTCGGATGCAGTGATGCCCGGACCGTCGTTTGATGATGCAAGGTCGGCACACCATCAAGGCGACCGCAATGACCTCTCCACATACAAACAAGCATGGGTACACGAATTCATTTATCTATTGTGACGCTCAATTACGCCGATTTCTAATTATCTTCTTTGTCTTTCTCGCGATCGGCGTCACATAGTGGCCAGCCTTGCTCGGACTTCGGGCATGGTGTATGGCCCACAAGGGCAAGGCGACGTCCGCGTCTCCTTCAACTCGGAGGACCGCCCCAGCGTGACGGTAACCCGAAGGCCCACACCGCGTCGGTGAGTACACGTCGGCGGCAAGGTCGGCCCATGGGCGAGCATGATCCGAGCACCGGGACATTGATGGAGAGATCGTCATGAGGGTGGGACAAGGCAAGAAGCATGGGCGGTTACGGCTTGGCGGCATTTCATCGACACGACCTCTACTCCATCTCTCTCCCGAGATCCGAGCACGAACCTGGCGAGAGCTTGACCATCGCCCACGGAAGATCAACAGACAAAGACGGGTCGACGACTCGAGGTTATTCTGTTTTACTCGTCGTACATTGATCTTTACACACCTTTATTAGCTTTGCATTCTTCAAACATTGGGTGAAATATTGCAGGCCACTGGAACAAGAAATGAGGCAACGTCGGAGTCGGAGGCCGAAAGCAGAGAGGATGGAGGCCGAAAGCGAGAGGATGTCGGCCAGTGGAGGCCGAGCAGCCGAGCGCAGAGCCCAGCCGCAGAGGTGGCGGACATTACGGAGTTCCTACAAAGTCTTGGGCAACATCACTAAGCCCATTGTGCCAGTGGTGTTGGCTCCACCTCCGCCTCCGCGTCCTGCAGTGCGCACTACTCCCTGTGAGTATGAAAGTTTTTGCTTTAAACTTGTGCTTTGCTTGTATGACCTCTACCTTCCTAGATTAGGTATCTAATGTAATCTTGTCTCACATGCAATCTCTTCTCCTTTGTGCACCTCAATCGGCGGGTTGAATAATCCACCTCATGCGCCTCCGAATGATCTGACTTTTCCTTCACCACGATCGCGATGGCCACCTTGAGATGAATGGTAGTTACTTGTGATGCACTTGTCATTGTGATGAACTTGTGGATTTGTTTGGATGGACTTGAGCACTTATTGTTATATATGTGATGGATGAGATATATATGTGATGGATGTGATAAATATGTGATGGATGAGATATATATGTGATGGATGTGATATATGTTTGGATGGATTTGTTTGTCGTGATGGAATGTAAAAAATAAATAAAAAACGCAGTTTTGGGTCACTTTGCCGAGTGCAACACTCGGCAAAGGACCCTTGCTTAAATGCCATGGTCATGGCACTCGGCAAAGCTGGGAATATGGGCGGCTGAAAGCCCAGTTTTCCAGCTTTGCCGAAAGTGCCATGACCATAACACTCGGCAAAAATCATTCTTGAGTGTTGCACTCTCGAAGTGACCCTTTGCCGAGTGCAACACTCGGCGGCACTCGGCAAAGATTTTTCAAAAAAAAAATTGTAAAAACTTTGCCGAGTGCCAGCCATCCGACTCTCGGCAAAGAAATTTTCAAAAAAATTAAAAATCTTTCTTGAAAGTCTTGGCCGGGTTGGCACTTTCGAAAGCGGCCGTCAACGGGGCCGGCCCCGTGGTCAGGCCTTTTCTTTGCCTAGTGTTGACTCGGCTCGGCAAAGCCTTTTACCGAGTGCCCGACAAAAGGCACTTAAGGCAAAGGTCTTTGCCGATAATTTTTTTTCCGAGTGCCCTTTGCCGAGTGTCGCACTCGGCAAAGCTTTTGCCGAGTGCAAAGGAGCCTTTGCCGAGTGCCTGAGGCACTCGGCAAAGAGCCGGAACCCAGTAGTGAGCAAAGCGGGTGCTACGAGCTCTAGACGCATGTCTTAACATTGTGCATTCTAGATAGTAGATAAAGAGTCCGCTCCAAAAAGATACCAGCTTGAATAGAAAATATTAGACATTACATTCGATTGCAACGTGAACTGTGTGAAAGGGCAGAACTTCACTTAGAGTGCACGGTGAATGAACCGGGATGATACAGAATAGATAGAATCATGGAGTCACAACATTACCCGCACCCTCCTACTCCGCCCCAGCCCCGTCGTGGAGGTCCTGCCGGCGGTGCCTATACTCAATGGCGACGCGGAGGATGTGGAGGAGGCAATGGAGCACGTACCCCGTGAGCTAGAGCCGGAGCGGGACCGCGGGGCGCTCGGAGAGGGAGGCGACGAAGGCAAGGTTCAAGAGCACGTCGAGCACGACGACGGGCTTGGAGTAGGCCTAGTCGGTCTGGCACTCCTTGAGGTGCTCGACGGCCATCTCTCACATGATACGTCGGCTGCCCGTGCGGCGAAGGAATTGCGCCGCGCCGTGGAGGCTCAGCAGCCACCCGAGTGGGCCCCTACCTCCGTTGGCTGTGGTGCGGCATGTCGAGGGAGGTGGGGGAGGGGCGAGGAAGGGGACGAGCCGTCGGAGCGCCATGGGGAGGTAGACACCATGGGACGGTGGAGGAACCACGCAGCACCGTGGAGGCTCAGCAGCTGCCCGAGCGGGCCCCCGCCTCTACCGTCGCCGTTGGCCATGGTGCGACTGTCGAGGGAGGTAGCGGAGGGGCGAGGAAGGGGACGAGCTGCCGGAGCGCCGTGGGGAGGTCGACGCCATTGGGGAGCGGCGGCGCATGGGAGAGGACGAGCCGCGAGGTGAACGACGTGGTTCGGCTTTTTTCTTTGAACGAAATGGTTGGAGATCTACTAGGAATATTCCATTTTGTTGAACCACTCGGTCCTGGACCATCTGATGCAATTCAGCGAACCAAACAAGGGACAACACCATATCCTGAACCATCCGGTGCAAGGACCAACTAGTTTACTCAACCAAACGCACCCTTAGTGGGCTAGTTTGCTATGAATAGGATGTGCATCCTCTGTCTTCGTAGTGGTTACTATCACTTGTCTTAATGTGACAATGGGATATGCTTTAGACTTGTAATATTGATTAGTCGTTGCGTTTTAAAAGGGAATTGATCATTTGTCCCCACTTTAATGTGGCTTCTATCATTTGCTGTTATTTGCATTGCACTTGATCATTTGCCACAAAGTTGAAGAGACAATTGATTATTTGCCATTGTCTTCTTCCTTATCTTCTGGGCAGATCCGAGAGTGTGGTAGTTGGGCTCACTGGCGTGAATCTGCCCGTTTACAATCCTTGACGACCGCCTCTCACCGCTCGCCGACCGAGGAGGAGAGAGAGACATGGCGGCGCTGGCTCATGGCTAGCGGTGAGGTGGCGACGGCACGTCTCAAGGAAGGAGGGTGGCGGCGTGGCTTCGGAGAGAGCATGACGATTGGGCCAGAGCGGCACTAGTCTGCTATGGCCGGAGCAAAGAAGCTGAGGAAGATGAGGATGAAGAAGACGTGCAAAATAGTTTAAAATGACAAATAATGTATCTCCAACTATACGGCAAATGGTCAAGTGTAACGAAAATAGTAGCAAATGACATAAGCCACGCTGAAGATAGGGCAAACAATCGATTTTTCCAGTTAAAAATAACCGTGATTCTCGTAGTACGAGTGGTATAGAATCTTATCGGACTTCGCTGTTGCACGTGTTCCAAGATCCTACCCAAACAACCAAGCAAGGTACTACTCTAGTACTAGACTACTCTAGTACTAGACTACTAGTACCAATGTAGCATTTGCTGGTGCTATTTGCCATTTCGTTATCGACGGCTTCATCGGTGGAGTGGGTAGCGCGTTGCGTTGGCGCGACGTTCTTTCTGATTTGACCGGTGACACACATGCTTGCTTCTTCCGTTAAGCAACTTGTCGAAATAGTTTAAGCAAGCAGTGGATCGTTTCCCAATGGGAGAATTGGTTTTGCCTTATAGTTGCAGAAGTCGTGGTAACTGTGCACTTACTATTTATAGGATAAATTAGATTTATATGTTCACGTGTTTGTTTTAAATAAGTCCACAAAGGATGCGAGTAGGCTTTTTTTTTACCTCGGTCTCGACGGCATTTGGTGACGAAGTGATCTAGTTTTCTTTCATCACCATTAGGTGATGCACTCGTCGTCTACTGTATATTTGTATATTCTGATTTGCTAGCGCAAGGATGAATTTTTTATTAATTAACTTTTTTTTGAATTTTATTTTAAAGTTAACCTGACGTACTTTATTTCCAATTCTGACCCCCTTTAGTCACGCCACCACCCGTGACGTGACCTTTTCTGGTCAAACTCTTGTCACTTGTCTCGTCAAAAGTGGCGTATTGTTTTGTCGCCACAACCAGTGGCGTGACAAAAATACTATTTTGGGACTTATCTGGCGCGGCGGTGTTGTTTTGTCACGCCATCACCCGTGGCGTGACCAAAGAGGTCGAATTGAAAATAAAGTCGTCGGGGGTTAACTTTAAAATAAAATTCAAAAAAAGTTAATTAATAAAAAAAGTTCATAAGGATGGATACGTTATCTTTCTACAAAAATAATAATAATACTGGTAACCAAGTTGTGCATATATATATATATATATATATATATATATATATATATATATATATATATATATATATATATATATATATGAAAATGGTATGGTTAAATGCACGTGCTTTGCCACGGATAAAAAAATAAATCATATTATTCAACATAACGATTAAATGCGTTGTCGGGCTCGATCTACTCCACACCATCAACTCTGTTGCTGGGTTTGGCTGAGCTCCGCATCGGACGGTGTTGCGCCTCTACCGCCATGCTTGGTCCACACTGGGCCCTCGGCTTCGCCACCACACCCGGTCATATTTTTAGAGGAGAGAGAAGACTGTATAAATATATTTGGGAGGAGGCGTTCAACTATCACCGTTCACAATAGACTCAAGTCTTTTATAGTACAAAGATATTTGCATTTCATTCTAAACATTTCGACAATTACAAACCAGCCAAAAATTTTGCACTAAGAGTCCCTTAATACAAAATCAATTTTCTTTTTGTCCCCGCCGCCCTCTCCATCCAATCGCCGAACACCCTGCAAAAAGACAAAAAAAAAGCGAGAGAGCTGGGACAGTGAAACCACTCTTTGCCATTGTCTTCCCCGCCCATTCACTTCTACAGTGTACCCCAAACTTTTCACCTCTCCACATCTCTTGCCTTGGCCGAACTCTCCTTCAAAACCCCTCCAAGAACCCAAAATTATCTAATGCATGTCATAACATTCGATTCTCCATCTCTTAAGCATCCCATCCATCCAAGTTTCATCTGCATGCATATTCGTTTGAGCATTTCTTGAAGTGGAGCAGTGAGGAGGTGGTTTGGCGTCCGGCAATGGTCGTTTTGACGAAGACGCCATTGCACCTCACCACGACCAGCCTCCCCTCCTACCTACCTCACCCCCATGTGGAGGAGGGCGCTGCAGCACGGGCGGTGTAGAGGAGAGGAGCAATGGGCGTGGTGGATGCAGACAGTGGCGGAGTCAGGATTTTTTCAAAGCCTGGTCAAGCCGCAAGCTAAGTACCTTGACGAGGATATAATAATCCTCATTTTATCTTTTATCTATAATTCTTATTATAGGTAAATATGACGTCATGTGGACCCTGAGTATACCCCTTAATGTTATGAGGGAAGAGCCTAATGGGTGGTCGTAAGTTCTTCTACGACCACCCCCATAGTCGTAAGTTATGCTACGACTACCCCCATAGTCGTAAGATATGCTACGACTATCCCATAGTCGTAAGTCTTGCTACGACTACCTCATAATCGTAGGCTCCTCTACGACTAGGTCAACTACGACCACCTTATGATCAAATAAACCTCTGAGACAAGTGGGTCTTATTGATTAAGGGATTCAAACAGTCATCATCTGTTGTTATTCCGCCAAGTAATGACACGTAATACTCCATTATCTCGATATATAGTACATTAGCGGCGTGGAGGAGTTAATACACCGGTGATTATTACCAACGTCGCCTTCACGGAGGTGATGAGGCGCCGCTTTATCTGGAGTAATCTTCGCTCCTTCACATACTATAAAAGGCGGCAATCGAGAAAGGAAGGACAAGATCAATCGGGCCATCAGAATACAAGCACTATCTGTAATAGTCTTAGTTTTTCCCCGATTGTTCGAATACACTCAATACCATACACACACAGGGAGTAGGGTTGTTATTCTCTCCGGAGAAGGCATGAACACAGTATAAAAATCCCGTGTCAATCTCTCTGCGTGATTCCATTCTAGGAGACCCCGAATCAAACAATCTTTACGTAAGTTCGGTTCTAAAACACCGCGGTTGGCTTGCCGCCAATCGTGGGGATCTTCCGTAATCTCTTGTCAACATACTCTCTGTTTTCCAAATCTCATGCACTCATGGCGGAGAATGGAACGAGGAGAATTGGTTCGACTTGGCGGACACTGTGACGTCGACATGGATGCCGGATTCGATTCTGAACCAAGTGATGACTCATCCTATGGCATTGCTTGCCTCAGGGATCTTCCCACGATCCGAGAGACAATGTCGCCGGCGGAGTTGAGGAGGATCCTTATCCCTATAACAAGACGTCCAAGAGAGGAATCTACCCTCTCAAAGGACAAGGGTCAATCGACCAGACCCGCCCAGTGGACTCACGACACGACGAGAGTTTTTCCTCGAAGTGTCCAAGTCCCCTAAGGCGGTCCGACTTGGTGAGGCAAGCTCTGGAAGCCACAATGCAGGGCTTCACCAAGATCTGGTGATCCTCTCTCCGGATGGCGCTAGAGAGCGGGATCAAGCATGCTTTTCCTACAAATTCGACCATCTCTCCGCAGATCACACTGCCGATGGAGACGGTTATAACCTGACTTCCCTACCCGGAGGATTACTCCAAGTCGCCAGATGGTGTCTCTCGGCGACTCCTCAAGCGGAGAGGCCTCGGCGCAAGTGAGAATCATCAGCGGAAGGTCTTCGTCCTTCCTCGAGATCAAGATCACTCTTCTAGAGACCGAGATGGAGACTCTTCCAAAAAATCACACACCGCCCCCTCGTGGCGTTGGCAAGGACGCCACCACCGCGGCGGACACGACCAACACCTTCATGAACGCAAGGGAAATCCTCGACATTCTCACACTTCATTGAGGCAGTCTCAAGAGTCCGACATAGAAGCTCTTGAGGCTATTCGACGGAGAAAATTGAAGCCCGAAGAATCTGTGCAGGCGCATCCAATATCGATCGAAGGAAGCTCAAGAACTTCAAGACATCAATGACTTGCTCGAGAATCCAACTCAAGAGCTAGCCCGAGCACCATCTACTCGACCTCTTCGTTGAAGAGATCGCACAAAGGCTTCGAACACGATGGCAAGGCCGAAGCGCCTCGCCGACATCATTCAGAAGTCATAGCAATACGACTTCTTCGGCTACGATCGATCGAACATATCACCACGGAGGAATCGGCGCAACGATGAAGTCGCGCGATCACCTACTCGAGAAATGTCTTTCGAGCGATGATGATCAAGAAACCCCTCGAGAGGTGATCGCTCACCATTCCGACATGGGAATCTGCGGAAGAGATAAACTACGAGTATTCCCTCGTAAGATCGAGATCTATCATAGGTCCGGTCAACCTATTCTTGGGTATCGTCGAGTATGACCACGATGATATCAACCCTTCTTTCTGCAAAGGAGGCGTCAAGAAGTCATTCTTGGATGTCGGGCATTCTCGCCGATCTCGAGCCGCTCATTGCCACCTCGTTTTCGACCGGTGAACATGGAGAAGTTTGATGGTTCCCAAAATCCCATCGAATTCCTTCAAATCTACACAACTTTGTCCGAAAGGCAGGAGGAGGAGAGCATGTAATGGCAAATTATCTTCCAAGCGTGCTCGAAGGATCCGCTCGATCGTGGTTCTTGAATCAACCACTCGAGTCGATTTACTCTTGGCAATACCTCTCGACCTTCTATTGGCAAATTTTCAAAGCACTTACAATCATACGAAAGGAGGATGACTTGCACGGATGAGACGAGAATGACAACGAGACCTTACGCCAATTCATCAAGCGCTTTAGTCAGGTTCGTAACTCAATTCTGGAAGTTTCTGATTCATCTGTCATCAGAGCATTCAAGCAGGGAGTCCGTAGTAGGAGAATAACAGAGGACATTGCTTTAAACCCACCTACTTACATTCTTTAACTCTTGAGATGGTGATCGATATGCCAACGCTTCGAGGCGGTCGAGTGGAACAATACAATAGATCGAGAAGACAATACCTCTCGAGAGCCAAAGCGACATTGGTAAGAAGAAGGATAAAAAGTAAAAAGTCCAAGAACAAGGCGAAGGGTCAAAAACTCCAAACCAGCGGTTCCAAGGAGGTATTGGCATGAATGATAAAGAACCACGCACATCCAAGCCGCGCTCCGACGAGAGGCAAAGGTAAGCGCCCGATCGGAAAAATGATAAGCCTAGGTGGTGTCCTTTCCATAAAAAGGAAGGGCATGATCTTCATAATCTAAGGGTCTTCCAACGAAAGCTTGAAGACTACTACAGCGACAAAGGACCACTTCCCACTCTCGAGCAGTAGGTCAAACAAGTGGTCATAAATATTTAGATGACGAAGAGGAGATGTCGTTCGGGATCCGCAACACACCATCGAACACATCTACGGGGATCATTGGCATATGAATCAAAGCGACGACTTAAGGTCACTGAGCGTGAGGTAAACTCCATAGATCCTCCTCTCGTCAATAAATTATCAAGTGGTCGGAAGTCACTATCTCTTTCGAGAAGAGTGATCGCCGATTCTTCGACTCGACCAGTCGATACTAATCGTGGTCGAACCCACCATCAACAATTGTCGGGTCAATCGAGTTTTGGTTGATGGTGGAAGCTCGTTAAATATTTTATTTACTGAGTGTTCGATGACATGCAAGTACCGGGACCAAAGTAAGACCGATGCGATACTCTTTCCATGGGATCGTCTTCGGGATCTTCGCCAAACCGATTGATCAAGTTTCACTTCCTTTAACATTTGGTTCACCAAGTAATTTCAGGACAGAGAAAATCTCCTTTGATGTGGTCGATTTCGATACGGCATATAACGCCATACTCGGACGACCAACTTTGGCAAAATTCCTAATGGCTACTCATTATGGATATCAATGTATTAAGATGCCAGGTCCCAAAGGAGTAATCACAATCCATTGTGACAAGAAGATGGCGCATACCTGCGACCGTCGATCCCTCGAAATGGTAGGACAAATACCAACTCGAGAAGAAAGTCACCGACTAGCAAGTCGAAGCCTAAAAACTCGCACCAAAGCCGAACGACAAAGTCAAAGAGGTTCCTCACGGGCAGGGAGCCCTCGAAGATCGCGCATCGAGGATACTTCCGACCCCAAATAGGAAGACGCCTCATCACCTTCCTCCGAGCTAACGCAGATGTATTCGCGTGGCAAGCATCCGACATGCCCGGAGTCCCTAGGGAGGTGATCGAGCACAGGCTAGCTTTACGGCCTGACAAAGTACCTGTAAAACAAAAATTGCGGAGATTTGCTCTGATCGGCGAGATGCTATTAAATCGAATTGGATAAGCTACTTAAAGCGGGCTTTATAAGAGGTCAACCACCGTAATGGTTGGCTAACCTGTAATGGTTAAAAAGTCAAGCGGCAAATGGCGTATGTGCGTAGACTTTCTTGATCTTAATAAAGCTTGTCCAAAAGACGATTTTCCTTTACCTCGTATCGATCAGTTGGTTGACTCTACTACAGGATGTGAAATGTTAAGTTTTTTAGACGCATATTCTGGATACCACCAGATCAATATGTGTCTAGACGATGAAGAAAAGACCGCATTTATTACACCATTTGGTATATTTTGCTATGTTAAAATGCCATTTGGTCTAAAAATGCGGTAGCGCTTCTTTTCAACGCTTGATGCAGCAACTTTTTCATCTCAATTAGGCCAAATCTAGAAGCCTATGTTGATGATCTAGTTGTCAAAAGCATCAAGAGACTTAATCATATTACTGACCTGCAAGAAACGTTCGACAATCTCAGAAAACATCGCTTAAAACTTAATCCTGAGAAGTGTGTATTTGGAATCTCTTCAGGGAAATTGCTTGGATTCCTAGTATCAATACGAGGAATCGAAGCAAATCCCGAAAAGATAAAAGCCATTTTAGAAATGCGCCCTCCAACTACACGGAAAGAAGTCTAGAAACTCACTGGGTGCATGGCGGCTTTAAGTCGTTTCATCGCACGACTGGGGAAAAAGGGACTACCTTTCTTTAAACTTCTAAGGAAACACGAAGGTTTTGAGTGGTCGAAAGAGGCAAACGCCGCTTTGAGGATGTCAAGAGGTACCTTCGAGTGCTCCTATTACGGTCTCTCCGAGGCGGAAGAAACGCTCTTGGTTTACCTAGGCGCCACGCCACAGCGATAAGCGCAGTAGTAGTCGTAGAACGTGAAAATGTACAACGACCAGTCTACTACGTAAGTGAAGTTTTACACGGACCTAAGGAGCGTTACCCTCAGGTCCAAAAGCTTCTATATGCCCTCCTCATGTCTTCGAGGAAACTGCGGCATTATTTTCAAGCGCACAAACTAGTTGTCTTGCCCGAGTTTCCTTGGGAGCGATCCTCCGAGAATAGGGAAGCAATGGGTGCATGGAAAAATGGTCGGTCGAACTTGGGGAGTTCGACATCCATTCGTGTCGACGGCCATTAAATCCCGATCTTGGCGGACTTTGTCGCCGAATGGACAAATCTGAACTGTTCAGATCCCGATCTGATTCCCACGACCAATGGGCGATGTACTTTGACGGTCGCTTACTTTAAGTGGCTCGAAATTTGGGTGGTCTGGTATCTCCTACGAGAGACCTTAAAGTATGCCATACAATTAAACTTTCGGGCCACTAATAATGTGGCGAGATCTGAAGGTTTGCTAGTCGGTATCTGACGCAATGAAAGCGCTCTCGATTCACCGACTACTCGTGAGAGAGACTCTCAACTAGTCGTGAATCAAGTCGGCAAAAAGTACCGGTGCTCTAACCCGACAATGTCTCGGTACTTATCGGAAGTCGTAAGCTAGAAAAGCATTTTTAGGTTTGAGGCACAATTCATCCCTCGAAGGATAATTTCCTCGCAGACACCGCTCGAATAGCTTCTTCCCGATCTGAAGTACCAAAAGGAGTCTTCTTGGAACAACTCCGAAGCCTTCTCTCGTCGACGAGCCGAGACACCTCCTATTGAGACGGCCTCTCTAGAGTGCGAGGATACATGGATGGTGCCCATCTATGATTATCTTGAAGGGTTCTTTACGAAAGGCGATCTCGAGGCGGATCGCTTATCCCGAAAAGCCAAAATGTATACTTTGGTCAAGGAGTTCTCTATAAAAGGGTACTCAAGGGGTGCTCATGCGATGCATTCCGCAGAGCGAAGGATTAACACTCCTTCACGACATACATGGTGGCATCTGTGGAAATCATGCTTCCTCTGAGCGTTGGTCGGCAAGGTTTTTCGACAAGGTTTTCTTGGCCAACACCCTATACGATGCTAAAGAGTTGGTTAAAAAGTGTGTCGATGCGGTTTCATAGCGAGCAAATACACCAACCATTTCGGGCATTACAAACAATACCTCTATCTTGGCCTTTTGCAACCTTGGGTCTTGATATCCCGGGACCGTTCCCCAAAGCTCCGGGAGGTTTCGAGTTCCTTTTGTGGCTATTGATCGTTCACAAAATGGATTGAAGTCGAACTCGTGGATCGGGATAACAATGGAAGCGGCAAAGCGGTTTATGATGAGATGCGTAATTACTCGATTTGGAGTACCGAGTCGAATAATTACAGATAATGGTAAGCAATTTTGAGCGCAAAATTTCAGGAATTTTGCGACGAGTTGGGTACCAAGTTGTGTTATGTACGTGGCCCATCCCGAGTAATGGGGCGATCGAGCGTGCAAACGGCCAAATAATGAGAGGAATTAAGACTCGAGTTTTCGACCACTCGTCAAGCGCTCGGGGCTTGGGTACAAGAGTTACCCTCGTATTATAGGCGATTCGTACAACTACCGGTCAAGACTCTGGAGAAACACCTTTCTTTCTAGTCTTGGTCTTTGAAGCCATGCTTCCTCCTAACTAAAGATACGGTCAACACGAAGTGAAACATTCACAGACTCCAACGAGAACAAATTGAGCAGATGATATTAATCTACTTGAAGAAAGGAGAAACCAGCCCTAATTCGTTCGGCGCTCTACCAACAAGCCTGCGAAGATACTACGATCGTAGGTCCAACCTCGCGACCTTCTTCAGAGGTGACTTGGTATTGAGGCTTTGCCAATCCAAGTCTAATCGGAACAAACTTTCTCCCAAGTGGGAAGGTCCTTACACAGTGGTCGAAGTTACTCGTCCAGGGTCGGTACGATTGGCAATGGAAGACGGCCAGGTTCTCTCGAATTCTTGGAACATCGACCAGTTACGCAAGTTCTATGTGTAACCAATCATTCGGACAATAAAGACTCATGTTTTCTCTATCTCTATTGTCTTACTTTTGAGTAGTGCTTTCATAATTTTTCGACTATGTTTCAAACACCCAGTTTTCTTTACACTGGTCGAAAGGCAGATAACATCACCTAGTCGAAGCCTCTCCTCTCTGCATGTGGTCCTGCCCACTAGAAGGAGCTTTCTAGTGTCAACTCGTTACTCGCTTTTGTTGCCAACACAAAGAACTCGGGTTTTATTTAGTCGAAATTTTTTTTGAAGGCCAACTCCTTTCACCTTAGATTATTTCTTCACTTCATTTTTGAAAAATATTCTAAGCAGAGTGCACTTTTTAAGATTTATTCAGCTGCCTTTGGTGTATTCAATTCGTCTTAACTAAGTCGGAGGAAGAAACACATCTAGTCAAGTCTCTCCTCTCTGCGTGGTCCTCGCTCACTAGAAGGAACTTCCTAGCATCGTTCGATTTCCAACTCTTGATAACAGGCGGACTTATTGAATCCTCCAAAGAAGGGCGAGCGAATTTTTGAAGTTCTCTCGGATGTTTGTTTAACTCAAGTTCTTTGTTCTCGATTTAATTAATCTAGTCGGAGATGTTAACATTACCTAGTCGAAGCCTCTCCTCTCTGCACGTGGTCCTGCCCACTAGAAGGAACTTCCTAGTGTCAATTCGTTATCACTCTTTCGACCAGTGCATGACAATTGGGGCCAAATACTACAAGTTAAACAAACCTCTCTGTTTTCAGAAACCCTTTCTAAAGACTATTTACTTAGTTTGTCTAAACAAACTCAAAAATAGTCGGGGCTAGAATAATTTGATTTCAATTCTTAGTCTTTAAATTAGTTAATTATCTTTTGAGTTACTAACTACTCGACAAGATGATTTGCGAGAGACAAGACTATTTACTTAGTTTCAACAAACTAAGCAAATAGTCGGGGGCTAGGATAAAGTCATTAATTTGACTTCAATTTTTAGTCTTTAAAATTAGTTAATTATCTTTTGAGTTACTAACTACTCGACAAGATAATTTGCGAGAAACAAGATGGATCGTATATTACATCAACAAAAGCTTGTTTTTCACAGGTTTATTACAAGCTACTCTGAAGAGGGAGATCCCAACTGCATCTCCTCTGAAACTTTCCGGCCAACTGATTGCATCTCCTCCATCAGACGTCTTCCTTCTCGCTTCAGCTTTAAGTTTTGCTAATGCATAACTTGTCGCGATTCGACCGCTTCCTTTATCGATTCAAATTGGTTGGCCTTGAGTAGTCACCAGATCTTGCAAAGTCGACTTGATCCCCAATAGTACTTATGTGGCGGTTATTGTATCATCTTGAGGAGTCTTTCCCTCACTATGTAGCTCACCAAGCACATTGTTCAGGAGCGTGATGTTGCCTTGAAGTTTAATCTTCATTGCTTCCATCTCCTGTTGGGTACGAGTCGAAGCCTCGCGAAGCTTTTTGTTTTCGACCACTTGTTCTGAAAAGAATAAGACTGGTCAAACAAAGATAAACTCCTAGAGGAAGTAAAAACAAAAATAATCACGGGTAAAAGAATTTCTTACCCACTAGTCGAGAATCCAACTTCTTGACCTCTTCATTATGGGAAGCAACGGTCTCAGCATGCTTTTTCTCCCATGATCTAATGTCCTCTGCATTCTTCTTTGCAATAAGGACGGTCTGGTTATAAATCATGGTTTTTTCCGTGATTTCAGTCTCGAGTCTTCCCAATTCAAGATCCATTCCTAGAAAAGGAGTGGGAGTAAGAAAAGGGAAATAACTCGTAAAGGACTGCAGGTAACGAATTACTTACCTGATATTCGAGTTCTCAGCGTCTCAAGATCTTGATCTTTATTTTTGGACATACGAGTAAGCTCGTGAATGACTGAAGTTTTCTCTTTGACTTCATTCTGGAGCTTTCTCATCTCATCTTCTTTTTCTGAAAAGAAGCGAGAGTTAGATAAAGATCAAAGTCGTAAGCAGTCTTAAGTTCAAGACTTCATCGTTTATTCCTTCACTGCAATTTTGCGTTTGCAGAGTTGGCTTCTTTAAGTTTCCCCAAAAGGAATTCTACTTTTTCCCATAGCTTTTTTGACTCATCTTTTTCATAATCGAGCGAGTCGGCTAAAGTCTTTGCGTCTCTGTTCAACCTGCAAAGGATAAAAGTGAACATAAGCATTGGTCAATCGGTTGTAATTTCTTCTACAACCATCGACCTAGTCGTAAGTTTTTCTACAACAAAATCTCATGGTCGTAAGTTCTTCTACGACCATCACCTATTAGTAAGTTCTTCTACGACAAAGCCACTGGTCGTAAGTCTTTAACGACCAAGACCTAGTCGTGAGTTTTTCCATGACAAACCCGTAAGCACTATATAAGTAGTCAAAATGATTATGAAAAATAGTGACTTACCACCTCTCTGCTGCTTGCGAGTTCCTCTTTCTGTCGCAGCTCTAGAAGTTGTCGATGATATTCACCGACAACGGCGATTTGCTCTATGGCTTTCTGCAAAAGACAAGACAGTGAGAAATAAGAGAAGATTATACCTGTATGTATTAGTATCATCAAATACTTACAGTCATGGTTGATCGAGCAAATATTGAGTACACCAGCTCTGGGTGCTTCAGCTCGTCCACTCTCTCAACTTGGTCCCACCAAACCTTCTCAAGGCGCTCATTATCAAAAGTGTTCCCTCTATTGGGAATGTCTTTGGGATGGGGACTCGGTGGCGAATCTAAAGGCGAAGACCCCACTATGGAAGCGAGGCCAAAGAAATCGAGCGAAATTGAAGTATTCTTCATCTTCCGATTCTGAAATTGTAGTTTCTCTTTGGGTACCGTGAAGGAGGTCTCGCAACGATTTCCTTCCCGCACGGTGGTCGAGCACATCACCACCTTGGGCGAGAGGCCTGCGACTTCCTCTGCTGGTCCCACGACCACGTTAGTGGTCATGGCGACTATCTCGGTTGTCGTAACGCACGCCTCAATAGGTGTAGCCGCTACCTCGATAGTAGTAGCGCAACCTCGGTGGCCATGGCGGTTACCTCGGTGATTGTAGATGCCACCTCGGAACTATGGCCACCGCCTCGGTGGCCATAGCTCTGACTTTCGTGATCGTGACAACGCTTGAGCCACGACTTCTTCTACCACCGGGCGAGGATGATCCATCGACCACTTCCTTGTTGTCTCTCCGGTACTGGAGAGGTTGCAATAGGCTTCTCAGCGGAAGCATTCTCGGGTCAAGGAGTCGGGCTAAAAACAACAAAAGGATAGCAAGTCAAATTGTGGAAAGCAAAAGGTAAATCTTGTTCTTACACTTTAGCTTGTTTCACATACCTCTGCGTCTGGACTTAATCGAAACTTTGGAGCCATCTTCCGATGGAAGAATTCTTTGACTTCTTTTCTCGACCACGTCCGGTCGTAGTTCAGGATTGGGGAATAGGTTCATCATGACCACGTCTGGTCGTGAGTCTTGAGCAGGACCATCTCTATGGTCTCTCGACTTTCGGAGGACCGAGATCGGTCTCGATCACTCCAAGAGCAGCGCTACCCTCAGCAGTAGGCTCTATTTGGATCGGCGTTGTCCTTCACAAAAGACATAAACTCCTTCCGGTTCTCCTTTTCTAGTTGCTTGACAAATCTAGAAGTGGCGTAAACCGTGAAAGCTTTCTTGTCGTAATAGAAGGGTACCTTGGCCTTGCGAGGTTTGCGCTTAAGAGGTTCAATTGCCGACCTCCTCGGCAATTCACATTTCCTCGGCTTCAAGCTGCGGCTATGTTCCGCCACAAGCTTTGCGAGAGGATCCGTCGAAGGGCTAGAACTCGAGCTTGCTCCTCCCTTGTCAGCGGCTCTTGTAAGTCGACGTCTCTTGGACGGAGGAGCTGAGCCTTTGTCTTTTGTCAACTCTGCACCGATGGTTATCAGTACAGCTTCTTCGTCGTCCCGACGATTTTCCATACCTACTTTCTGTAAAGCAAAACAGAAAAAGAAGAATTACTAACTAGTCGTAAGACCTTCTACGACCAGTATCAAGTCGTAAGTTTTTCTACGACCTTTCTTCGACCGTAAGATTTTCTACGGTCACTACTAAGTTGTAAGTTTTTCTACAACATTTCTCTAGTCGTAAGTTCTTTCTACGACTATAAGTTCCTAAGGATGAAATCAACTTTTGATTACCTTTAGGCGCTCAACCTTTTCTTCATGGATAAAACCGCAATAATTTGAGGAACCGCCACACTAGGTGATTCGGGCTTCTCACAAATAAGTTTGACTCGAGCGTCAATCTCGCTTGTGAAAGATCTCAGATAAAAGCAGATAAAGGCATTTTTAAACAACTTTGCGAGAAAGACCAAACCGAGAGCTAAGTCGAAAAACTACTTACCTCCTCGTAGTCCCCGGTGGGTCTTTTGGCCCGTGTACCTCCACATAGGAGGCACTCGTTTCTTCAAAGGACTAATTCGACATGTGATGAAATCCTTCACCACATGCCATCGATCAACCCTCTCGCTTTCAAATCCTTGATGGCTTGAATATAGGGGCAATTCGATTGATATCCTGGGGAGTCGAATCCCAGGAAGCTTTCTTTTCGGCAGCCTTCCCTTCGAAGGAAAGACTGTCTTCGGAGGTGACTTTCCAGTAAAACCACCTCTTCCTCCACAACGGCCATGAAGACCGAGTGAACATCTGAATATACTCCTTCGACTTCTGTCATGGAGCTTCAAACCACAACTTCCAAATTATCCTGTTATTGTCGAGCCATTAGTAGAAATCTTGAAAAAGCTCAAGATCATTTGGAATTCCTGTGCACGCCTCACACGATATCTGAATCGCTCGGCATGGTGATGGAATTAGGACCAAGGTTCACCAATTCCACTCCAAAATGCTCGAGTATCAATGTGAAAAGGGTGAAGCGGTGTCGAAGACCACACTCTGTCCTTTGGAAGATGGGGATTTGTCCTTCCTCCCCGACGGCCATTCTTTGCTTATCTTGTAGGGAACCACTCTACAAGAACTTTCTCTGGAATCTTCCCAACATTGACAAGGGTTTGCATCTTCGCCGTATCCATCTCCGACTCGGCCCATTCGGAAACTCTCCCGGCCATTTTTCTCAGAAAGAGGAGATTTTCGACTGAGTTGGTGGCGGAGAAGACAAGAACTTGATGAACAGTAGAATGATTTGGGGAAAGGTAAGATCTTAGGTTTTACCCCCCGGTAGGTATTTATAACCACGTACCTTGAGCCGGAGGCGTGACATTCCAAGGGTCGCCACTGTCTCGGAACCGCTTCAATGAACGAGTTAGCTGACGTCGTTTGAGATTCCCGATGTGTCCGCCGAGAAAATCAGGTTTGCGTTTACACCTCAAGCAAAATTACTTCCTTGGTTAGATCTTTTCAACAAAGGAAATGATAATCGGAAAGTTCTTTCTTCCGATCACTATACTCGACCACCTCGTGATCGTAGGAATGCTTCGACTACTTGATGGTCGTAGGTAATTTTCTTGACCAAGCATATTTACGGTCAAAGTAGTATACAATCGAAGAGTTTTTCCTTCGACTATTTTTCTCTGATCCTCTCGTGATCGTAAGACCATCTATAACTCCTTTACCAAGTAAGTTGTTTTCACTTGAAGTCGGGGCTAGATGGCGAGGATATAATAATCCTCATTTTATCTTTTATCTATAATTCTTATTATAGGTAAATATGGCGTCATGTGGACCACGAGTATACCCCTTAATGTTATGAGGAAGAGCCTAATGGGTGGTCGTAAGTTCTTCTCGACCACCCCATAGTCGTAAGTTATGCTACGACTACCCCCATAGTCGTAAGATATGCTACGACTATCCCATAGTCGTAAGTCTTGCTACGACTACCTCATAGTCGTGGGCTCCTCTACGACTAGGTCAACTACGACCACCTTATGATCAAATAAACCTCTGAGACAAGTGGGTCTTATTGATTAAAGGATTCAAGCAGTCATCATCTGTTGTTATTCCGCGAAGTAATGACACGTAATACTCCATTATCTACGATATATAGTCATTAGCGATGTGGAGGAGTTAATACACGGTGATTATTACCAACGTCGCGCTCATTCACGGAGGTGATGAGGCGCCGCTTTATCTGGAGTAATCGCGCTCCTTCACATACTATAAAAGCGGCAATCGAGAAAGGAAGGACAAGATCAATCAGACCATCAGGAATACAAGCACTATCTGTAAAAGTCTTAGTTTTTCCCCGATTGTTCGAATACACTCAATACCATACACACACGAGTAGGGTTGTTATTCTCTCCGGAGAAGGCTGAACACAGTATAAAAATCCCGTGTCAATCTCTGCGTGATTCCATTCTAGGAGACCCCGAATCAAACAATCTTTACGTAAGTTCGGTTCTAAAACACCGACATACCTAATTATGGTATATTGAGAACCACAAGCATCGGGTATTCGGATACACAATTACACAAATCCACAACTGTTTTTAAAGTAAAAGAACGGATCGATACATCACACATGTAAAGGTTCATAGATGGAAATAAAAATGAGATCACGATAACAAACAACTCACTAGAATGTGTTCATTTACAAATTTTAACAATTACGATCATCTCAATTAGAAGGCTCAACTTACAATGTGTTCCTTTTACACGGGCATGTATGTTTAACAAGGCAGTTGGCGTATTCCTACTACATGCTATTCCTGTGATGCATTGGATTAAACTAGTCATGTGTCATTCGGATGCTAGAACACATAATTAAGCAAAAAGTGGTCAGTGGACTGCTATATATACACAGACATCAGAAAGCTCTATTAGGTCATACGTATATGCATGCAACATGATGAGGAAGTGTGAGATATGGATAGCAAAGTAAGCAAGATCACAATTCACAACTTTTTATTGACCAGCACAACTAGCTAGTTAACTACAGCACATTCAGATTTCAGCACTCCCTTGACTGTGAGCACGGCCCCGTCAAAATCTCCCAGGCCACAACGGGGCACGAGGCAATGAGGCACACACTACACTCCAATGTCCCATCGCCACGCCTGCGGGCACGTAGCGCTGGCCGAGCGGCCATCGTCGTGAAGCCGAACAGCTGCCGAGTCACGAAGACGGTGGCCGCCCTTGGATGCAGAGGATGGCATGCGGTGGCGAAGAAAGAAGCTGTTGCGGCGGCGTAGATGAGAGGGGTAATGGTCGTGGTGATTGTAGAGGATGGTAGGCGGAAGACGTAGAGAAGGGGTGGCGAGTACGACTGACAGATCCGGAGCCTACCACTGCCGTGCTATCCGCTCCTTCACCAGATCCCATGTTGCGCTTTTCAACACCCGCACTTCAGTTCATTTCTGCTTCCACTCAGCTCTACTACAGTCACCTTCTTCGTGTTTTGCGATATCTTCGCAGGACCATCAATCGTCGCATTTTCTTTCCTTGCTCTAGCCCTTTGTACCTTTAAGCGTACTCTGATGCGACCTAGGCTAGCGATCCTTCTGATCGCCGATCTCTTTCTACCTATTGTGTTTTCCTTGGCTCCTCTCTGAAGACCATGACGCAGACTGTTGTTTTCCGTTCGAGTGCTGAGACTGAGTTGCGAGCCATGGTGGCATTGACAACTAAGATCACTTCGCTTTGGTGGCTGCTTGAGGATTTCGGTGTTTCAGTTTCTGCACCGACTCCTATCTTATTAGATAGTTCTGGCATGATTAGCATTGCTCAAGATCTAGTGAAGCATGAGCTCACCAAGCATATTAGAGTAGATGCTTCGTACATGAGATTGCTGGTGCGGGACCAAGTTATTGTTGTTCATTATGTGCCTTTGGAGTTTCAGTTAGCCGATTTCTTCACCAAGGCACAGACTCGAGCGCAACACAACTTCTACCTCTCAAAACTCAGTGTTGTTGATCCACCATAAGTTTGAGGGGGGTGTTAGATATTATATATGTAGCTTGTTAGAGTGCTCTTTGCATATTGACCTACATCTGTAACTTGTATATTTTGGCATTTGACCATTTGGAATAGATCAAGAATTCATTCCAACAGATTCGTCCCACTGCGCAGGGGTAAACTCCTTCTTTTAACTTCTTTTATTAGTTAAGTGAAGATAAGATACACTAGTATTATTGTATGTGAATGGCGATCGGACCATTTTCAAAAGTAAAGAGAATAATAATCATGAGCCACACACTTTCGAAATTTTCGCCTCATATTTACAAGAATGACCCCTCGGCCGGATTTGTTTGTTTTTTTTTTACAAAAATGACACCCTGCCGCACGGCCACTGTGCAGGCCTCCTCTACCACCACGTGCCCTCTCCCACATGGCCACCGTGCGGTGGCGGCTTCTCTCTCCAAAAATTAGGGTTTCAGCAGTGTTTGTGGTATTTTAAAATATAGCAAATAAGTTCAAAAAAATTATAAAATTTTATGTGAATACTCATAATATGGTGTACTTATTTGTGTAATTTTTTCATAATTTTATTCATTCTAAAATGTTCTCGCAATTTCATTTAAGTGTACTGTTTGTAGGAATTTGTAAATATAGAAAATAAGCTCAAAAAATTATGAAATTTATTTTGAAGACTCTTTACATAGTGTACTTGATTGTGTAATGTTTGGACATTTTTAAATGTGTTCTAAAATTATCTCAAAAATTAAGGATTTGGGTTTCGAAAATTTGGAGTTTTGGTTTCGGAAAGTAGGGTTTCAAGAATTCACACACAAAGTACTCATATTCGGAAGTAATGGTTTCAAATGGAGTTGTAATGTACATTTTCAAACATAGAATTGGTTCATGTACAAGCCTATCTAGCCTGTGGTACAATACAATATTAAAGAATATCATCCACATTGAACCGATAAATTAACAAAGAATATCATATGTATCATCTATGCAACGATGTTTGCAACTAGTCTCTGCGGCGCCCTAGCCACTGCCCCTTGTCTCAGGGCTGCCCACGGTGGCGGCGACTGTCGAAGTCGTCCATGTCCTACGATTCCATGATGTAAATGGATCGTACAATAGCAAATGTAACAAGGATGTAAATTGTATATAACTCACGTCTTCGATATGGAGTGCGCCCGGGCGACCAGATACGCTACGACGTCGGCCGGTCTCAGTCGAAGGAGCTTTCCCCTACCCCTTGCCGCGGGACTCCTTACGTCGGTGTCGTATGTCGAAGACATCCATGTCCTGCGATTCCATGAAGTAAGTGCACCGTGCAGTAAAAAAGCGTAATCAGGATGTAAATTGTACATAACTCACGTCGTCGATATGCAGTGCCCCGGGCGACCGAATACGCTATGGCAGCCCGGGTGAGTCATGGGAGCCTCCCCCTTCTCCTTTTCTTGGGACTCCCCACGTCGGTGTTGTTTGTCGAAGGCCCCCATGTTCTTCAATGCAGGCTGGACGATTGCTTGTTGTTAGAAGAACGAAAGGGCAAATACATATTCACGACGCGAATTGCACGTAACTCACCTCTTCAATATGAAGTGTTCCCGGGCGACAGGAGAAGCTACGACTATCGCCGGCCTCGATGAGTGAGCCTTCCCTTATCCATCTAAGTAGTCCTCGGGCTCTCGGTGCCTCCTCAACGAGGTTGATGCGTAAGGTTTCCACCGCTCGAAGGTTTCGGTCTGTATCAAGTAGTTCAGCATATACTTCTGCTGGATGAATGCCCTGTTGTTCATCTCCGGACCATTGATCCACTGCAAGAAGTGGCAGCATATCTTGGGCTGCCATTACACGGGGACGAAGTTAAAAATTTATGGCAATCAACGTAGGGAGAGAAAAATCGATGTGTGCGAAAGAAATGCTTACGAGGTGGTACCCGCACGTGTAGTACTCCCGGGCGGAGGTGTCTGGGTGTGTAGACTGAATGATCGCCACACAAACTACGGGATCGGAAACCGTGGTGGTATCGGAGCATCTTTCATTGAATAATCTGGGTATTGTAGATGTTTGTGAAGGGATACGGGTAAGCTACACTAGCTGGCAATTCAAAAAAATTACAACGTAAACCAACGCGCCATGCAAGCAAGAGATCATTACCACCAGACACGCAGTGCAGCGAAAGAAGAGTTGGAGCAACCTGATCCAACGAAGAGTGCATCGATGTAGTGGTCGTAGTCGATCATCCTACGTCGAGTACATCGATTCAATAGTCGTAGTCGATCGTCTCCTCCAGCAACCTCTGCAGTTCCTTGTGAAGATCACGGATCGTCCTCAAGTGCAACAGCAACCGCAGTAGTGCCTCTACAGTGTCCACAAGTCCAGGGAAGGAACACCGTACGCTGGTGTGCTAGCACCAACTCGTACGACAGGGCTCTCTCAAGAATATGGCGGCTAGGGTTTTTGTGGATCAACTCACGCGTATCGTATCTCCCTAATAGCCTCAAGCATCTCCTTATATAGTGCCCATGACGGATCCTATCCGAACACATTTGTTTCAACCCGTTAAGTGGGTGACCCATTAGATTCACGCATAATCGGTTGTGACTCAGAAATTCCTTTTCAATCACGAGTCGTCAGCGGCTCCTAGCAGGACATAACAATTTCCGAATACACATGAATTATATTGGACGAACCTTAGTGCAATATGGTCTATGACTAGATCCTTATGACTAACGACCAGCCCGTATCTTTATACGACCAGCTCATATTTGGTCTCGACCAGTTTGTAACTCCTTATGATCAGGTTTCGACCACTTAGTGATCATGTTCGACCAGCCTACGATCAGCTCGTAATACAACTAGTCCATATCTGATCGAACTGAAAGACCTACTCATGTATTCTCCCTTTGCCTCATGATATCTGGTTGAACTCCAGGTGGGATTTATGTCATCCATGGACTATTCAATACCTTCTCGATTAAGTGTCGGATAACTTCACGTGGTTGAACACTTCAACCACTAGTGGCATGACTATGCACTTTCTTTATCCGACCACATCGAGGTGCTCAGAGATATCTCTCCTGTTATATTAAGAGGGGCAAATCTCGTATCCAACCAGTCACATTCCTCCGTATGTTTTATAGCTTACCCAATAGCTACCTTTATAACTACTCAGTTATGGGGTAGTGTTTGGCAACCCCTAAGTGTACTATTACACATGTAGGAAACCATACTGATCTCAGGTCTAAGGATTACACATCATCATTGCTTGAGACCTACTGATGACACATGAAATCGTAACAATCTCAACAGTGTTTCAAGGTGGATCAATACAACCCCATGTTCTCCAACATGTGTTCACATTATTGATTCGATATCCCTATATCCATGACCGGTGAAACATGGTCATCAATCAATACATGTGCTGGTCGATAAGTCACTAGTGTTCCGACCAGTAACATCTGACCAGAGATACTTCTAGAACGGCATCATATAAGTTAAAAGAGCTTCACCAACAAGTCATATACTTGTTAATCTTTATAACCAATTATTCATTCAAGAAACAGAATAACACTTATTCAATAACTCATAAATATAGATGTGATACAATCTTCTCTATGATTGTCTCTAGGGTATATCACCAGCAGTCCCCCACTTGTACTAGAGTCAATCATATAGATATCTTATACCCATTGCTCTTGTGTGCGTCTCATGCTTAGGTTATGGGAGAGACTTTGTCAATAGATAAGCAATATTCAAATCCGTGTGCACTTTGCATATCTTTACATCACCTCTCTCAACGATCTCACGAATGATGTGATATCGTCGAAGTATGTGCTTGGATTTTTTTATGTGATCTAGGCTCCTTAGCTTGTGCAATGGCTCCATTATTATCACAATAGAGATCCATTGGACTGGAAGCACTAGAAACAACACCCTGTTCACAAATGAACTTCCTTATCCATACGACCTCTTTTGCAGCTTCCAAAGCTGCAATGTACTCAGTCTCTGTTGTAGAATCAGTAACCGTTTCTTGCTTGGAACTTTTCCAGCTTACTGCTCCTCCATTAAGACAAAACACAAACCTAAATTGCAATCTAAAATCATTCTTGTCGGTTTGGAAGCTAGCGTCGGTGTAACCATTTACGACCAGCTCTTCATCACCTCCATAAACAAGGAATGCATCCTTAGTCCTTCTCAAGTACTTAAGGATATTCTTGGCTGCTATCCAGTGACCTTCACCTGGATCCGATTGATATCTGCTTGTAACACTTAGAGCATACGACACATCTGGTCGCGTACATGGCATGGCATACATGATATATCCTATAGCCGAAGCATATGAGATTTTACTCATTTTGTCTCGCTCATCAGTGGTCGTAAGACACTGACTCTTGCTAAGATTAATGCCATGTGAAATGGGCAAAAAAACCTTTTTTGGAATCTTGCATGTTGAACCGCTTCAACACTTTGTCTATGTACATATCTTGGCTTAATCCAATTAGCCTTTTAGATATATCTCTGTAGATCCTTATACCAAGAATATATGTTGCATCTCCTAAATCTTTCATTGAGAAACTATTTCTTAATAAAGTTTTAATAGATTCAAGTATAGGAATATCATTTCCGACCAATAGTATGTCATCTACATACAATATCAGAAACACAAGCTTGCCCCCACTAAGCTTTTTGTAAACACAAGGTTCTTCTTCGTTTTTGATGAAGTCAAACCTTTTGACTACTTCATAAAAATGAATGTTCTAACTCCGAGATGCTTGGTTTAATCCATAGATGAATTTCTTAAGCTTGCATACCTTTCTAGCTTTTTTTGGATCGACAAAACCATCGGGCTGTGTCATGAACACATCCTCACTTAGGTTTCCATTTAGAAAAGCTATTTTGACATCCATTTGCCATATCTCATAGTCGAAAATGCAGCAATAGCTAGAATGATCCAGATAGACTTAAGCATCGCGACACGAAAGAATGTTTCTTCATAATCAACACATTGAATTTGTCTGAAACCCTTCGCAACCAGTCGGGCCTTATGAATGTGAAAATTTCCATCCACATCTATCTTTTTCTTAAAAATCCATTTGCACTTAATGGTTTTAACACCATCAGGTGCATCAACCAAGTTACAAACTTGATTATCATGCATGGACTTTATTTCGAATCTTATGGCTTCATCCCATGAATCAGAGTCTGGGTCCACCATCGCTTCCGTATAAGTTTTAGTCTCATAATTATTCAATAATAAAACGCCATGCCCATACCTTATAGGCAATTGATGTGGCCTTTTTGATCTACGTGAGGCTAAAGTCTCATCTGCAGGTTCAACAACATTTTGTTCATCCTCTAGAGATTCAGTTGGAGTTGAAATATTTTCAGATGGTTCCCGAATTTCTTCAAGTTGCACCTTGCTCCCACTGAATCCTTTGGAAAGAAACTCTTTCTCCAAGAAGACACCATTACGAGAAACAAACACTTTGTTATCAACCCGATTATAAAAATAATATCATTTAGTTTCCCTAGAATACCCCACAAAGAAACACTTATCGAACTTGGGTGTAAGTTTATCAGATGTCAAACGTTTGACATATGCCTCACAACCCCATATACTAAGAAAAGACAATCCAGGACTCTTCCCGGTCCATATCTCATATGGTGTCTTCTCTACAGGTTTTGATAGAACCCTATTTAAAGTAAAAGCAGTTGTTTCTAGAGCGTATCCCTATAATTGCAATGGAAGATTAGATTGGCTCGTCATTGATCGAACTATGTTCAACAATGTTCGATTCTGTCGTTCAGACAACCCATTCCATTGAGGCGTTCCCGGCAGAGTGAGTTGTGGAACAATTCCATATTTCTTTAGATGATCACCAAACTCATGGCTTAAATGTTCACTTCCACGATCAGATCGTAGACATTTGATTGTCTTGCCAAGTTGATTCTGCACTTCATTCTAAAATTCTTTGAACTTTTCAAAGGATTTCAACTTATGCCTCATCAAATAGACATAGCCATATCTACTTAAGTCATCAGTTAAAGTTATGAAGTACTGAAAACTACCTCTGGTCGGAGTGCTCATTGGTCTGCATACATCCGAATGTATTATGACCAGTAGATCACTCGCCCTCTCACCTCTAGTCGTGAAGGGTGCCTTTGTCATCTTGCCAAGTAAACAAGATTCACATGTTTAAAATGATTCAAAATCAAATGAGTTTAGAAGAACATCTTTATGGACCTTCATCATGCGCTTCTCATTTATATGACCTAGACGCCTGTAACATCCCAATTTTCAGGCCTTTTTAGAATTTTCAAAATAAAAATCATCATTTGATTTTTCCTGAATTGTTAAATCTTAAAATTCAAATTTTATAAATTAAAAACAATTTAATGTGAGTAAATCAAATTCCAATTAAATAAAAATTATTTATTTGATTTTATGGTTTTATCTTGGGTTCTGTTTTCCCAAATATGGTTGTCATCTCCTTGCACTCTTTGTATTTCTTTTTAGTTTTCCCGAATCTCGGAGTCCGTTGGAAGCTTTAAAAATTAAAATGAATCATTTGCATTTTTATTAAATTAAGAAGAGCTTAAATTGAAACTTCAGAAAATTAAAATATTTTAAATGATGAAATCAAACCTTAATTAAATTGAAAATGAGTTTATTATATTTTCTAGATTTTCTTGGATTTTATTCAAGTCTTTGCTATTTCTGGCAACCCGGTCTGTTTTATTTCTTTTCTGTCTTCCCAAAAATTATTTTATTTGTGGTAAAATTAAAATTAAATTGTTTAATTTAAAGTGGGGATTTCTTTTGAAGCTTTAAAAAAGAATCATTTGGATTTTATCGGTTCAATTTAAAGCTTAAATTGAATTTCTGAAGGAATAATATTTTAAAGGGTTAAAATAAATGTCAAATAAATCTAAAACTATTTTATTTGATCTTTCCGTGTTCCAAAGTATTTTATAGAATTTTCTTGAAATTTTTGGATTTATTTTATTTTTTGGATTTTTCTTTATTCCCTTTCATTTCTCTCTCTCCTCCTGTTCTTCTTCCGGTACGTGATTTTCCAATTTCTCTTTCCTCCCGTGCAAGCCATGCTGCCCACGTCACCCATCCCGTGAGCCTTTCCCATCCTATCCCTGGAATCCTGTTGCCACCCCGCCATAGCCTGTTTGCCGCCCCATCCCATGCCCTGGCCTCCCATCCGGCATGCCACCTCCCATGCCCCCTCTGCTACCGCTGCAGCACCTCCCTCCCCATGCCGAGCTCTCATCCCTTGCTGTGCTTTGCTCCCTCCTCCTCTATTTATTGGCAACAGCTCCCTCCTCCACTCTCTCCCTTCCCCTCCTCCCCTTCTCCATGTTCTCCCTCACCGAATCCCCCCCCAGCAGCAAGCTCTCTCTACCTCTTCTCCATTGCCGGCCGTGCGCACCACCAGCTCCCCCATGCGTCGCTTCCTCTCCTCCCCTTTAAAGCCAGCCAACAACCCTCTCTCCTTCCCTCTCCCCCATCAACGGGCCTCCCTCTCCTCTACCCCTTCCTCCTCCTTCCTCCCCTCCTCCCTTTCTTTCTTCTAAATCAGGCGACCCAAGACTTCTTTGTGGGTTCATTTCCTTTTCTTCTTCAAACCGTGCTGCTCCTCCTCCCTCCCTTCTATTTAAAACCAGCAGCACAAGCTATTCCTCCCCCTTCCTCTCCTCCTCTCTCCTCTCGTGGAGCCACGCTAAGCCCCAGCCAAAGCTCCACCGAGCCCCCACCGTGAGCTCCAGTGCTCTAGCCGAACATCCCTCTTCTCCATTCTCCCTCCTTGGTCACTCATTTCGAGAGCCGACCACGTCACGGCGTGCCCCTCGTCCTCCTCTTCCATCCCCCCGAATTCGCCCCACTCTCTCGGCTTCTTTTATCCACAATCGAGTTTTTATCGCTGCCGGCCGAACAGCCTTCCACCATCATTTTCGGTGCCGTCGATCATCCCCCGGCGACATCGTCGCTACCCTTAGCTTTGCCTCGCGACGTTCTACATCATGCTCCCTTCCTTTTCTCTGAAGCACCACCGGTTCGCCGGAGCCCCATACGCGGCCGACCGCGTACACCGCCGCAACTCCCGCCCGCGTCCCTCATCGAACCGTGTGCCGCTTTCGCCTATATAAGTGAGCACCGCGTGCTCCCAACCTCCCTTTTCAAATTGACGCCAACCCCTCTATCTAACTCCTCCTTGTTTGCCCGGATTTTGTCAGTGACCGTGCGCTACCGAAGATCCTTCTCCGTCAGACTGTGTCGCTATCAAAGGTCCTCTGTTCGAGCCACCACCACCGTTGGATTTATCGCTTCACATTCTACATGATGCTCTCTCTATCTCCCTCAATGCATCGTTGGCTCACCGGCGCCACTATTCCCCTGTGCGCCATTTTGTGCGCCGTCGCCGTATCGGACCTCCGCCAACGACGCCACCACTACCCTTGGGTTCGTGTGACGATCCGCCTAGGGCACACCCGGGAGGTCCCTCAGGACCTCCTGGGAGGTCCAGAGAGGAGCCCCTAGGACGTCCCGAGAGGTCCCTCAGGACCTCCTGGGAGGTCCGCAAGGACTTCCCAGGGCGTCCCGAGGACATCCGGTGGGACCGAGACCTCCCGAGAGGTGCAGAGAGGACCACTCGGAGGTCCAGGGAGGTCTGACCAGCAGAGGTCGCTGGACCTCGAGACCTCCCCAAACTCCACGCAACCACTCGAGGGAGGTCAGAAGGAACCACCCGAAGAGGTCGTGGGGCTTGGGACGACCCAAAGTCCTCTGTGATCCAAACCGGCCCCAGAGATCATCGATTGTTCTCCTGAGAAACAAGTGATAACATAAACATCCACAAGACTTTATTAACATCAAAAGGAGGTTTGTTTACAAAAGGTTGCTTACAAGCTCCGACAGAACCGAGAGCATACAAAAGCAGAGAAAAAAAAGACAGGGTCCACCCATTACACCACAGGTGACTGGCTGGAGGGCGCGGCCTAATTCAGCTGGTCATCTTCATCATCATAAAAGTCTTCATCTGCTCAATTCATGAATCAAGCAAGAGTGAGCACAACAACCGTGCTCGCAAGTTACACCCGTCAATTAACAGAATGACATGCATAGGGATATATCAAAAGACAGCATATTAGGGTTGGTTTGCATAAAGCCAATTTTATTTCAAATACAAGTATTAAGTTTCAAGGTAGGTTACAATAATTAAAATTTCAGTTTTACAAATCCATTTTCAGTTGGGTATATTCATCATTGAAATGGTGAAGGATACCCTCCTGCACAAGGCTTCCCGCCCACACCCAATTTGGTTAAACCACCAAAACCATTTTCATGTCTCTTTTGAAAACCAAAACCAAGAGCTAACTTTGAGTGACATTGCCAGCATGTCCATGACCGTGGACACGGCTATTCGAATAGATTTACACTCTACAGAGGTTGCACACTTTACCCACATGACATGAATTCTCTAGTTTGTTTGGCATCCGTTGATGCCACCTCACACTTCCTTTGGTGGGAGGTCTAGAGCACATGACAAGGCCTTTACAGTGCATTGCCCCACCACAGTCCACCCACTCGAAGGTTTCGCTCCCATTGGACTCTCCATCCGCCGGGTTTAAGCCCCCTCTTGAGCCGGGTGGGACTTCAACTAGTCATAACATGACAACCCACCGCGTCCACAGGGCGAACCATGGTAGAGCTTTGCAAATTAATTAGCCAGGTCCCACGCCCCATACTGGAGACATGTGGTTGCATAAGTTTGGCATAGCCCATTATAGGCTTAGCAAATGGTGTCTCAAAGACCGGTCCTTAACCGACATGGGCGACTAACCACAACCCTGGGGTGTCGGATCACACGACCCCCCGTGTATAGACATGCACCAACCAAGCAACCAGTTTCGCCCACGTCTAAACCATTTTTCATTATTTTACTTTTCGGTCCTCCGTGGTACACCAATGCCAAGGCCGAACAAAACACCCATGACACACCAATGTCATGGCTTAAACTCCCATGGCACACCAATGCCACAGCTCAAGTCTTTTGATTAATTGATATTTTTGGTCAAAGCTCCCCAAATCAAGACTTTGGCCTAAGCATCACTAAGCATTCCATTTTCTTTAAAGCTTCGGGTCCCTACTAATGCAAGAACCTGATTTACCTAGTGTGACAATGAGGTTGATTCAACATGGATGGGGGTCATACCAAGCAGTAGGTTTAACTAGGGATTGAAAGATAGGCATTGAAATACTTAGTAAAGTAGGCATGCATACATCTTTAAAAAAACAACATATGTAATTTGAAGTATTGGGTGCAACATGTTCAAAAGTGTAACTTGCCTTGCTCAAGATCTTGAGCTGCTTCCTCTCCCTCACTGAACTCAGGCTCCCCACGGTCTGGGCAATCTACACGAGAAGAACCAAATATTCAAACAAGGCTCAAGCAAAATCCAAAGAACTCCAAATAAACTTAAAGACAAAACCAACAGAGAAGCTAGGAGATCAAGAGGAAGTCCAAGGAGCTTTGTGGAGAGGTCCTGGAGCTCCAGAGAGGATGTCCAAGCACGAGTTGGAGGAGGTCCAGAGACTAAGAATGAGGAGGTCTATGGTGGCTCGGTTGAGACAGAGAGTAGAAATGAGGAAGAAAGTGATAAAGGAGGGCTCTCCCAAACTATATATAGAGGAGGTAAGTGCACGTGACCCAGATTGGAGTCAACAAGAGTTGGTAAATAGGACAGGGGAGTTGGCAAGGAATGTGACCATTGGTATGACAAGAGTACTGAAAAAGGTGAGGGCATTTAATGTGATACAACATGCATTAAATCGGTGAAGACTTCCTTGCCCAAAGGACTCGAATAAAGGTAAAAAAAAAGCTGGGTGCTTGGCGCCAAATGTGGCGACCAAGACCCGCCAGGAGGTCCTACAAGGACCTCGAGGAGGTCTTCTGCAATGGAACAAGGGAGGTCCTCACCAAGGGAGGTCTGACGGTTGGATCTCAAGGGAGGTCCAAGCGGCCAAGATCAAGTGCTTGAGAGGAGGTCCGCAGGGGCAAGGAGGAGGTCCTCACCCGCAAGGGAGGTCCTGACGGTTGGATCTCCAAGGGGAGGTCCAACGGTCAAGATCAAGTGCTTCAGAGGAGGTCCGCAGGGGCAAGGAGGAGGTCCTCACCCGCAAGGGAGGTCCTGACGGTTGGATCTCCAAGGGGAGGTCCAAACGGTGAAGATCAAGTGCTTCAGAGAAGGTCCGCAGGGGCAAGGAGGAGGTCTGGGCGGTTAAGATCTCCAAGGGGGAGGTCTTAACGGTCCAGATGTGCAAGGAGGAGGTCTGGGTGGTTAAGATCTCCAAGGGGGAGGTCTTAACGGTCCAGATGTGCAAGGAGGAGGTCCGGACCGCTGGATTTCGATCGGATCGCTCACAATGGTTGGGACGTTCGGACCGCCCGAACGCCACCGCAAATCAGACCATCCAATGAAGATCTAAGGGCTCAAAGCAGGTGGGACGTTCGGACCATCCGAACGTCTCACCAGGATTAGGCCGTCCATTGCAAATCGGACGACTCACAATCAACAGAGATGTAAATAGGCAAGGAGGGGGTCCTACAGGACTCGGGGAGGTCCGGTAGGACACAGGGAGGTCCTATAAAGGTAAAGGGAGGTCCTAGAGGACATGGAGAGGTCCTGAAGGACACGGGGAGGTCAAATAAAGGTAAGGGGAGGTCCAAGTGAACAAAGAGGGGGTCATAAGAAGTGGTGGTACCACCAAGTGCGGGCGGCACTACCGGGCTGGTGCCAAGGAGAACCTCCAGAGAAGGTTTCAAGGCTTCAAGCAACGAATGATACTCAAGAAATGTGACATCCCACCCTGTGATGCACCGCAGGAGGTCCGGGAGGACCATTTTTTTTTTCTGCGGAGCCACCACGGAAAGGAGTGGTAGCACCGCACGGTGCATTCCCGAGGAGGTCTGCCAGGACCTCCCAGGAGGTCTTCAGGACCTCCTGGAGGTCTTGGCTCGCCACTGACCTCCTAGGAGGTCTTTAAGACCTCCTGGAGGTCTTGGCCTGCAAACCCTCGGTAGCACCTCCAGGTACATCACAAGAGAGGTCCGACAGGACCTCCCAGGTTAAGTCCCGTAGGACCTCCTGGAGGTCTTGCCCCTGTGCATCCGAGCTAGTCCCAGGACAACAGAGCTAGCTCACACAAGAACACAAGCTAATATCACAACCACGAGGTCAAACAAAGATGAAGCAGACAAATTAAGCTTAATATAACAGGACCTTATGGTCAAGCTTGTTAACAAGAGGTCTGCCACTGAGGGCTTACAAAAATGCAAGGACTTACAAATGACAACAAGGAGCTCTGAGGCTCCAACACCAAAAGCACGCACAGCCATCCAACAAGCACCACAGGCTGTCGGGTGGAGGACGTCCTACGCAGCTTAGTCGTCGAAGAACTCCTCCTCAAAGAGGTTTGCACTGTCCTGCACTTGATCATCTTCAAAATCTGCTTTGACACAGGGCTTAAGCCATGAGTACATTGAATGTACTCAGCAAGTCACAGAGAGCATTTATGCAGTAATAATCATGCAAGGGCTTACCCAATGAGAGCTGTATGGTTAGTTTGCGCAAAGCCAGCTTTGGACAAAAATAATAGTAATAGATTGAAGAGCAGCAAGGTAAAACAATAGCACATAATACATTTGATGTTTGAAAAGGGTGGAGCGAGCACCAACTCACGGCCACAACAAAATGGGGGAGGTCTGATCACACCCTTGACCAGGTCCTCACCCAAAAAAACCAGTCCAGAGCACCCACTCCAGAGGTCCCAACCAGCCCCTGGACCACTACCCGAGTCAACCTTGACCCCTCTGGAGCCGGCCAAGGTCTCTTGGAGGCAAAGCCAAGGCATCTCGCTAAAGTGTCCAGTGGCACAGGCTTTTGAAACAACTACCCCTTGCACCATTTTCACTGAGCATGTCCATGACCAAGGACTTGGCTATTCGAATAGATCTTACACTCTGCAGAGGTGTACAACTTTACCCACAATCCACGATCTCTCTAGCGGGACGGGTTCCGGTCACCCTTGCTCACTTACGAAGGTGAGCAGTCTAGAGAGCGCGGCAAGGCTTTTACAAAGCTTTGAACTGACTCGGAGCTGCCCGTTAAGGTTTCGCAATCCCCCCCCCTTGGTCTAGAAGTCCGTAGGGTTCATGGGGTGCCCCCTCTTGCGCCAACGAATCACACGCTCAACCACAACAGCCCCAAGCCATCCCATTGCTAATTATTCAGCCCAGACCATTCCCATAAAATGATCTTGTGGTTGCACTGTTTGGCCCAGATCAATAGACACAAAGTTAAGTCCTTAATTGTGCTAAGGCAAGACTTCCACAACCAAGTGTGCACAGCACCCACTACTCACTCCCTGCCTTCTTGACTTAGCAAAACAATTTGTATTAACCCATGCCAAAAGACCACCCAGTCTTGGCACAATCAATTTTTAACCAAGTGGTCTCACACCATAGTCAATACAGCTTAGGCATCCTGCCATAGCTGCTCAACAGTGGCACCAACCACACATTCCATACGTTATTAGTCAAGATTATTAGAGATGAAGCATGATACGTCCGAACCACGTTTTCTAAGCAAAGCTATAAAGACCTACGGCCCCCATGTTGGCATATAACAAGAAATGCCAACTAGATACCCATCCTAGGGCTCGCAAGGTGATCATAACAACATGATAGGGGCAAAGAACAAAGGAGGCATAACAGCAAGTAGACAAGTAACTACAGCCCAAACATTTTCTTATAAACATAGCCATGCATGATAAAGTAAAATCAAAATACATTTGCAATACTAGGTTCAAAATGATCAAAAGGAGGTCTGTGGCTTGCCTTGGTTAAGCAGTGGAGAGCCTTCAGTAGAGAGAGCTGGGTCCAAGATCTCCTCAAACTCGTGATCTACACGTTCGCAAGAAAACCAAATAAGCAAAACCACACTAAGCCAATGAACTTCAAAAGACTCCAAGGAACACAAACCAACTCAGCAAGAAAGGAAGAACCAAGAAACTCAGCACAACCTCAACGAGCTCCTGGGGAGGTCTCGCGCAAGGAGGAAACCAGGCGGGGGAGACAAGGAAGAAAGAAATGAGCAACAGGTTACAAAGGATTGCCCGCCCAGGCTATATATAGCCAGAGTTGGTGGAGTGCACCACAAGGAAGCTCAGTGATGTGCTGGCAATCGGGGCAACTAGGGCAAGGCTTGCCCTAAAAGAATTGAAATAAAGTACCTCAGATGTGACTGCATTTAATGTGACCCGACACCTATTAAATGCGCCTGAGTTCCGAGGCAAGAGCAATAATTACAAGGTTGAGTGAGGTGGCAAGTGGGGCCGATCAAAAGGGTGCACCATCTTGGTCAAAGAGGTGGCCCCACCGCAAGGGTCGCCCATAAAAGACCACAGGGAGGTCCCGGACAGAGGTCCAAACGCCACACGAGGAGGTCCTAACACTCGAGATCTTCACAAGGGAGGTCTAACGGTCAAGATCTCAAGGAGAGGACCTCAACGGTCCAGATCAAAGGGTGCGAGGAGGTCCCGACGAGTAGATCTCTAAAGGGAGATCTAACGGTCAAGATCTCAAAGGAGGACCTCAGCGGTCGAGATCAAGGTGCGGGAGATCCTCGACCAACAAGGATATTCTGGTTTAGGAGGGTGGTCTTTACAAAAGACCAGCAAGGATCTAGGATGTGGTCTTTGCAAAACAACTAGGAAGAGGTCCTGGGAACAAAGAAAAACGAGCAGCAAAACAGAGCCGTTCGATTGGAATCGGGCGGCCCAGAAAGGAAAGGAACGTTCGGACCATCCAAACGTTACTTCACAGTTGAGCCGTCAGATCAAGATCGAATGGCGCAAAACAAAGGGGCCGTTCGGACCGAGCAAACAGACCAACGAGACTAGGCCGTCTGATTTAAATCGGACGGCTAGGAGGGAAAGGGGACGTTCGGACCAAGCTAACGTGCCCTTAGGATCGGGCCATCTGAACAACATCGGACGGTCCTAAGGTGATGAAGGCAAAGCCTCAAACGATACAGCCACAAGAGTCAAAGATGGGTCCAAGCGCTAGGGAGGTCTTGGACCTAAGGAGGTCGGAACCTTTAGATCCAACGAAGGAAAGACCTGGACGGCTAAGATCTCCAAGAGGGAGGTCCTAACGGCCGGATCTCAACAAGGGGAGGTCTGTGCGGCTAAGATCTCCAGAGAGGAGGTCCTAACGGCGGATCTCAATAAGGGAGGTCTCAGGCGGCTAAGATCTCCAGAGAGGAGGTCCTAACGGCGAGATCTCAACAAGGGGAGGTCTGCGTGCGGCTAAGATCTCCAGAGGAGGTCCTAACGGCAGATCTCAACAAGGGGAGGTCTCATGCGGCTAAGATCTCGAGAGAGGAGGTCCTAACGGCGAGATCTCAACAAGGGGAGGTTCAAATAGACAAAGGAGGTCTAGGAAGGTCCCAAAGGGCCTTTGGGAGGTCCAGAGGAACTCGAGCGCCCAAGTGAACTCAAGAGGGGTTCAAATGAACGCGGAGAGGTCCAAGGGAAACAAAGCCAAGCTTGGCATTGAGAGGTCAAAGGGGTTTTGAAACACAAACCCGAGCTGGGTTTTCAGCAGGAAAACCAAAGCAAGGGAAGGTCTGAGGACTCAAAGAGATTCAAACCAACAAAGGGAGTTAGAAGAGAAGAGATACACCCAGAGGCACACAAGGAAGCTTCGGAGAACCAACAGCCCAAGGGCAGCAAGACACAACAGAGAGCCACAACCGGCAAGGAACACCAACAAAGAGCTTAGTTAAGGTTTGATTAATTCCAGTTGGACTCTCCAAATTTTCAAAATATCAGGTTAAGCTTTGGATTCTCAATAAAGCCAAATGGTTACTTTTATTTTGAAAACTTGGCAAGAACAAGAAGCGGGACGCGTTACAAACCTTCACCCCTTAAGGGAATCTCGACCCCGAGATTTAGGCTGAGCTAGGGAATAGGTGGGGGAACTCCTTCTTGAGGTCCTCTTCACGTTCCCAAGTTGCTTCGGCTTCAGAGTGGTTGCTCCATTGCACCTTGCACAGCTTGGTGGTCTTATTCCTTGTAACTCTCTTGGATACGTCCAAGAGCTTGATGGGTTGCTCTTTGTAGGTAAGGTCTTCTTGGAGGTCCACAGCATCTAAAGGCATTTGGTCCTCTGGCACTCGCAAGCATTTCTTCAACTGTGACACATGGAACACATTGTGAACTCTAGCAAGTTGAGGAGGGAGGTCTAACTTGTAGGCCACTTCACCCCTTTGGGCAAGGATTGGAAAAGGTCCAATGAATCTTGGAGCAAGCTTCCCACTAACTCTGAGCTGCTGCATACCCTTGAGAGGTGACACTTTGAGGTAGACTTGATCTCCTGGAACAAAAGCTAGGTCTCGTCGTCTAATATCTGCATAGCTCTTTTGTCGAGTTTGAGCAGTCTTTAACTTCTCCCTTATTGACCTCACTTGATCTTCGGCTTCTTTCAGCAGGTCCGGGCCAAGAACTTGGCCTTCACCAGATTCAGTCCAGTACAAAGGAGTTCTACACTTCCTCCCATAGATAGCTTCAAAAGGGGACATTTGAAGACTCACTTGGTAGCTGTTATTGTAGGAAAATTCTGCATATGGCAACATCTTGTCCCAACTAGATTGCTTTTCCAGAGCATAAGCTCTCAGCATGTCCTCAAGGACTTGATTAATTCTCTCAGTTTGACCATCTGTTTGTGGGTGGTATGCTGTCTTGAAAAGTTAAGGTCTGTGCCCAGGGCATCATGTAGCTTTTGCCAAAATTTGGAGGTGAACTGAGATCCTCTGTCCGAGACTATCTTCTTTGGAACACCATGCAAGCATACAACCTTTGCCATGTCTTTGGTGGTCGGCCTTGACCCTTTGGCATACATCACAGTGTGCCACATACTCGGCTATTTCTTTCTTCATGCCAACCCACCAATACCTCTCTTTGAGGTCTTGGTACATCTTTGTGCTCCCAGGATGGATGGAGTAATGTGACTCATGGGCTTCCTTAAGTAGGAGGTCTTTTATGTCCTGGCAGTTCGGCACACATAGTCTCTTGTCGAACCAAAGGACCTCATGCTCATTCAATGAAAATCCAGGAGCTTTGCCTTGCCCTACATTGTCTCTTATCTCCAAGAGGTCTTTGTCCTTGAATTGATTCTCTCGGATCTGCTTCTGGACCACAGGCTCCATTTCAAGCGCATGCACAAAACCTTGTTCTACAATTTTCAAATTAAGACGTCTCATCTCTTCATATAGTCTGGGCTAATTTTCTCGGACCATTAAGAGATTACAGTAGCTTTTTCGGCTCAAAGCATCAGCTACCACATTTGCTTTTCCTGGGTGGTAATGAATTCCGAGGTCATAATCTTTAATGAGCTCCAACCATCGCCTCTGTCTAAGGTTAAGGTCGGCTTGGGTGAAGATGTACTTTAAGCTCTTATGGTCTGTAAAGACCTCGCAGCGATTAACAATAAGGTAATGGCGCCAAATTTTTAGAGCATGTACCACAGCTGCTAGCTTCAAATCATGGGTGGGGTAGTTGGCTTCATGAGGCTTTAATTGCCGAGAGGCATAAGCTACTACCCGGCCCTCTTGCATTAGAACACAACCCAAACCTTGTCTTGAGGCATCACAAAAGACTTCAAAATCCTTTCGAATGTCGGGTAAGATCAATACTAGAGCAGAGGTCAACCTTTTCTTCAACTCTTGAAAGCTGTGCTCACATGCTGGGGTCCAAACATACTTGGTTTCCTTTTTGAGCAGTTGTGTGAGAGGTCTTGCTATGCTTGAGAAACCCTCAATAAACCTACAGTAATACCCTACCATTCCAAGAAAGCTTCTTATCTGAGGCACTGTCTTGGGTGGTTTCCAATCTAGGACGTCTTGGACTTTGCTAGGATTAACTGCCACTCCAAAGAAATTTATTATAATATGGCCCAAAAGGTGACTTCACTCAACCAAAAGTCACATTTCTCAAACTTTGCATAGAGCTGGTGGTCCCTAAGTTTGTCTAGGACCAACCGAAGATGACCTTCATGCTCTACCTCGGTTTTAGAGTACACAAGAATGTCATCTATGAAGACAATGACAAACTTATCTAAGTACTCCATAAACACTTTATTCATCAAGTTCTTGAAGTATGCAGGAGCATTAGTTAGTCCAAAGGACATAACTGTGAACTCATAAAGTCCATACCGAGTGGAGAAGGCTGTTTTTGGAATGTCCTCTTGTCAGATCTTCAATTGATGGTAACCTGACCTTAGGTCAATCTTGGAGAAAACTGCTGCTCCTTTGAGTTGATCAAATAAGTCATCGATCCTGGGCAAAGGGTACTTATTCTTGATGGTAACATCATTGAGAGCCCTATAATCCACACACATACATTGTGTACCATTTTTCTTTGCCACAAAGATCACAAGAGCTCCCCAAGGAGAGGAACTCGGCCTGATAAAGCCTTTACTTTGCATCTCTTCAATTTGTTGCTTTAGCTCAACTAGGTCATTCACAGGCAATCTATATGGCCTTTTGGAAATAGGTGCTGTCCCAGGGACTAGGTTAATGACAAATTCCAAATCTCTGTCTAGAGGCATTCCAGGTAGCTCACTGGGAAACACATCGGGGTACTCCCCTACCACAGTGAGGTCTTCAAGTCTCACTTCTCTTAAGCAGGACACCCTAGGACCTGCCTTAGGAGAGGTCTCAGGGATGAATTCCACTTGCACCTCTTGCTCATTGGTGAGCACAATGGACTTGTTGGCACAATCTATTTGGTCCTGGTTTTTGGATAACCAGTCCATTCCAAGAATCACATCTAATCCTTGGGAGTGCAAGACTATCAGGTCTGCATAGAAAGGAACTCCCAAGATTTCCAAGGAAAGATTTGGGCACAAGGAGTTGGTTCTCATTTTGCTCGAGCTTGCATTGTTCATGTCTGTGTTTTCTCTCTCCTTGTGATTTTTTTCTATATTTCATGTGGGCACAAACTTTCGGATTTTCGTTCCCCTTTATACGAAATCCAATTCCATTGATTCTTGGCTCTAAATTCGATATCTTTCCATCGCTACTAATTTTATAGTTTTTGGATTTTATTTGTATTTGTTGTATTTATTTGGCTCTTTTCGCGTGTAGATTCCGGCTCCTCTAAGGAATTCCTGGAACTGCCTGTCGAAGCATCTCAAGCCTTCAACGGAAGCAAGTCATAGACCTTTGATCATATTAAACCCATTTTATAAAATTATATTGTTTTATATCAACATGCATCGCTAAGTCTATCATAAATGCTTTTGGGAATAGTTAAATACCTAATTGTCATTATGCCTCCTTGTATAATTGTAAATGACATATACCCTCGGACACCATAGGATGGTTAATTTTAGTTGGACATTATTTTATTACCAACATGGGTACCGTATTTATGCTTAGCCAAGCTTTAGTTAGGCAATGGTCTCTTGATCACATGATTCACTAATGATAAATTTGACTTAATGAAATATGGAATTGTGGCACGGCCACTATTATTAAAATTTGTTGTGCCATGGTAAGGGTTGCCGTTTGGTCGGGTTGAACCAAAATTGATTTCATACTCAGGTGAATGATCGTGTAGTAAAGAGGGAGAATTTTGGGATGTGGTTACCTCGCCTAAGTAGTCACTAAGGACTTAACTTTTTGTGCCATTGATCTGGGCCATACCGTACAACCACAAGTATATTTATAGGGTGGACCTGACCAACTAATTAGCAATGCTTTGAATTGGTTCTGTTTGGGTTGATAAGTGGCGCAAGAGGAGGGCCGGGATGGCGAATCCTTAGCGAGCAAAACCTAGTCAAAACAGAGCTTTGTAAAAGCCTTGTGATAATTATTTAGTCTCACACCTTCGGAAGTGTGTCAGACGGACAATATAAACTGATTATCTCTTGTGGATCAAGCTGTACAACCTCTGCAAAGTGTTAAAAACTATTCGATTAGCCGTGTCCCTAGTTATGAACAATGCCTGGTGATTTCACACGAGGGGTAGATTTTCATAAAAATGCTAGAATAGTTTGGTTGGGAAGCGATCTGGATGTTGGTTGATGGTTGGGAAGTGAACAGGGTTGTTCACGAGTTATTTCAAAGAACTTGCTTACTGTATTTACTGTCAATACTGCTTTCTACAAAATAGACATAAAGTTATCATTGTCAAGCCTTGCATGAATACTATTTGCATACATTTCCCTATGACTTGCTGAGTACTTTAAGTACAGCTTTGCGCCATTTGTTGACCAGTCACCGAAGAAGAACCAGGGAACAACGAGTTCTACGAGGAAGATTACTTTGAAGACTATGCTAACTAGGTGGCATTCTCCACTCGATTGCCTGTGGGCAAGTCGGATGGCTACTACAAGTTATTTTATTCCGCTGCAAGTTTACTCTGTTATCTTTAGCCCTGCGTGGCAAACTCTGTAAAACTTGGCCATAAGGTCATTTTGCTACTAAGTAATATTAATTTGTCTACTTCTTAGCTACTTTGTTGTGTGGATATGATTTCATCGATGTTACAACTGTGTGAGCTAGCTACTGATCATGGGACTAGTTCAGAATACACAGAGAGTCCCAGAGTTGCATATCCGGGGTCTCGATAACGATAATGCCAAATAAAAGTGGGATTTGTATCATTAGGTCGAAGTCTCTTAGCATTTATGTAATAGACAGGCATATCCTCAAGATTCAAAACATACAATCCATTCACCAATGGAGCATGGCCATAAAGCATATCTTCAAAATAAATTGAACAACACTTGTTCTTTATTCTGAACTCATAACTTTCTGCTCCTAAACAAGAAACGGAAATAATGTTTTACTTAAGGCTGGAACATAATAACAATTATTTAGTTCCATAACTAATCTTGAGGGTAAAGCTAATGGTAAAGTGCCAATAGCTAATGCAACAACTCTTGCTCTATTGCCCACACGAAAATCAACATCTCCTCTTGCCAAAATTCTAATCCTTATCAGTCCCTACATCGAATTGCAAATATGAGCAACCGATCCGGTATCAAATACCCAAGAACTGGTCAGAGAAGTGGCAAAATTAATTTGTATAACATTTATATCTGAACTGGAAGTCTTACTTTCGTTGTTCTTTTTCATCTCTACTAAGTACTTCTTACAGTTTCTCTTCCAATACCCAGTCTCATGACATTGGTAACATTCTGTGACAGGCTTAGGACCCAGTTTAAGCTTCTTATGCTTAGCCTTGAGACTCTCAATCTCATCTTGAGTCTTTCCTTAGCCTTTTTCCTTTCCTGACTTACCCTTCTTCTTAAAGCTACTAGTCTTTCGAACCATCATCACATGATTGGAACTTTTCTTAGCGCTCTCCTCAGCACCTTTAAGCATGCCATACAACTCAATCATTGACTTCTCCATGCCATTCATATGAAAATTCAATATGACAGGCTCAAAGCTCGTAGGGAGTGATTGGAGAATCACATCAGTAGCCAACTCTTGGCTAAAGGGAAAACCAAGCTTTTCCAATCTCTCAATGTGACCAATCATTTTGATCACATGAGGACTGACCGGGTTGCCCTCCGACAGCCTACAAGAAAACAATGCCTATCCTTGCTTGATCCTGAAACATACCTTTCAGGCCCACAATCATATTGTAAGCGTATGTGTTCTCATATTGCTTCTGAAGCTCAGAGTTCATGGTGGCAAGCATAAGGCAGTGCACATCGACTGCATCATTGCAATACTTCTCATAAACATTCTTTTCAGTTCGAGTAGCATCATCATTCGGTTCCTCGGATAAGGACTCTCTAGAACATATTCCTTTTTATGTTTTTTAGAACAATTCTCATATTACGAAACCAGTCAATAAAGTTGGTTCCATTCAGCTTTTCTTTCTCAAGAATAGATCACAAATTAAAGGTAGGTGCAGAAGAAGTAGTAGGTGACATGATCTGCAACAGAATATGCAAAAATTTAGCACTATCTTTATGTAAGATCTTCTATTAGACACTCATGTTGGTGGTTATGTTCGACCAGTCTATGATCAGCTCGTATCACCATACGACTAGTCTGAACCTAGTCATATCACCATATGACTAGTTCATACCTGGTCAAACTTAATCATCAACAGTCAATAAAAGATGCTCCTACTATATGTTCTAAACCATGTTTCCCTCAAACATCATATAGTGAGTTCAAGATCCAAAAATCATTAAGTCCTAGTGAGCTTTGGCATCACTGCTAGAAACCTAGTGATTTTAGGTAGGCAATCTCTTACCAATCATATCACATATGACTCTTGTTTGTTGGACGATATTTCTATGTCCCAAGGCCCAAAACTGTTTTGATAGCCTTGTCACGTTAAACCAACACTATGCATCTGGGTGTCCGACACCCACCCTATCTTATTAATATAGTTAATGACACTCTACTTTGGTAGACCTACCAATTAACGATCAAAATCGTGACAGGCGCATCAATTGGAAAGACATCAAATTAACTTAATTTTTCTTGAGAGATACTACTCTACCATGTTAAAACATGATCAATAGCATGACAGGAATAAACATTAACAGATAATCAAAATAAACTGTGAAATAGTATGGCCCTTATCATAACGATCTCCATCACCATGCTTCTTATCCTTTGACCATCATGCTTGAAATCTCCGACCGTAATCATCTACTAAGCAATCACTCCTAAAAACTAGTAATAAATTACAGACGATAATATCAAGCATCACATGTTAGTATGCAGACCGTTATATAATAATATGTAGCTCGATGGCTATCTCACAGCATGACACGCATGCCAAGTAAATCCATTCATGCATCACATACACAATGGACTATACTATTCACATCAATCCCTTTAAAAACGAATTATGCATAGAGTCCAATTCTATCGGGTGACATGAACACATACTAGTATATAACGTGGCTATGACCACGGTGGTCTTGCTAGACGGTTAGCGAGCGGGGTTCGAAGGGGCAGCGCCCCTCGCTGGTCGAGGGCTGCGCTATCGGAAATTTTTTCCGAGACATGAATCTTATTCACGTAATCGAGCCTTACAAATCATCGGATTAATCATATTAACTCTATTCCGAACCAATCTGATCATTGCCTTGATACGACCACACACTGCGGCATACTCTGATGGCGGAATTCCGACCGGTTGGAGTATCATGCAATGTGATCGTAAACAAGTGCAATTAACCATCTGGTCCTTTTACCTCATACCTCCTCGTAACCCATCTACTACTGTCAAAAACCCGATCGATCTTATCGACCAGTGCCTAGATTGTTCCATCCATATGGAGCGATCGGGGTTATGAGACCAAACTAGTAATAGATCCAATCTACCACTGCCACATATCAAGTATATACGATCGATCTAGATCAAAAAAACTATGCAGGATGACTCTGATACCGCTTAAGGGATACGGGTAGGCTACGCTAGCTGGCAATTCAAAAATTCTACCACATAAACTAGGATGCCATGCAAGCAAGAGATCATAGATCGTTACCACCAGACGCGCAGTACAGCAGAAGAAGAGTTGGAGCAGCCTGATCCAACGAAGAGTGCGTCGATGTAGTGGTCATAGTCGATCGTCCTATATCGAGTACGTCGATGCAGTGGTCGTAGTCGATCGTCTCCTCCAGCAACCTTTGCAGTTCTTTGTGAAGATCGCGGATCGTCCTCAAGCGCAACAGCAACCGCAGTAGCTCCTCTACGGTATCCACATGTCTAGGGAAGGAACATCGTACGCCGGTGTGTGAGCACCAACTCGCACGGTAGGACTCTCTGAAGAAGATGGCAGCTAGTGTTTTTGTGGATCAACCCATGTGTATCGCATCTCCCCAATAGCCTTAAGCATCTCCTTATATAGTGCCTATGAAGGATCCTATCCGAACATATTTGTTCCAACCTGTTAAGTGTGTGACTCGTTAGGTTCATGCGTAATCGATCGTGACTCGAAAACTCCTTTCTGATTACGAGTCATCAGCGGCTCCTAGCAGGACATAACGATTCCCGAATACACACAAATTATATTGGACGAACCTTAGTTCAATATGATATGCAATTAGGTCCTTGTCGCTAACGACCAGCTCATATTTGGTCTCGGCCAATTCATAACTCCTTACGACCAAATTTGGACCACTTAGCGATCATCTTCGACTAGCCTACAATCAGCTCGTATCTCCATACGACTAGTTCGTATTTGATTGAACTAAAAGACCTGCTCATGTATTCTCCCTTTGTCCCACGATATCTGGTTGAACTTCAGGTGAGATTTATGTCATCTATGGACTATTGAATACTTTCTCGATCAAGTGTCGGATAACTTCACGTTGTCGAACACTTCGACCACTAGTTGCATAGCCATGCACTTTCTTTATCTGACCACGTCAAGGTGCTCAAAGATATCTCTCATGTTATATTAAGAGGGGCAAATCCCATATCCGATCAGTCACATTCCTTCGCATGTTTCATAGCATACCCGAAAGCTACCTTTATAACTACCCAGATACAGAGTAGTGTTTGGAAACCCCTAAGCGCACTACTACACATGTAGAAAACTATGCTGATCTCAGGTCTAAGGATTATACATCATCATTGCTTGAGACCAACTGATGACATATGAAATCATAATAATCCCAACAGTGTCTTAAGGTGGGTCAATCCAACCCTATGTTCTCCAACATATGTTTACATGATTGATTCGATATCCCTATATCTATGACCGGTGAAACATGGTCATCAATCAATACATATGCTGGTCGATAAGTCACTAGTGTTTCGACCAGTGACATCTGACCAGGGATACTTTTCAAATGACATCATATAAGTTAAAAGAGCTTCACCAACAAGTCACATACTTGTTAATCTTTATAACCAATGATTCATTCAAGGAACAGAATAACACTTATTAAATAACTCATAAACATAGACGTGATACAATCATCTCTATGATTGCCTCTAGGGCATATCACCAATAGTTTGGCCTTCTACGCAAGCCACTTGCGCTTCTACAACATCATCGTGTAGAAGTTTGCCGATGAGTCCACATTTGGATATCGTAGAAGTTTCGATGTACATAACAAAACCGGATAATACATTAAATTATGACACTGAATGACAACCAGACGAGCTCGGTCTGTTGGGACAATCCTTCATTGAGTGCCCAGGGATCTTGCATATCATACACTTGATTGTCTGGCTAATACTGGTACGTTGGCTGGCATCCATGTCATTCTAAAAGTGTCGCGTCTGCCGTCCTTCCTTCCCTATTGTCTTCAAAGCCTTATTCGGGCCCCATTGCACCTTGTCCAGCCAAAGATCATTGTAGTTTGTGTCCCAGCCGCACAAGTGAAACTCCGCACTCCATGTACCAAAAAGGCGCGGTACGTCATAGTACTCGGAGATGTATGATGTAGACATTTGCCTCATTTATGCACACGCCTTGTACGCATGCGAGCATGACTTGTGCAAGAGCTTCAGCTTGTTGTAGGTGCATATCGCCACATCACCTAGGGCGCATGCTTGTTTCCTTTCACCCTTGGCATGACTGTTGACATATTTTTGCTAAAGCCTGATCTCGTACTTCCTCCTGAGGCCATCGATCACCGAGCCCCTCCTCCCGGACCCAACCATCGGGTCCGGCCCATACGAGGCCATCGCCATAAAACACTAGCAAGTCTTGCATGTTTGAAATTGCCTAAAGCCACAGCAACCCCATCTGCGGTACACGATGTAACAAACAATGACGATAAATTGTATGCAAGTGATTGATTACATATGTGTAATTAAATACGAATACATAATTAATTACAAGCAATTTGATTACTCGTCCAAAAAGTAATTACGAGTAATCCATTACTACCGTGCAATGCACTATTAAACCACATGTTCATTACCACTTAATTACTTACGACTATATATTTTGCACTAAATTACTTATGCCTAACTAATTGCTAGTAAACTGATTACGACTTATTAATTACCACTAAATAAATTATGAGTAGTTAATTTTCACTAATTTAATACGACGGACTGATAACCACTAAACTAATTACGGCTAATTATTTACCACTAAATTAATTAATTTATGGGCACCTCGGCATATCGGGAGGCTCAAGACGCTAGCCACGCCAAGCGTGGTGAATTTGACGCGTCGCAAACGCGTCTTTGTCTTTTTGATGTTAAGCCGAGCGATGATCCTCCCGTGATCATACTTATGATCCGCTGGTGCGACTCGCCGTGACCCCCCTCGATGCGCGGCCTAGGCGGTGGGGCGGGGAGTTGATTACCCGTGCCCCTGATGTCTCCGCCCTCGGCCGGCTGTTGGCGGCGAGTCATGTAGTCTTGCATGGCCGCAATACTGCGGCACTCGGCAATTGTGTGCGAGCACTCGCCGTGGAGGTCGCAATACGACGATGCGCCTTCAGCGCCATTGAGGGTGTCCGGCTAGTGCCTGCCGTGACGCCCACGTCCTCTACCCCTGCCGCGGCCTCCCCGGCCGCCTCGCTTTGCTCCTCCGGGCTCCTGGCCTGCGTCTACATGGTAGACGCCACGACCTTTCTGGCGGAAATTTCCACGCGGCTTCGGGTTGGTCAGCGTGGTCGAGGTTGTTGCGGCGGGGGTCGCTGTAGTGGGGGGCGTGGCCTGCTCCGCTTCGCTGGATGGCTTTGCGGGTGTGGTGGTGGGCGCCACTTCCACCCTTCGGTTGCTGTCCTCCTTCGCTCGGGCGTATTCCTCCATTTTGTCGAACAGCTCCGCGACGGTGGAGACGGGCTTGCGGGCCAGCTTTTTCAATAACGGCCCCTTTTGCAGTCCGCAGGTTGCTGCGTTGATGATTGTCATCTCGTTGACGCCCTTGACCTGGCACTTTAGCTCCGCAAATTTCTTAAAGAAGCTGCGGAGGGACTCGCATGGGGCCTGCCTGATCGCAAACAAGTGCCCCACGTCCTTTGGCTCGACGTAGTTCCCCTGGAAGTTGTTGTGCACCAGGTCTCGTAGCTGCTCCCATGCGTAGACGGACCCGGGGGGGATGGTGAAGGACCACGTGAGGGCGACCCCTTTGAGGGCGAGCGATATGCTCTTCGCCTTCGTCGTGTCATCCCCACCCGCGGCCTCTATCGCGGTCTCATAGACCCGGAGGAACTCCACAGGGTCGGTGCAGCCTTCGAAGGGTGTCACGTCCGGCATCTTGAAATCTTTCAGACAGCGCGCCGCTTCGAGCCCAACGCTCAACGGTGAGTTGGGGTCCCCTCGGAGCAGCGGGGTCGGCTGCGCGCCGGCCACCGTCGCCGCGTGTCCGACGGTGGCGTCGGGGCGATGAGGCGACTTCCGGCGGTCTACCGTAGGCTAAGCATCTCCCGGCAGGGGTCGGCCAGCTCCTGCTGCAGGGTCTCGTAGGCCTCTCGGGTCACCCCCCGCAACTCCCGGGGGTGGGCTCGGAGGTTGATTGCCGGGGAAGGAGGCCTCGGTGGGTGGAGCAACCCCCCCGGCAATGTCACCATGTGTGGAGCTGTTTGCTTCTTCTTCCGCGGTCCGCGCAGCGGCTGCTGCCGCCGCCGCGGAGGCCTTGCTCCATTTTGCTCTTGGTGTGTTCGGTGCTGCGGCCGCCGCTGCTGCTTCGGCCACCGAAACTTTAGACACGGCCCTCCTGGGAGCCATCCTATGCTTTGTGCTTGTGACCTTCGCGCCAAACCCCACGGACGGCGCCAACTGTCGTGGAGGAGAGACCAGACAGCAGAGTGAGGGGTAGGGATGGCAATTGTGCCCGATTACCCATGTACCCGGGCGAATACCCTAATGGAGGCGGGTATGGGCGTCTTTTTTTGCCCACGGGTATAAAAATGGACACAATTCCTTACCCATCGGGTAAACGGGCGCGGGCATGGGTAAGCTCCACCCGTACCCGCTTCGCCCAATTACCCACTATCTTACACTGACACGTGGGACCACAAACACTGTACATAAAACCCTATCCTCGCTAGTCGCTCCGCTCGGTCAAGGACTAAGTTCACAGCCGAACCGCCCCAGCCCCCAAAGCCCCAGCCGCCAGCCTCCAGACTTCCCATCTCCTCCAGATCTCCTCCTGGCTCCCGGCCAACTGCACCCAGCGCCTCCCGTCCGGCCGTCTTCCTCCAGGCCAGCCACCCTCCTCTCGGCCAACCGCCGTCCTCCTGGCCAGCCGCCCTCCCGGCCGTCCTCCTCCTGGCGAACCGCCGCCCCCGTTGGCCCGTCCTCCTCAACGCCGGTGGCCTCCTCCTGGCGAACCGCCGCCCCCGTTGGCCTGTCCTCCTCAACGCCGGTGGCCTCCTCTGGCGAACCGCCGCCCCTGTTGGCCCATCCTCCTCCTCCCGCCTGGCCTCCTCCTCCCACCCAATCCGGCCTTAAGCCTTAAGCCTCCACACACCTACACCCTAGCCTAGCCTAGCCTAGCTCACCGTTTCGCCATGGCCGCCGTAACCGCCGCGGCTGTCTCCCTCCCCTCCTCCTCCTCCGCCAAGCCCTCGCCTTCCCCTGCCCTCACTTCCCAATCGCTTCTCTCCTACCCAAGAAGACGTACAACCCCCGCAATGCCCGGGGCCTAAATCTGTGGTGCAGGTCTCCACCACCGACGCCATCGCATGGCCACGGCTAAGAAGGAGAAGATCTCCAAGAAGCGGGAGGAGGGGTCGTCACCAACAAGTCTGAGCCCAAGGAGCCATCGTCGGCAAGTGCCTCCTCAACACCAAGATCACCGCTCTGATCGGTCTTGACCTGAGGGTAATAATCACTTCTTGGTTTCAAACTCTTTGACTGTGTGCTATTAGTTTTGATCACTCGATGGCTCTTGTCAATTCTTGATTTACTTCTTCCTAAATTGTTCCTTGTTACGATCAAACCGTTTGGAGATAATTCTCACGTGTATCCAATCATGTGTGTTTGTAGAGCTAATAACTTATGTCCTTTGGCTTTTGCGGGGAGATCCCGTCTGAGAGAGGCGATCCATTGGTGTCATCGATGGCGTCGACAAAACGACAAACACAAGTGAGGTTATACTCCATCGCCAAAGGCCTTTCGGTGACTTTGGCGACTCCAAGACCGTCGCCAAATTTACGCTAGCTAATTTTGTTGCATGCATATATCTTGATGGTGGAAATCTGAAATGGATCGTGACTTGTGCTTTGTTATTAATCTCTGTGTCTCATTGTGCATCAAGAGGCTTGTTTACACCAATGATCGAGGAGAGATTGTGAAAGGAGTCCGCTCGAATTTCCTATGTGAGTTCTGCTTTCTTCTTCTCAAGATGAGCATTGTATTCTGCATTCTGAAGAATACATAGTCTCTCTGAACTTCATTGTATTCGATTTAGGCTTTGCGAGCGTAATCTGTTAGTCCGAAGGCTGCAGGCATAAGGATGAGTATTATAGTATAACATAATCATTGCCACTTTACAAGTTGGTAGTATCTCACATGTTCTTTACCTCGATGTAGGCGACATGAAGCCTGGTGCTGATGTCAATATAACAGGACCAGTAGGTAAAGAAATTTCTTAGTTGTTGAATGTGTGATGCACTATTGATGTGAATTGAAATGAACTTGATGTGTGCATTGTTTATGTGTGATGAGTATGCCCGTGGGCGATGGGTACCCGCGGACGATGGGTACCCACGGGCGGTAGTGCACTGTTCGCGGGTAAACAGGCATGCCCACGGGCGACGGGTACCCACGGGCGACGGGCATGGGCGAGGTTCTTCGCCCATCGTCCTTCGCGGGCATGCCCGTGGGGGAAAATTAGGGTCGCGGGCATGGGTAAGGGTGAGCAATACCTGTACCCGCCGCGCCCGATTGCCATCCCTAGTGAGGGGAACCCTAGGCTTCCGAGCAGGGGGCAGAGGGTCCTAAGAGTGGGGTTCCAGCTAGAATGATACTTGTGTTTTATCCAGAAAAATTGTCCTCCTCAACTGATAGGGGGGAGGGCTATTTATAGCTTCCTTTGCTTAGTACAAGAAGTTACATACATGCCCCTATGAAAGTACAACTACCCTAAGGGTACCAGGGGCTTTTCCTAGCCTAAGGGTAGCATTCGACGCATGATAGACTCCCCGGTCTTGGTCCACCGGGAAGATGAGCTTGGTCCACCCTTGTTGTGCCCTGCTGGTGGTTGCGAGGCCCCTCTGGGGCCTTCCTTCGGGCCGCCCGTGGGGTCCCCCTCGCAGGGGCACCCCTGGCGGCTGGTCTTAGGGGTCCTCAGGAACCCTCCGGAGGCTTCGGGAGTGTCTCCGGAGCCCTCGGGGCCCCTCCAGAGGTCGCCTGTAGTGCCGCCCTTGGAGCCTTCGAAAGTGCCTCCGGGTGCTTTGGGGCCCCTTCGGGAGGGCGGCTCCGGGGTCACCTTCGGAGCCCCCTGAAGCACTGTCGGGTCCCTCGGGGGGATCCTCTATCGCACCGCCTATGCCGTGGGGCCGGTGGGCCGCCCCTACGACACGACTAAACTCCTAATTACGACTAATAAATTAGCATTTCACTAACTAATTACGACCGATTAATTACCACTAAACTAACTAATTACGACTAATTAATTGCCACTAAACTAGCTAATTACAACTGATTAATTACCACTAAATAAATTACGAATAGTTAATTTCCACTAATTTAATATGCCAGACTAATAACCACTAAACTAATTAATCACCACTAAACTATTTAATTATGACTAGCTGACTAAGACTGATTAACTACGACTACGGTAATAACGACAAAAGCATCCGACGAATTACCTGCCCTTTGGGGGAAAGCAATCAAAAGGGGCCGAGCGACGAGAACCAATCAAATACTTTATCTCCAAAAAAAAATATGTTACGTTCTTTGAGTTCTCAGCGACAAGTGCGAGAACGAGAAGTGAAACGCAAATGAGATGAGCTATGAGCAACTGCGAGAGTTCGGTACTTATAGCCGAGTGAAGGAGGAGCCGTTGTGTTCGCGCCGAGAATTCCAGATGTGTTGTAGACGCGCAGAACTGCAGGCAAGGGGGGCAGCTGTGACTGGAGACAAGTGTGCGGACGAGGTAGCACGGGTGGTGGGAAAATGTGGCCACCGCACGGTGGCCGTGCAGATTCTCCTCCTCCAAACGACAGAATGGACTACATACCAGCAGTTTTTTGCTTCTCTGGAGAACCGGACCAGACTGGTTTTCACGTGGCGGGAGGAAGGGCCGTGCGGAGGGGGGAGGGGAGGGCACGCGGCGGGGGCGGGAGGGGCCACCGCATGATGGTTGTGCGGGAGGTGGCGACATGGCGGTGCCACCGCCAAGATGCCGCCGTCTTGAGGGCACACCGCCACGGTGGTGTCGTGGGAGGCCACCACCGCATGGCGACCGTGCGGGAGAGGGTACGTGGCGGCAGGGGAGGACCTGCCGCACGGTGGCCATGCGGCACAGCGTCATTTTTTCAACAAAAAAAATCCGTCGATTAACATTTTTGTAAATACGAAACGAAAATACGGCAATACGGCAAAAAAATTCCACGCTTTCTGGTATTCTTCCGTAAACAATTACCGGATGGTGATATCTTTGCGCCAATCAAACTAGATCAACGAGTATGTAAGCTGGGCCCTTCATGCTTATCTTAGTCATCTAATCGACGTGGCACAATCGATGACACGCCTAGTCACCTTTCCTCTATTATTACGCCGTCCTTGATCAACGAGTTTATAAGCTGGGCCCTTCATGCTCATCTTAGTCATCTAATCGACGTGGCACAATCGATGACACGCCTAGTCACCTTTCCTCTATTATTACGCCGTCCTTGAGATCTTGACCTTGAGGTAATACTAACACATGAAGTCGATTGAACCTGCTAGTACTAGTTGTTGAGGGCAGCTGCTACAACTAAAAAAGTCTTAAAGTTATAAGTGGCATGGAACACGCATGACTGCGGGTGTCTCGAGCTCCCTCCCATACAGCATGTGAGATGGGAATTGGGATTCTCTATAGTAGAAGATTCAGTGTAGAAGATCTATAATGCATAGCTTTAGAAACAATCTCTATTGTTGGATAAAAAAACTAAAGGCCAAGAGCAATAGCCACAGTGTTTTTGTTGCAGTAAAACACTGTGGTAAATGTTTCCCTGTTACTTGAAACATCTGTAAAATTTCAAAAAAATCAATTTGAGTTTTGGATTTGAATTTCGTTTTCGTTCAAATCTTAGCAAAATTCATCAAAAATCCCCCAAATTCATCAAAACCCAACCAAATCCCACTTTCCCTTTCTCCCTTCCGCCTTCTGCTCCCTAGTCGCGCCATCACCCAAACCAGCCTCCACCCTGTCAGCCGTTACCATAGGAGACACCGTCACCGCCGTCATCGCCCATCATCATCATCCGCCACCTCCGTGCCACCTCGCCTCTTCAATGCATCCGCGTCCCCAAGTCGCCACACCGACCGCTTCGTCCCATCGCCACATTGCCACTCCCGCCCTCGGTGAGGGCACCGCCACCACCACGCCACCTCTCCTTCCTTCAATGCGGCGCTCAAACCCGAAGGCCACCTGCGCGTCACCCATGCCGCCACCCATGCCAGACTGCCCCACCGCCTCACGGGTCAGAAGCCGCCCGCTTCTGCCTTCATCTCCGCGCCCAAGCCCTTCCTCCTCTCCCCCCCCCCTTCGTCCCCAAGACCGCCAAGAGCCGCCGCCACCACAACCCCACCTAAAATCCCCAACCGCAAAACCCTAAGGTAAGAAACTTACCCGTGGAGTTTCCCCGCCGCCCTTCCTTCCTTGCCGATGCCACCATCGCCGCTCTCGCCTTCTCCTCTCCTCCTCCACCTTGAATCTTGCTTGCCTGCCTTCATTCTCTTCGCCCATTTCGTGAGGCTTGGCAGCCTCGGCCAATCTTGCCGCCTTTAAGGCGCGTTGTTTTGGGCAGTAGGACCTTGAGCCGTTTTAGCGAACGGGCTCACCAACAACAGTAGCACTTCACTGTGCACAACAAAACACTATTCATTACAAATTGCCCAAACACTATTCACAAAGACGGTAAAATAGTTCTTGTTCCAAAATTCAAAAATGCACAAGAAACCCTAACTCTGCTCATTTCATTCAAACACAATAATTTCAATTACTTTACATCGATCCATTGTCATGTATGAATAGTAAAATAGCACTATTCATCATCTCGACCTGCTTTACTCAAACCCTAATTTGACATTATATGTCATTTTTGACCATTTCGAGTCCGTGAGTTCATTTCTCAGCTCTGTTCAACTATACCAAGCTCCAAATAAATCTTTCCACCTTCCTATAGATTTCTTTAATCCTTTATAATATTTTTGTTGTACTTAGATCCGAATCTCAAACCCCGTTCAGTCCAATCAAGCACCAGATAAATTCCCACCATCCCACACCACCTTTCTTTAAGCTTCTTTTTTTGTTTTATTTACTTGCTTGTTGTTCCCAGCTCATTCCTTGTCGAGTTAGTTTTTACTTGGTTGTTTTTATTGTTTTGCTTCTCGTTAGGTCACGATTTGGACAACCAGACTCCAGAAGACGCCGGACAAGACCAGTATCTACAGGACATAGTGCAAGAAGGAAAGTCGCATTCCTTGATCATTTTGAACCCATATTCCATATATTTATTATCACTTTCATTATTGTATTTGTGCCAATTACTTTAATTATTGAAACAATACTTTTGAATGCCATGATAATTAGATAAATCCTATAACCCCACATATAAACCCACCCAGCACTTGTAGGCCATATTCACCTTGACAAGTTCACATAAAATATTATCTATATAAGTAGCTTTGTCACACAAATGTGTTTATCAATCAAAAGAGAGTATCGGTGGTGCGCCAATGGTTTTGGTGGTGAGTTAAGGGTTGTGTCCAGGAATTTGGACAACCTAATAGACTTGTGGAAAAGTGAGTCATCAGTGAGATCTCGAGGTGGACAGCCACGAGTTGGTGTTGGGCCATTGTCTCACTGGATGACAGGTAAGGACAAGAACCTTATGCCAAGTGATCAACATAGAAAACCGCTCAACCACATGCGTAGTCATTACTCCTGCTTACTACATTTGCTTTCCGATTGAATATCTCTGAGGGTAGGCGCCACGAGATCGGGTCAATAGATCCGCCATTGGCCGGTGGTTCCCCGAGGCTGTATGGCCCAATAACCTACCGGGTAGAAACTAGAAAGGTTGAGCAGTGAAAAGGCTTTGTTATCTGAGCTCAGTCGCACGCTAACGTGTTGCGTGTATATAGCTTGACAGTATGAGGTTGAGATATCATGTGGGTAAAGTTGGGCAGCTCTGCAAAGTGTATAACTAAAGTTATTCGAATCTGTAGTGCTTAGGTTAACGGCCGTGTTAATGGGTGATTCCAGTACATGAGGCATAAGTAGAGTTTTGGAGATGTTAAGTTGGTAATTGGTTTGTTGAGAAACCCCTGTTGTTATTATTTATTATTGTTTTACTGTTTTAAATGTAAACTGCTTAAACTGCAAATTGCATCCACATATGCCTGTTAAGGTAAAACCCTAACTATCCATTGAACTCCTTGCATGTAATTATTTAGCTTTTCCATGTGGCTTGTTGAGTACGGTAGTTGTACTCATTCTTGCATAATCTGCAAACAATCTACAGAAGGAACCTGGGAAAATGCAGAGGATCTGGTTGAACAGGATTTTGGTGGACCCACGGATGGCAACAACTATTGTTATTAGGCCTCAGCCGTGCTCAAGTGTGCATGTGGTTTGAAGTTCTTTTGTCTTGTATTATATTAACTTTGGGCTTGGATGCCCGTGTCAGTGTCAAAACTAGCTGTTAAGCCTTAATCGTATGTAATAAAATGTTGACTTTTGTTAGAATTGGAAGCTTGCTTGAGACACTGCTTACTTCGCAACTGCACATCCTGGGCAGTTGTGAAGAGTTTAATGTCCCCAGAAATTTGGGGGCGTTACAAAGTGGTATCAGAGCTTAGCTTGACTGTAGGTTGAGACCTTAAGTTGGCTTTAGGAATTAGGAAATGAAGACCATCAAAAATCCTAGTTAGAAAAATTATAAAAGAATTTCTGAAAATAGAAATATAAGTATTATTGCTGTCTTTTCCCTTCTATTACTATCTCATCTAAACTTAGATTTGTAAAAACTTGATTTGTTTTATAAAAGATTTATCTTCTTCTCACCTAAATTCAACATTTCGTTAGAAGTTGCAGTAGTGTTTAAAATATGCTAGAGTGTTATTAGATAGAGTGGACCCTAATTAGACGATCTTTTGGTTGTAACACAAGTTGTACTATGTGCTCTAAGCAGTATGTATACAACTCGTATAGATAATTGATCTATGTTATTTATTGATATTTTGTTTTTTCTATAAGTACTTGTATATCATCCTTATCAAAATTCAATTCATTCTTCTCGTCTTGAACCTTACCTTAATCTTTCTTCACTTAACTCAAGTCTGGATCTTACTCACCTATCTGTATTTGGTCAAAACCGCTGCAGAATTACATTCCCAAGATGTCCGAAAACAACAACAACCATGACACTGAGTCAGCAAATCATCAACCAACCATGGCGGAAGTAATTGTCATGATGGAAAGGAACAGATATCAAGCAGAGCAGAATCAAACCAGAATGATGGAGCAACACACTAGACTCCTGGAGCAGATAGCCACCAGATCACCAGTACCATCAGGGCCCTATTCAGGAACAACAAATGGAGGAATCACCGCAAGATCAAGATGGACTAATTTCCACAAAACAAGACCACCAACTTTTACAGTTGCACCAGAACCACTAGCAGCAGATGATTGGATAAGAGATATGAAAAGAAAGTTAGACACTATCCAATGCACTGATCAAGAGAAGACTCTTTTTGCCTCCCACCAACTACAAGGACAAGCCGCAGCATGGTGGATGAATCACCAAACATTCCACCCTAGGCACGAAACAGGTGCTTGGCCAAAGACAAAGATGAATAGTGTCCTAATACTAAATAAGGGGACTAGCATAGGCTATTAGGCCCATTTATTATTATTATTATTATTATTATTATTATTATTATTATTATTATTATTATTATTATTATTATTATTATTATTATTATTATATATGATTTTTATTTCCATTTCTTAATATTTATATGATTTTATTTTCAATTTTTAATACTTGTATGGTTTTATTTTGTAGTTTTAAAATTTTATATAGTTCATTTTATAAGTATTTTTGTTTTTTTTAAAAAATATATATTTTCTAGCATTTTTACATGTTTTCAATTTTCATGTCTTATGGGCTAAATGACAAAGGTTTTAAATTCTTTATTATATTTTCGATTTGCTTGTCTTTTTTTTTTACAATTTTCATATGTATTTTTAAATTCTACGTATTTTTCTGATTTTTTTTTGGATTTTTTGGATTTTTCGATCCTAATAGGCTAAGTGTGCCGGAATTGGCCCATCGGGCTAAACAGGCTCGGACCGGTATAGCACGGCTTGAAAAGCCGTCGGACTATGTCTGTGCTGTCTCGCTGGCACGTAGACTAGTACGGTATGACTCATTTAGTTCATAGGCCAAAATAGATCGTACCGGCACGAGCTCGTGTCGGACCAGGCCATGCCGTCCGTTAGGCGCCAACGAGAAGCACGAGAACCCCACCCGGCCCCTTCACTCTCAGCGACTTATTATACACGCAATTGTCGGCCATTATTTTGATCAACTTTTTTTTCTCCCTTATTTTGTCTCTCCAAAGGAATGGCTGGGCTACGTTTCCTTTTACAGCAATAATTATGTGCCTACGATGGATCGATGATACTTGCCGATACTCTCTCGTCTCTCCCTCAGACGTACAGGGAACTTTTTTATTAAATAATCTTTTTTTAACTTTTATTTTAAAGTTAACCTCCGGCGCACTTTATTTTTAAAAATAACTCCTTTGGTCACGCCATCACCCATGACATGACCAAACAACACTGTCATACTAGGACAAACTCTTGTCACGCCATAGGATAAGTCCGCAAAAAAACCTCTTTGGTCACGCCACCACCTATAGCGTGACCAAACAACACTGTCACGCCACCACCCATGGCATGACAAGAATTTGCCCAAAAACGGCCGACGTGATGTGATTTTGTTTGGTCACGCTATAGGTGGTGGCGTGACCAAAGGGGTTATTTTAAAAATAAAGTCTTGTAAATGTTAACTTTAAAATAAAAGTTAAAAAGATTATTTAATAAAAAATTCTCGTGAGGAGAGGCGAGCCACGAGGCACCGAATTGAGCAAAACGATGTCTTGTGTGTATAATAAATCGCCGAGAGTGAAGGGCCAAAATATCTAATGATTTTTCCCAAGGCAATTATTGCTGGCTCATTGAACTTTTTATTAAATAATCTTTTTAACTTTTATTTTAAAGTTAACCTCCTGCAAGACTTTATTTTTAAAATAACCATTTTGGTCACGCCACCACCCATGGCGTGACCAAACAACACTTATCACGCTAGGGCAAACTCTTGTCAACATAGGATAAGTCCGAAAAAACCTCTTGGTCCGCCACCACCCATGCGTGACAATATTCCACGCCATGGCATGACAAGAGTTTGCCCGTAAACGGACTAAGCGTGATAAGGTGTTGTTTGGTCACGCCATGGGTGGTGGCGTGACCAAAGGGGTTATTTTTAAAAATAAAGTGCGCCGGAGGTTACTTTTAAAATAAAAGTTAAAAAAAAGATTATTTAATAAAAAAATTCCCGCTCGCTGGATCACAACGCTTTGTGTTGCACACGTACGTACCACTGTCCCGGCCGAGTCCTCAGTGATACAGTAGCATGTTCTGTATGCAAATTCGGTTGTTAGCGGATGTGGTTTACTTTTTTTTTCACCCGATTAACAATTTCTTCTTTATTCGTATTCGTATTTACATAAAAAATATGGATACAAATATGATATTAACTTTTGTCATCCGAAATGTTATTTTATCCACACTATTCGTATTCGTATTGAAATTCGATAATATAATATACATATTTTATTGCAGTGTAGGCGTGTGGCTAATTAGTTGGATAGATATTTTTAGTTTAACATGAATTCATGTTTTTAGGTGAAATAGATAAACTATAATGATTAGAGGTGTTGTGTACGGGGATAAAGTATCATAAATATCTTGTAATTACGTAAGTTACGAGGATATCTGAATCTAACCGAATTGAGTATGTATTCGATAATATTCAAATTTATATTTTTATTTATTTAAAAATATGAATACAAATAAAAAAAGATCACTAATCGATTTGTATTCGAATCGTTAACACCGCCAAACGCAGGCCACCCATGCTATAGAACGATGTACGTGACCCACGCGGCCACGCTCTTGGGGTTGTTTGCTTCGTAACCTGGAGCGTGTCTACCTGGCCGAGAGAGTCCCTGGTGGCTACCAGATCTTTGTTTGAATGTGAACCTGCGTAGCTGCCTGGCCCAGGCCATTAAATTCAACGCCTAGGAGCCGGGAAGCTGTGCCTGGGAGCCAGTTTTTAATCACCGTTGATAGATTCGATCCAATGGTCTATTTTTTATTCACCAATTCTAGGCACAGGTTTCCAACCAAACAACTTATCTTCAGGTTTGCCTGGCCAAGTAAAAATCATCTACTTTCCAAGTTACCTCCAGGCACTACTTTTTTTCAGACATGGAACCTAGGTCTCAATCCAAACAAGCCCTTGGCCTTGGCGCTACGCTAGACGGTGGCATGCTGCCGTGGCAGTATCCGACTGAAAGGCACTGCGCACAGCCCAACACAGTGACTACTGGTCAAATGGTCATCGAAAATCGATACAGGAGAGAGGAGATCCTACTGCAAAAGTTTCTTACTAGAGACTGTCTATTTATTTACAAGGTAACTGGAATTTTCTTAAGTGTAAGTTATGTTTTTATCCATTAGATTAATATCTAATTATATGACATATTAATCTCTACGTAGATCTAATGGTCACAATAATTAACTTAAATTTTAAAAAAATTTCAGACAACTTAAAAATAGCAAATCTGTTCCTATTCCTGCTATAGCTTGCTTGGCTCCTGCATCGAGTAGGACTGCACTGTTTTTCTATGGAGGAGATGCGCAGAAGACCCGTTTCTTTCAGCTTCATGTAGTCACTTGTAGATGAGCACTCAAATCCAAATTATTTTGACGCGGACGTGTGGTATGTATGGATGGGATGGAAATGGGAGAGCTAATTGGCGAGTGCGTGCAGGGAGAGCGAGCAGCAGTGTGTGAACCTGAACCATTGATCAGGAGTTCACAGGATCCCACCTCCTCGCACTTCAAAAGACCAAAAGGGAAGGGAATAAACAGGAGCCAGCCAATGTCTGAGCCTTTTCTGCGATGGCATGGCACCTTTCAGACACCTCTTATTACTGTTAATTTCCACGCTAGAAGCCATCGGCCATCGCCATTTCCACCAAGCAGTTGCTTTCTCGTTTGGGCCGGCATTCTCAGTGCGAAAGCACGTTAATTTGGTACTTTCCTTGGCATAGTGGCATCGTCATGATAGTGCAGTGATGTGTCGATCCATCATGACACGTACATACATGCACTACGATTCTACGAATTTACAGCCTTTCATTCCAAATAGCACTGTGAATCGGAATCAGGTAGAATTGTGGTAAAGTCGCGATCCAAATAGTATAATCATGTAGAATCGCAGCGTAGAATCGTGGTAGAGTTGTTAGAGACTTAGGGCAAAAAAAATTCAATTTTTTGAGAGACTAGACTTTGCTGATATTTTGTTTTAGAGCAAAATTTGTTGATATTAATTTCTGAGAATGAAACTATAAATAAACAAGGAGCATGCAAAATATTATATCAGTGTGATAATGCTAGTACAAATATCTATATTATGACATGAGCAATCTTGAGCTTAATAATGATAAGCTATTTTTATTCCTGAAGTATGTCTAGCTGCTTTTAAGGAACATGCAAGCGTTGTAATTAGATATTGATTTACAAAAGTTGTGAACATTTCTCGTGTAATTGTAGTAAACTAGTCATGGTCATTGATTGTTCTCCTGTAGTGCAGAACTATATCACCCATCATGTCAGTACCATTATACTTTTCTGTTGTGCGATAAAAAGTGCTTTGTCCCTTTTTGGGTTATAAGTAAGTGGTAAACCATATAAGAATCATACAAACTTATAGTATATATGTTAAATATATGTATTTTTACAATTACGTAGAATCGCCGATTCTACGATTCGATCCTACCGGAAGCAAATCGATCCAACTTAGGATCTTGACTCTGACTACCTTATAGCAGAGCACTATGTATTATATGGGTACACTTGTACGTATACATCGACCGCAAATGGCCTTTTGATGAGGTCTTAGGGAGTAGAGTAGAGTAGTACCGACAACTAGCCGTGTCGTACATGTCATGTCAGTGAATATGTATTGGATAGAGAAATTTTACGATACATTCTACAAGTAGTATACATTGGTAGTATAAATCAAATCTGCCCATTGATTTGTTAGGACACTTTTCTTTGTATGTATAATTATTTGTGATGGTATTATGGACTTTTCCAACTATGGTTGAAAATATTGCTCGTGTCCCGCATGAAAATTTACAATTCTACCTTCTCGAGATTCTACTAGTCATACCACCTGTTGCAGTATAATTAAATCATAACTAATCTAAACCATTAGATAAAAAAAAATAGATGATTTATATTACCAACGAATCTAAGCCTAGCTGCATTAGCCACAAGGCTTTTAGCCCATATACAACCGTGAACAGCCTAGCCAAAGCCCAAAAGCCAACCAGGAGCTAGGAGTCGTAGTATGTACGCAAGCACGTAGGACGCAGCAGTACTCCTCGCTTCTGTGACTCCTCGCTTCCCCTGTTCCCCAATTCGGCAATTCTCCACTGGCGGCAAGCCGGCAACCCAGCAATTGTAGTCCGAAAATCAAAATCCAGGTACGTGCAATTCCAAGGGCACATCCTCTCTCTCTCTCTCTCTCGTGCAAGTCCTGCCTGATGCCCTAATGGTCTAATTGCTTTTTCTTTGAACCTTGATTCATCTAGGCTATGGAACGGTATTTCTCAAAAAGAAATCGATCATTAGATTCAGATAATGATGCAGGCACTTCAAGGCCACCCCTTAGACCCAGGCAAGATGCATCAAATGATGCTGCTAGTCTCCCAAATCCAACTATACCAAGGGAAATTAATTTAGATGAACTGCCTTTTGATTCGGCTGATCGGAAGAGAATTTCACAATACAGCAGGAATCCTAAGAAGCAAGATGAAATTAGGCGAATATATTTAACCAGGGGACCTTACAGGCCACAATCTGGTAACTATGAACAAAGGGTCATTGGAGATGCTCCACGAAGATTTAATCCAGAATGGTTTAAAGAATATGGTGGTTGGCTTGAGTATAGTGACAAGGTGCATAAGGCCTTCTATTTGTGCTGTTACCTTTTCAGAGATTGCATTGAGGGACAGGCTGGGAATGATGCATTTGCAATTGATGGTTGGTGCGGTTGGAACAAGAAGAGCAGACTAGATACCCATGTGGGTAAGGGTAATGTTAATAGCTTTCATAATGTAGCAGTTAAAAGATGTGATGCTTTGATGAATCAAGATCAATCAATTCAGGTTGCTCTCAATAAGCAAAGTGATCTTACAAAAAAGAATAATAGAATACGACTTAATGCTTCCATTGATTCAGTTAGATACTTGTTGCATCAAGGTTTAGCTTTCCGTGGCCATGATGAATCAAAGGAGTCAAAAAATAAAGGAAACTTTCGAGAGTTGCTAGATACTTTAGCAAATCAAAATGATGCTATAAGGAACGTAGTTCTTAGGAATGCTCCAGAAAATTGTCAGTGGGTATGTCCAGACATTCAAAAGGAAATTGCTAATTATTTTGCAAAGGTAACATTACTAATTCTATTCTCTATTATTTCTGTTTTCTTACAACTGATCTCTTGCTAGACATGAAATTGTGTTCTTTGTTGTTTTGCACAGATAACATTAAATTCTATACTTGAAGAAATTGGTGGTGATGTGTTCAGCTTGTTGATTGATGAGGCTTCCGATGTGTCCGACAAAGAGCAAATGGCAGTTGTCTTGAGATATCTTGACAAGTGTGCATTTATTGTTGAACGGTTCGTTGGAGTTGTACATGTGAAGGAAACATCAGCAATATGTCTCAAGTCTGCTCTTCAAAAATTATTTACTGATATTGGATTGAGCATAAAGCAGGTCAGAGGCCAATGTTACGATGGGGCAAGTAACATGCGTGGTGAGTTCAATGGCTTGAAAGCCAAAATTATGGCAGAGAATAAGTCAGCACACTATGTGCACTGTTTTGCTCACAAGCTCCAGTTGGTTATTGTGGCAGTAGCAAAGAAGAATGAAGATATTGTAGATTTTTTCTACATGATCTCTCTTCTATTCAATGTGGTCGGAACTTCTTGCAAAAGAAAAGACATGATTAGAGAGAAATATCGAGAGGAAATAAAAAAGCCATAGGTGCTGGATGGATTAGCACTGGCACAGGGCAACATCAAGATTAGTCTCTTCAAAGAGCCGGTGACACACGTTGGGGTTCGCACTATAGAACCCTCTCAAGTCTAGTTACATTGTTCCCATCTATTGTTTCTGTTCTGAAATATGTTGAGAAAGAAGGCAAAAGTGAAAAGAAAAGTCAGGCACGTGGTCTTCTATCATATTTTGAGACCTTTGATTTTGTGTTTTACTTGCACATGATGCTGCATATATTAGGAAGTGCAAATACTTTGTCACATTCTTTACAAAAGAGGGATCAAAACATCTTGAATGCCATGTCATGTGTGAAGTCAACAAGGAATGATCTGCAGGAACTACGGGATAATGGATGGGACTCACTTTTGGAGCTGGCATATTCATTCTGTGAAGAACATGGCATTCCTAAACCAAACATGCAAGAGGAATATGTCAATCGGCATAAACCACGGCAAAGAACTAATAAAACAAACCTCCAAAGATTACGAGCAGTGTCTTAATTACATTATTGATTGGCAACTTCAAGAGTTTGATGACCATTTCAATGAGGTAAATTCAAGATTGCTTGGTCACATGGCTTCTTTCAACCCAAAAGAGTCCTTTTTGCTTTTGACTTGGAGAGCTTAAAGAAGCTAGCTAAGTTTTATCCAGATGATTTTGATTCGGATAAATTGAAAGACCTTGGCCATCAACCGCATTTACATTAACAATGTGCGAAGGACAAAAGATTTTCCAATTTGGATGGGATTGCTGATCTTGCTAAATTAATGGTGGAGACAAAGAAGCATCTTACTTTTCATTTGGTCTATCGACTTCTAAAGCTAGTCTTGATTTTACCGGGTTGCCACAGTACGGTGGAGAGATGCTTTTCACTATGAATGTTGTAAAGAACATCTTTGCGTAATAAAATGGGTGAGCGGTTTATGAGTGATTGTCTAATTTGCTATGTGGAGAAAGACATGTTTTCTACTATCAATAATGATGTTGTTTTTGATCTTTTTAAGAAGATGAAAGATCGACAGGGGAAGTTTTGAAATGTGAGTGACTTTACAGTTTACATGTTTAGCTTAATGACACTTCTTTACAACTTGCGAAAATAACGTGTCGTTTCTGTTCAATGTTTTCAGGAAGACATGAAGCTTCATATAAAGCTATGAAGTTATTTTTTTCACTTTTATTTGAAATATGTAAAGAAAACGTTTTGATTTCACCCAACCGGTATGTCTTGCACCCTCTAATTTTAATGCAACATTACTATTGCTTATGCTGTCTTCAAGTGCTATATCCTCTTGTTGTGAGATGGTGTGAGATTTTATGTTATTATAGTTAATTCATACCCAACTCCCCATAAGGCCATAATGACTGAACACATCGGCTAAATTTTTGGCTTCGCCCCTGAAATTAAGTGTAACGTAAAAGAGCTCATTGGATAAGCCTGCCACGTAGTTTAACACGGGAGAATACGCATGAAGTGCTTGAGTGAAACGGGGAGAGGCAGCGAATGCTGCACACTGGATGCGACGTACGTACGCGTAGCAGATGGCGGCGGAATGATTGGTTGGTTAAAACTCTTCAACTCTGGCGATTAAGCCGTCAGGCACAACAGCGAGAGATACGCACAGATGCGAAATGCAAGCCTGCATACATGCGACACCAGCCCATTGGACACCACAGAGCTGAACTGCCAGGTTTGGGACGGATATTTCTGAACAAATGCAGCCCACGGATAGCCTGATTTCCATACTGCACTTCCCCCCCTCCGGCTAGATTCCGTGAACAGAAAGAATTGTGTTGCAGAATACCAATTAGAACCGATGCCTAACTGGTAGTTATACAATTATGAAAACCGATGCCTAATTCTAGTTGAATTATATTATGTTGTATATACCGTAGGAAAATTTGCAACAGACTCCAGTAATTGGACTGTAAGCTTTGAATGCAATACATGATAAAGCAAGGATAGGTTTTACTTTTAAAAAAGAGCAAGGATATAGGTGAGAGATGGCCAATCAGCTTCAGAGTTCTTTTTTCAAGAATGGCACTACACAGCTCGTTCTGGAGTGAATTGTAGAATGGCCAACAATATCTCCACAGAAACCTAAAGCCCACTCTCTAGCTTTCCTTGTAAAATGTGAATCGTAGATTTCCAATTCAGGGAGACCATCAAGAACAGCTTTGCCGATGCTATCAACATCAAGAAGACATCAGAATGTCATATGACGACAGAACAGGATTGTACAAGGCAGTATTACCTAAACAGACATCACATTTAAGTTCTAAAATATGTCAATTAGCCAGGGAGTGTTGCTCACTTGCTTTTTGCTAAAGCCAAGGAATTGTATCTCTATCATGTTGTGTTTACCATACACAGGTAGCATAACCAAATATGAAGCGATAGTTTCTGTTTTTGTTGAGATAAATTTGATTACCACGCCCCCAAATTATCACAATCCCGCATTTCTCAACCCTTGTCCAAACAGAACGTCCAAACCCAGTGTTCTTTTGTAAGTGAAGGAAGATAGAATATCCGGAATACTTGTTAATATATTGCTTGAGCCACAGAAGTGTGTGTGTCTATATATATAGAGAGAGAGAGAGTACACGGTGACTTGAAGATCAAGTCAATCTATTAGAAATATAGAAGGAACCATATCGTGTACAAATCATCCTAATTGGTTATATTCTATCTCTTATAACCTTGTCATACATGTACTCTAACATCCCTTCGCAGTCCGAGCGGGAGCGTCGCGGACGCTCAGACTAAAGAAGAAGCCGATGAGGATGCTCAAGCTGAAGTAGAAGCGGACGAGGAGTGCCATGTGAACCGGTGATGAAGTTGCCTGTCGTCGAAGTAGGATTGTCGATGATAAAGAGTGGCGCCATTGACAAAGAAGTCGTGAGAGGTCGCCGTAGACAAAGATAACATCAATGTAGCGAGAAGATGTTGTCGTAGTCAAATAAGGTCACTGTAGTCAAGGCAGCATAGGTCGGCCACCAGTGTCGATAAACAAACAGGAGCGACAGTAGTGGGAGGACTCAACGATAGTGGTGGTGCGCAGATCGGCGCAAAAGAGAGGGCCATGCAGCACGGGGGTTGCCGGAGTAGATGAGTGGTGCACGTATGCAACCAAAAGAGAGGAGAGGGGCACTAGAGGCAAATATGTGTTGGCAGTTGAGAACAAAGGATATCATGAAGGAAGATAAAATAGCCGGAATAATTATTGATATATTGCTTGAGTCTTGGAGGCATACATATATAGAGTACATGGTGATTTGGAGATCAATTCAATCTAATCGAGATATGAAAGGAATCATATCGGATACAAATCATCGTAATTTATTGTATTCTATCTCTTATAATCTTATCATATATGTACTCTAACAGTAAGAACTGAGGACTGCATAAGTACAGTATGTGGAAATGAATGAACAAAGAGCCGGCAGGCTGGTTTATTTCTTCCTTTCGGGAAGCCACTTCTTAGCTATGTTCCGTTCATATTTAAATTCATCATGTAAAACCCATCATTTGTTGAGTTACAAAAGTATAATCTTCCTGGCCTAGAATTAGCAGGAGTGCTACGATTAGACGCTCACTAGTCACTAATATATTGTTCGAAGGCTAGTTGCTCGCAACTTCCTAGTTGGACCTATAACCATTCAAAAACATGAAAAATATGCACAACAGAATATACAAAATAGGCAACTGAAGAAAAGATATAAAGCTTTCTGACCCTTCGTTAAGAATAGGGTTCTCGTTCAACCAAAGTACCTTTAACATTACACGCTTTCCGATATTTTGCATTAATTTTTCTGGATCCGGCAGCTTGTTTCCCCATAGGTTGAGGGCTACCAGATTCTAATGACATACAAAGAAAGAGCAAAGTTTTAGAAAAATCTTTATCAAGCATAAAGCATTAAAAAATAGTTCTTCTAACAACTAACATGAAACTATGGTACAAATACTTTACTGGAGTCACAACTCGTAACAATGAGCATTTGATAAGCTCTAAAGTTACAAAGAAAACTTTTCGAGAATGAGATTTAGATTAAAAAAACTCTTTATACTTTTTTTCATGAGGAATAATTCAAACTAGAAGCATGGCAATGGTCAGACCGGCGTGGATGAGTCAGTGTAGCGTTGTACCACAGCAACGGGCCTACCGGTGATGTTTTTTGTCAGCGGCCGCCGGGGTGTTCCTATCCCAATGAGGGTGTGGGACCAGTGGCACCGCCACGGGCTACATGTGCAATTTGGGCCCGTCTGAAAGCGATTTGCATTGTATTTCTACCGACCCAGGCCGCTGGCATGTGGCACATGCTAAGGCCGAAATCCACCTCCACACCCACGCGTACACCACGGACGAGCGGTTGTACCGGTGCGGAGGTGCCAAGCAACGTTGTACCCCAGCGACGAGGCCCGCCGACGGTGTTTTTTTGGTCATCAAACATCGGGGTGTTTCTGCCAACCTGAGCCATTGGCAAGTGGCGCATGCTAGAGCCGAAATCCACCTCCACGCCCACGCATACGGCGTTTTGGACTGCATGTGGCCTGTTCGGGCACCTGCGGAGCACCGCGAATGATTGGCAGCAATCCAACGCGGAGGTGCCAGCGCAGCATCGTACCACAACGACATTGCCAATAGAGTGTGTAAGATTCGAAATAATCAACTGCAAGATGACTCAAAATTACTGGGTGCAATAAAAGAATTTGATATGATGCATCTGTTGACAAGGCTCGAAGAAACAGGCGCTCAAGCAGACGCAGTGGCTCAAACACAGAAATATTGTAGATAAACCATCAGAAATGATATTAAACTGCCAACATAGTCATTATTTCCAAAAGTAACAGTTCTCATCGACGAGAACAAGACCACTGTATCAATACCAGGCAGTTTAACTCTTTAAGTAATCCATGAAAACAGGTAATCAACCAAAAAAATACCTATCTGAGCAAGACCTCCGGAGGATTTGCCGAGACCGGTGCAGGGATCTAAGAAGACCTGGAGCCCGTGAGACGCTGAAGCTCAATGACTCTGTCCGCTAGGAGCACCTGCCTCTGAGTGAGCTCCCACAGCTGGCAGCTTCCGCACACCTAGTCAGAATTTTCATACTCGGCTAAAAAAAGAAGTTTTGTTGTGTATGACCCATATATAACAAGGTGAAAGAAAATGACTGTGTCCGAAAAGTGGGAGCACAGCGGATCTCTTATAACCCTAATCAGAAAGAAAAAAAAAGAAACTCCTCATACGGACGGAGCCGCCGCGATTCGGCTCTCGAAGACGTAGCTTTGCCGAATCTCGTAAACAAGTTCTTGTGTCTCTTATGTGTTTGCTGTGATTGTTCTCTCACGCAAAGGGTTGTCACCGGTTCCAACAATTGGTATCAGAGCCCAGGTATCCTAGATACATCTCAGGCCGGTTGTCAGGGAGCACACCCGATGTGTGAGGGGAGATTTATTGGGATAGTCTCATATCGGTTGTGGGAGGAGATAGAGCACGATTTATAAGGGTGAGGGTGTTCCCACCTATTAGGCTAGTCTTTTGGGGGCGAGATGGCCCAAGACCCCTTGGTTGTTGCTATGTAGTTGGGCTTGCGGGTTAACGGCCTAACGACCTAGGGTCACGACGCTGGTTTAGCGGACCCGGGATCGGATGCTGGTTTAATGGTCCGATGACGCTGCGCAACAATTGGTATCAGAGCAAGGTTAAGATGACGACGCTAGGTGTTAGATTCGAAGTGGTGAAGTTTGACAGGACTGGTAACTTTGGATTATGGCAGACGATGGTGAAGGATCTGTTGGCGCAACAGGGTTGTTCCAAGGGGCTACGCGAAGCAAAGCCGAAGACGATGGAGGATGATGATTGGGAGGAGTTGAAGGAGCAGGCAGCCATGATTATACGGTTGTGTCTTTCGGATCACATCATGTATCATGTGATGGATATGACCCCGCCGAAAGAAATCTGGGACAAGTTGTAAACTCAGTTTATGCCTAAATCCCTAACGAACAAGTTGTATCTGAAGCAGAGGTTTGTAGGATCAAGGATAACCGACTAGAGGGGGGTGAATAGGAGATTTTTAAACTTTTTGACTATTTAACAAATTAAGCCAATTATGAACTAAGTCTAAACTAGATACAATTCTAGCAAAGCAATTCAACACAAGATAAATGTTAGAATTGTAAATGCGGAAAGTAAAGACTAGAAATAACCACAATAGAGACAACGATGTTTTCCCATGGTATCGAAGACTTGCCGGTCTTCACTAGTCCACGTTGAGGAAACTTAAACGAATCAAGCCGGTTTCACGAATTAAGCCTTCCCTTGATCACTATTGGTTGTCCTTCCTCCGCTCCGGAGATGGCGAACACTAAGCCACTCACAATCTTGGCACCAGGCCTCTTCACAATCTTCTTGAAGAGATCATCATGCAACCTCCGCCAAGCCATCTAGATGTTTGGCAAAACACCAAGAGTAACAAACCAATGATCTTCACTTGACGACACTCAAGTGCAATGGATCAATCTAGTATGATGCATTTGAATTTGCTCAACTACCTCACAATGAATGCACAAGTGTATTTGAGTAGTTGAAAGAATGTTCAAGGCTCTAAGGATGTTAAATGAGGTCTTGTATACTGTCCTTGAGCAGGTGGAGGGGTATTTATACCCCCCCACCAACAAATACGACCATTGGGGAGGAATTCCCCAACTTTCAGCAAAATACGGTACTACCGTCAACCAAGTTGTGGTACTACCGCACCCATGTCAAAGCACAGTAACGGCTATAACAGTAGCATTAACTCCTTTGACATAGCCGTTGAAAATTCCAGAGTGGTACTACCGCCAACCAAGCTGCGGTACTACTGCTTGGGCTGGTCATATCGCACAATGGAGTGGTACTACCGTTCGCAGAGTTTTCAACTCAAGCCGAAAAGTCGCTTCTCTAGAAATTATGTACCACTGTCTAGAAAACGGAACAACCGAGGAGCGGTAGTTCCGCTGAACATGCGGTCATACAGCGATGCGGTCGTACCGCCAAGTAAAGCCCGGAACTATCGTTTCCAGGGTGAGGCACCGAACCAAAAATGACGTCTCTCTGTTTTTTATGTACCACCAAATAAATAACAGAACGACCGGGTTGCGGTAACACCGCACCACGAGCCGGTCGTATCGCTGAGCGACCAGATCAGCTTAGCCCGATCAGACTGATTACGTGGACGACTCATATTCGTTTGGCCGTTCGGACCACAGGTCTTAACCGCACGATTGGATTGTGTTCGGACGGTCCGAACGTCTACCGGTAGTTCCACCAAAGAAAATGCGGTCATACCGCTATGCGGTAGTTCCGCCATGTATACTCCAGTACTACCGATTGATCTGACAAATGCACAATTGGCTTTCCAATTCAAATTCAAATGCATGCATGATCCTAAATTGATCCAATTTGCACAAGAACAAGCTATCAAGCTACTAGTTACGATCCCTCTTAATAGTACGGCATTTAACTTATAATCCAGTCTTTCAACCATTTCTTCTAAGACTGGTGAAACACGAAAGGATCCTAGACTACTTGTACATTGTTTTTGAGCCATGTAGATCTTCATGTTGTCCTTTAGCATGCATCTTCAAGTCATCAAACTCACCAATGGGACTTAACCTTGTAAATACTCAATAAACTGTTAATCCTATATTCACATATTATCATTAATTACTAAAACAATTTTTAGGGGCCTAGATGCTTTCAAGGTTGTACGGGCTGAAGATGCAGGAGGGTTCTGATCTTACACAACATGCAAATGTCTTCAATCAGGTGATCACTGATCTAAGGCGTCTGGAAGTGAAGATCACAGATGAAGACAATGCAATTATTCTGTTGTGTCCATTGTCACCTTCTTATGAACACTTGGTCACCACTCTGACATACGAGAAAGATCCTATCAAGGTTGATGACATTACCGCAACCCTGATGGCTCATAATCAACGGAAGCTGAACGCAGGGGAGAGCTCGCAAGGTAATAGTTTATATACGAAGGGTAATCGTGGAAGGAAACAAGACAAGAAGAGGCCTGAAAGGCATAAATCCAGATCAAAGTCAAGGAGCCGAAAGAATATTGAGTGCTACAAGTGCAAGGAGATGGGACATATGAAGAGGGGTTGTCCAAAATTGAAAGAACTGAATGGTGGGAAGCGTGATGAAAAGACTGTCAATGTGGCTAGAAAAAATGACTCGGATAGCAATGATGCAGATATTCTCTTATTTTCAAACGGTTGGTTGATAGATGCATGGATTCTTGATTCGGGGTACTCGTATCACATCATGCCTAACAGGGAGTGGTTCGCTTCATAGAGATCAAGTAATTTTGGTTCAGTTTACCTTGGTGATGATACATGCCATAGTATTGTCAGAATATTTGAAGTTAAAATTAAGATGTATGATGGTATTACTGGAACAATACGTGATGTTAGGCATATACCAGGGTTGAAAAAGAATCTGATATCTCTAGGCTTCTTACATGATAGTGATGTTAGAACAATGTGTGATGTTAGGCATATGCGATTGGGTCATCTTAGTGTTCATGGGATGACAGAATTGCATAAGAGAGACCTATTGGCAAAAATTAAAAGTTGCGAGTTAGGTTTCTGTAAGTTTTGTGTTATTGGAAAACAATCTAAGGTTAGCTTCTCAAGTGGTAAATATGAAACAGAAGGAATACTGGATTACATACACTCTGATGTGGGGGGGGGGGCTACTAGAAAACCGTCAATGGGTGGACCTCAGTGTTTTGTTACTTTTATTGATGATTTTTCCCACAAGGTGTGAGTGTATTTCATGAAGCGAGAATCTGAATTGTTTGCCAAGTTCAAGATGTGGAAAGCTGAGGTGGAAAACCAAACAGACAGGAAGGTAAAGTATCTGAGATCTGATAATGATACTAAATATACTGATTCACAGCTTCAGAAATATTGTAAGGAGCGTGGTATTTAGCGGCATTTCACAGTGCGCAAAACACCGCAGCAAAATGGTGTCACAGAAAGGATGAACAGGACTATATGTGAACGAGCAAGATGCTTGAGGTTGAATGCAGGGCATCCTAAATGTTTTTGGGTAGAGACTGTGAACATGGCATGCTATCTCATAAACAAATAATCATAGACATCTTTGGGTGGTAAGGTTGTAGAGGAGGTATGGACTGGTAATTGGTTGATTTTACTAATCTAAGAATTTTTTGTTGCCCAGCCTATATGCATATACCAGCTGATGAAAGGTTGAGGCTTCATGCAAAATCAACAAGGTGCATTTTTCTGGGTTTCAAGAAAGGTGTTAAAGGGTACACACTTTAGGACCCGACATTAAAGAAAGTGGTGATGAGCAGGGGTGTTGTCTTTGATGAGAAATCAATGTTACAACAAAAACAAAGAGGAGGTGGCACAGGAGATTGGAGGTTCAGATACGGTGCAGGTAGAGTTAGAACATAGTTCAAGGAATCAGGATTCACACACACTGCCTCCAAATTCCACTTCATAGGGTTTGGAAAATTTTCAATTGGCAAGAGATAGACAACAACAAACAAATGTGAAAGCTCCAAAGAGATTCGAGTATGAAGACCAAGTTTTATTTGCTCTTCTTGTTAGTACTGATAATCCAATTAATTTTTAGGAGGCTATTACAAGCCAAGAGAAAGATAGGTGGATGACTACAATGACAGAAGAAATGAAGTCTTTACAAAAGAATCAAACTTGGGAGCTAGTCCATCTTCCTGGGGACAAGAAAGCCATTGGGTGCAAATGAGTTTACAAGAGAAAGTCTGCAGTATCAGAAAAAGAAGGGGAAAAGTTCAAGGCTCGATTAGTTGAAAAAACGTATTCACAAAAGAAAGGGATTGATTATGATGAGATATTCTCTCCGGTTGTGAGGCATGTTTCTATCAGAACAGTTCTTGCATTGGTAGCCAGTTGGGATTTGCACTTGGAGCAGATGGATGTGAAAACGACATTTTTGCATGGTGATCTTGATGAGCAAATCTACGTGGAGCAACCAGAAAGGTTCACCGAACCGAAAAATCTACGCCTAGTATGCAAGTTAAAGAAGTAATTGTATGGGTTGAAACAGTCTCCAAGACAATGGTACAACCATTTTGACTCCTACATGTTGTAGATTGGCTATAGTCGATGTGAGTATGACTGTTGTATTTATGTTTGACGCCTTGATGATGGTTTATTTATTTTTCTGCTACTATATGTGGATGATATGCTAATTGCTGCAAAGCACATGTATGATGTGATTAATTTAAATGGCTTGCTAAATCAGGAATTTGATATAAAAGATTTAAGGGCAAAAAAAAGGGCATTGAGATACACAAGAATAGAAGCTTGAGGAGACTATGGTTGTCTCAGCAGGAGTACATTGAGAAAGTCTTGGAGTGATTTGATATGAGTAAAGCCAAACCAGTAAGTACTCCATTGGCACAACATTTTAAACTTTCTTCTGAATTTTGTCCTGAATCAAACAAGGATTTTTGAAGAGATGGCGAAGGTTCTATATGCTAGTGCAGTTGGCTATTTAATGTATGATATGGTTTGTACAATGCCTTATTTGATGCACGCTGTTAGTCAAGTCAGCAAGTTTATAGCAAAACCAGGAAAGCGACACTGGGATACAGTCAAGTGGATATTTAGATACTTGAGGGGTATAACAAGTCATGGTATTTTTTTTGGTGAACAACAAGGTAATCCTTTAGTTGTTGGATATGTGGATTCGGACTATACCAGTGATTTGGATAATAGGAGGTTTACTACAAGGTATGTTTTTACTTTAGGTGGAGGGCTTATATGTTGAGAGTCATCAATTCAGTCTATTGTTGCATTGTCTACAACTGAGACAAACTACATGGCTACGGCTGAAGCTGCAAAGAAAGTGTTATGGCTTGCAAGATTAGTGAAGGAACTAGGTGTTGTGCAAGGTGGAGTTCAGGTGCATTGCAATAGTCAGAGTGCAATTTATTTGGTCAAGAATCAAGTGTATAATGCCAGAACAAAGCACATTCATACAAGGTATCACATGATCAAGGAGTTGATCAACTCTAAATAAATTGATTTGATAAAGGTGCACACTAATGATAATGTTGCATATATGTTGATCAAGCCTGTCCCTACCAACAAGTTTGAGCATTGCCTCGACTTGTTGGGAGTCATAAGTTGGTAAATAAAGATGTAACCCCCAGCCCACGGGATGCGCAAGAAGTGTTAAAGCGTTCTCTGGTGTGTATGTTTTCTTTAAGGTGATGTATTCACCAAGGTAGAGAATTATTTTGCATGACTCATATATAACAAAGTAAAATGAAGAGGCTGGGTCCAAAAAGTGAGAGCACAATGTGTTTTTAATCTGGATATTTGTTTTTTGATCAGACAATGAAGATAGCTTTCTAATGCGTGGTACCATAGATCCTACCGAGACCTTTAATGCAGAGATGCATCTCCCCAAGTCAGATCTGAAGAATCCTATGCTAAGCGTGCCTGGGCAACTTTCATTTTAAAAAAAAAGGCCTACGCAGCTATACTACAAATTGCACTCGAATGTAAACAAAGTACAAACCATTTCCTGTAAATTCCCATGGACTCTTCCTTTTGTGAAAGTCTCATTGCGAACTTTTCATTTGCCAACCACATTTCTGATTTAATAGTTTTCAGTCAAGTTTCTGCGACATTTAATTTTTCCACAGAAAAACTTGGGCTCCAAATCAGACCCCAAGAATCCTATTGCTAAGAGCCTACGCAACCAGACACTCCACTTGAATGTAAGCTATACTTGATACTGGCTATGAATGCAGAGCAAGGAAGATAGAACCGACTTGCTAGTAAGCTTAAGGGTTAATAGTGCAAAAAAATATTAAAAAATATATATCAATGGTGCAAATTCTCACAGCCCACGCTGAAAAAATTAGGGTGAACCTCCTATATTCATAATCCAACACAACCATGTATCCATGTACGAAATGCGGCGAAATGCAGACTGAAATTGAGTAAAACCTGCAGCTATGTCAACATGGGAGAAGCGAAATCTGATGCACTCAATCTAGCAGCTTGTAATATATATGTACGACAGTGTGATTTAACATTCAACTTGGATTTCTCTTGTGTGCTCAATGGTTTGCCAAATTTAGTTTGGTTTCTTCAATGTCGAAATGTTGCAACCGTAAACTAGTGAACAAAAAGACTGGATTCACAGCTCTCAACACATGTATACCAGCACAGCTAGAACACTAGCAGCAACATATTCAAGCCATTGCCAACAGAGTACATAAGTGCAATAATTAATCAGCTGCAAGATAACTCAAAAGAATCTAAGAATTACTGAGCACAATCAAACATTTCTGGTTCATCTGTTGAAAAGGATCTAAGAACTAGATATTCAAGCAGACCGAATGGCTAAACACAGAAACATTGTAGATAAAACAACAGAAACTTAGCACGTGTAGGCAGGAAAATCATAATTAACAGTCCTCATTGACCACAACAAAGACCGCTGTATCAATACCAGGCAATTCAACTCTTTAAGTAATCCATCAAAACAGATAATCAACCAAAATAGACCTATCTTGCAAAGGGAAGAGAACCCTTTATAGTTTATACCCTTCAAGCAACAGTAGCTTCCGCCCTCTTCTCACCCTCGCCACCCGCAGCAGCTGCATTGTTGGCCTCTGCCTCTGCGGCTGCATCCATCTCCTCTGCAGTAGCATCGACATCATCTGCAGGTGGCTGAACCTGCTCCTCCTCTGGAAGTGGCTCTTCCACATAATCATTCTCAAACGCATCAGAAGGCACCTCATAGATCCTCACCTGTGGCTTCGCTGGATCTTTCACAAGCACATACTTGCCCTCTTCAAACTTCATGACGATATCCACAATTGACTTGACAATTCCCCACATGTTTGCAGTGTTGAGGTTGATCTGTGCAGCAAAATCCCTTGGTTTGTACCCCATCACAGTGAGTATGGAATGGTTGTAGTGGTCACGGGGGTGCACGCGTGACACATAACCCAACTTCATCATATCAGCACCAGCAAGCAATGCCTGGGCGGTCCAGCGAGCAAGTTTATTGGCATTGTTCTTGAGCTCTGTAGCAAGAACAGCCCCACGCTGGGTCTCAAGCTTCTGCCTCCAGTCAACACCAGTAATCTTAGGATCGAACTCATTGAGCGCATTGAGCGTAAGGAACTGGCGACCACCGCCTGGATCAGCATTGACAGTGTGCACTTCACAGCGAGCAACAAGGCTGATCTCGTCATCCAGCTTCCAGCGGCGGTAACGGTAGCCAACAGATGCCGCCTCCTCACCCTCAGATGCAAATGGGTTAGGCTCGTCAAAGGTAACCTTCTCACCATCACGAAGAAGCACTTGCTGCGAGAAGTTCTGGTTGATGTAGGTGGCCTCAACAGCGAGCGAGTGAGCAGAGTTGATATCCTCCTTGTTCTCGGGGAGTTGTTCCTGGGCAGTCTCATTGACAGAGAGCAGATCGAGCTGGGAGCCATCACGCTTGTCAAAGAAGAGCTTGTTGCCCACGCGCTGCACGACGATGTCCCATGAGTGGATGCTGCGGGGCGTGCACATAAGCGCAGCGAGGATAGCATCAGTAGCAAACACCGTGGCTTTGTCCTCCTCAGCGAGGCGCCGGATAACAGGGTCGTCGGTGGTGGTGACCTTGAAGAAGTTGCGGGACTTGAAGCGCTCGAGGCGGCGCGCGGCCTTGGGGTTGACACGGTCATAGGCGCGGTCGTAGAACTCGACGGCGCCGCAGACGAGGAGGTCCTCGGGCTGGTCGGCGACGGAGAAGGAGAGCTTGGTAAAGTTGGCGAAGGGGATCTGCTCACGCATGGTCCAGTCAGGCTGGATGTCAACCGAGGGCTTGGACGACGAGGATTGGTTGAATTGGTTGAAGCGGCCGCCGGCGTGGTGGTGGGAGCGGTGGTTCTGGTAGTGGCGCTCGCGGCGGGCACGCTCCTTCTCGGCCTCGCGGCGTCGCGCCTCGACCTCCTCGTCGCGGCGCTGCGGGAGCTGAGGGCGCTGGTTGAAGCGCCACTTGGGGCCGAAGCGGGGGTGGCGCGGCGGCGGCTTGGCGTCGACGAGGCGGAACGAGGAGTCGTCCGCCGCGGCAGCGTGGGAGTCATCGACGGAGGTGAAGTCGAAGACGGAGTCGCGGGAGGCGGCGGCGAGCGCGGCGGGCCCGGCGGGGTTGCGCGTCCAGTCGGCGATGCGGCCCAGCTTGTCGGAGCGGGAGAAGGGCGCGAAGGGGATGGAGGCCGTCGCGGCGGAGCCACCAAGGGAAGCTGGCGCGACGGGGGTGTCGGGAGGGCCCCAGCCGTCGGGGTTGAAGGGGACGACGCCCACGTCGAAGCCCATGGTTGCGGTGGTGGCTTGGATCCGGAGGTTGTAGGTGGCGGCGCAAGGGTGGGTTAGGGTTGGGATGTGAGAGGGGAGGAGGAGGAGGCTTTAGGTTTGGGGAAAAAGAAATATTATAATATTTAAAGGGCTTCGGGTTGACGTCTGGCCCACATGCCAGTGTCTATTTGGGGGAGCCCACATGCTAGTCTCTGTATTTCAGCCTTGTTACTTGTACCCTTCGTATGGAGAACCTTTTTTCTATTATTTAACTTTTTTTTTTTAAATAGCATTTACTTAACTTTATTTTCAATTCTGACCTCTTTAGTCATGCCGCAACGCGCGACGTGACAAAAACATTGTCACGTTATGCACCACAGCGTGACCACTGACCAGAACTACCACGATAACCCTCCGACCTAACACGTGTACATTTTTTTTTGGCTAAATCATGTCACACCAAGTGAGACGACGTGACAACACTCGTTTGTCACGTCGAGATCCGTGGCGTGACAGTATGTTTTTGTCACACCACGCGTTATGACATGATCAAAAGAAGTCAGAATTGAAAATAAAGTTAGAGAGATGTTATCTGTAAAATATTTTAAAAAAATAGATTAAATCGTAAAAAAGTTATTGTATGGAAAGATGAACAACCTCCACGGTTTCGAGTTTCGACTCAGAGTTGTGAACTTACGATGTTACTACAACGATTTGTTCTGCGAGTTTTGTTAGCTTGGACTATGTTTGTCGCTGTCCTTCGATTCTCAATCTTGGATTATGTTTCGAAAGTATTAATCATGCCATGTATGGAACGCGGCAATATCCTAAAACTCATTCGAACTTAAACACGTTTCATGCAGAACAATACAAATCCTGTGAAATTCAAATTGATAACCTACAAAAGGGGAGAACATATCAATAGTTCAGACACTTTAATTTGTTGCGTAACAAATCGACAGCAAAGTTTCAAGAGCTCATCTGATCGTTGGCTGGCGAGCTCAGTATAGATCATAAAAAGAGAGAAAGCCTCGGATTTCAGACAGCACACAGGAACCGGCTCAGTACAGTGCCAGAAGAAACAAACAATACAAATAGGAAAACATGTCATAAAATGGCTCTTTTACTCGCCAATCTCGGAGTAATCTTCATTGATACCACAGGAATAAGCCTCCGATTTTTCACGTTTCATTTTGGTTGCTCAGACATACGGTACCACAACAGCATCGCCGTCCTCAAACATTCCCATTCCATCACAAATTGTTACAGGTATCAAACATGGAACAACAGAACGCGGTAGACACCACATGTCCCAAATGCAGTTCAAAATTCAGTGGGTGAATTGACACCCTCTGCAAAGCACAAGTGATGCTTGTAACGATGAGAAAATACAAGGTCGGAATTGTTTGATTGGCATCTTATAATATGAAGTACCTTCGTTGTCAGTAGATGCATAAGGAAACCGACGTGAACGAGCTTGCTGTTGAGTAGGCTGAAAGAAAATCGAGAAACATTTAAGCAAACAACTGAATTTGGTATAGCATAAGCCATGCAAGTTAACTTCATAATTATTACTATATTAGGTGACAAAAGGATATCAGATTCATAGGTAAAAACATATACATTACAAGAATGAAGGGAATGTATCATGTATCCTCAATTCAGTGTATCTGCTGGGCTAAAAAACTGAATAACATCGATATGGGATCTATTGGATTATTAGAAAGACCCCCAAATATCCTAATCAACCAGCTTGCACTTAATGCCAAGGGAAGAAAGTATCAACAGTACAAGACTACAAGGTAAGCACATTCCTACAAGCAATGAGGATAAGTTTTAGCACCTGTAATTTTGGTCGAAGTGCTTCGAGCGGTCCTTTAGGTTTTTGAGGATTTCCTCCTTGCTGGAGGAAGCCAAGGATCAGGCGAGTATGGTTGTCAAGCAGCATATGGTATCAAATTTAGTTTTAGCTTTTCAAAATAACAGTACAATACCTTCCCCAGGGCCCAATCAGCAGAATCAAAATAAGCTCGCTCATGGTCCTAATAAGAAATTTTAACATAGGTAAAATAACATGGATATGGAGATAAAATTAAAGTAATTTCTCTGATTGGTTGTATATAGATTGTGCAAATTGTTTCTGTATAAAAGGATACTGATATTCTAAGGCAATGATAGTTACCTTGGATATAAGTGGTGGCTTTCTGGGCACTATTCCTCCATACTTTTTCTTGATTGCTGCTTCCTGCAAATACTCAGTTAAGTCCCATTGTGCAAATGGATTTATCTGGGAGTCTTACAATAGAAGCTAAATTAGAAAATTCATACATGAAAACATGCAAGTATACAAAAATACTAAACGAGAAAAACACAATTGTTAACAAAAGACAATACCTCTTCTTGAGGTGAAGGCATCACATCTCCTTCATTCTGGTTGGCCGTTTCTACTTTCTCATCGGAAGTACCTCCTTCAGGCCTCACTTGACCAGTCGTATCATCAGATGGCTTCCCCGACATGCTGTACTCAAAGATGTTTAGATAAGCTGCAAGGAGACAGGTTTGTTATCAGATAAATTATCTCAAAGCCACGAAAATCATTTGGCACAAGCACTAGACATACACAAATTGGAGAGGAGATCTGAAACGTATGCTGGAATATATTGTCAGATTCGAACCATAATGAGCAGTATGAGGAACATGTTGGCATAAGTAACTAAATATTAAGAATTCACGGTAAAACACATACGCAAATTTTATTTTGACACAACAGAAAGAGAGGTAGGTCAAAGTTTAACCCACCCTGGGGCTGGGGGTAACTCATTTTTTTATTTTTTGGAAAATGGAACCGGACAACCCACTGCACCAGCCACAGTACTTAATTTTTTTAACAGGTCTTGTATAAGTATGTTCTAACGTTGAATTTAACACTATGCTATATGTAGCATCAAGATTGTTGCTCGGTCAAGTACTGGGACAAGTAGGGAACTGCACAGATGGCAATATTATGGACAAGGCTATTGTCCTTGAAAGGATTGGATGAGAGCAGACCAACCTGGAGTCATGCAGTCATGGACTCTGTATAAATGTGCAGAAGCTGTTCCCATTTCCCAAGACATAAAATAAGTTCTTGATGAAGCGAGCAAGTATAAATACAGCACTGACGATTTACACTACTCTGGAAAAACGACAGTGTTAAAGGACATAAACAAGTTGTGGCATATATGTAACTTGTGAGTCAACTCCTGAGCTGTAAATTCATCATCACCAAGAGCAAATTTATGATAGTTTAGATTGCAAGTGTTCAGTGACAGTTAAGATGTCCTTTGTGAGACCATGTGGAGGTCACCCCATAGTTTGCGATGAGTAATTGACTATGCTTTGCATGATTTGTTGGGATTTGAGTTTGAGTTGGAAATTGATCTGAATTCAGAGGTGCTCTCAGGTTTGAACCGGTCAGACCAGCCCTTGTGGTAGTCAGACCGGCCCTGGCAAGGCGGTCTGACCGGCCAAGGGCTGGCGGTCAGATCGGCCGATTATGAAAAAGTAGCATTTTGGAAAGCTCCGAAAATCACTTGTATAAGGTTGTGAGGTGATTCGTTTGCACTAGGTCTCATTGAAAACGGAGTTTCAATGAAAAACTAGACAGAGTTTGAAATTTCCCGAGAAGATGTGGTCTAAGACTTTGGAAAATTTCCCTAGCGGTCTGACCGTTCATTTGCCGACAGTCTGATCGGCCAAGCCAAGTGGTGTGTGGATTTTGTCAAGGATTTTGGTGATGGTGCATATGCGTTGCATGTTGTGTTTATGACTAATGTGGGTCAGGTTAGAATGAACTTATGCCCAGAAATAGTTTACTTGGTCTATTATTGTGCAGGAGGTTCCGAAGTCAACTATGGTCAACGGCAAGGAAGATCGATACTTGGTTGGGAGAACCAAGGTCCAGAGTGGTCATGGAGGCCGAGTGAGATAGTTGTACTCAGACAAGGTGCAAGATGGACAAGAGCTATGAAAGGTACAAGTGATCAAGGTCGAGCGGGACATGTGTTGCGCCAAGTGACTTGGGCCCGTTTGCAAACGAGGACGATTCGGTGGGATTCAGACACGTGAAAGGCTTGACGGGGAGTCAATGGGGCCACATGAGGGTGACGAAGCATGGGCAATGCTTCAAGGAGAAGGAATCGGGAAATGACGGTAGAAGGGCAATATGGTCATTTGCCCAAAACCGAAAAGTGAGCAGTTTGCAAAACCGCGGCGGTCACCTAAGTGTATTAGGCCAAGGAGACTTCATGGAGGACAAGGCATGACGAATTCAGGCTATTGGAGTCAAGAGTGAAGAACGGCGCTTTGAAAAGCGTGTGTAAGTGAAAAACCTGGTTGCAAGTTCAATCTTGATCTTCACAGTTGCTCATAGCTGTCGAGGTGAAAAGATTGTTGAATACCGAAGGGGGGGAATTGGTAAGTATTGTTCAATGCAATCATAAAAATAAAAGAAAAAAAAACAGGTCAAAGAACCAAGCAAATTATACTCAATGTAACACGATACTTGTTAAATAGTATCTCAAAAAAGATCTACTAGTCAAAAATCAGCTTGCGGCTAAGTAAGAGTAGACGTAGGCATTAATTTTGGGAGCAAAATTTATAGCTAACAATTTCTTTTCCTTACTGCTTTGAAATCAAATAACAATCTGGAGGATGTTTATGGCAACCTTCGTTGCAAAATTGATTGCAAATTACCACACTCAATCAACAAATGGAGCAGCTAGAAGTGAGATTATCTAGGGCCTAGATGACACAGAAATACGCAATTTCAACTGTCATATGCAGACTATGGTTACAAACAAGCTTATTAAGGCGTCGCCTAAGCGTCGCTTAAGCGATGCTTATGCGGTAAGGCGCTGCCGGTGTGCCAAGGCGTTGCCCCCGCCTTGCCGCCTCCTCCCCGCGCGGCTCCTCCTTCTGGCTCCTCGTCACTGTCGCGCAGCTCCTCGGCGCCTCCTCCCCGCGTGGCTCCTCCTCCCGACTCCCCATCACCGTCGTGCAGCTCCTCATCGCCTCCTCCACGCTGTTCCCGTGCCCTGCCCGCACCTCCTCTGCTCGGAGCCTTCGGTGGAGAGGGAGGTAGAAGGAGAGAAGAGAGGAGCCAAGAGCTCACCGGATTCGTGCCGCCACGCTGCGCCCACGACGACCCATGCCATGCCGCCACGACGATGTCATGGCCGTCTTGCCGACACTGAGCTCTGCAGACCTCACATGCCGTCGGCTTCATGCTTCATGGCGCCAAATCTACTAGTGTCAGTTTGCTTGGGATGGGGAGAGAGGGATGCGACTAGGGTTAGATATTGGTCAGCTGGCTTGATGGGCTAGGCCTTTTCTTCTCCTCCTCCTTTTCTTTTTTCTTTGGGAAAATTTGATAAATGCCACTGCAAAGTATCCGTTTCAGAGAAGTGCCATCGCTCATTTCGATATTCGAAAGATGCCATTGAAAACATCTTTTTCTCATAGAAATGCCACTGATCTACATATTTCACAAATATTGACGTTATTGTCCCCGTCTTCTTCCCCACGCCAGGGCACTCGCTCCTCGCCATTTTTTCACCGCCGCCGCCTACTTCCTCTCTCTCTCTCTCGATCTCTCTCAACCGCCGCAGCCTCCCTGCTCGAGCCTCTCTCTGGCCGCCACATCGCTGGAGGACCCCATGCCCGCCGAAACTTCACTCTCTCTCTCTCAGCCTTGCAGCCACTGCTTGAGCCTCTCTCTGGCCGCCGCCTTGGCGCGCTGGAGGACCGCCATTCTCTCTCTCTCTCTCTCTCCGCCGCCATCCTCTCTGCCGATGTCCTCTCTGCAGCCGCCACCACCACTCGCCTCCCGAATCGGACCATCGCCATTGCCGCCTTCTTGAGTTCTTCTTAGTGCCCTAGATTCGAGCTCCCATCCATTGCTCGGCCTCGATTTGAGCCGCCGCCTCGGACCTCCATGCACCGCCGACGCCCAGATCTGCAATAGGAGCGCGTGTTGCAAGACACCGCCACAGCGGCCAACTCCGCCGGTAAGTCCTCTGGCGTCGAGCCTCCTGTTGAGCGCTGTCGAGCACGGCGCAAACTTCCCCAACCCAGGTGTCTCCTACTCTGCACAACCGTCGAGCTTGGCCCCAGTTGGGTGTGGACGACGGCCATAGCTGAGGATGTCGGCTCTATGTCGCCTCCGCCATCAGCCAGTAGCGCCTCGCCGCCACCTCAGTGTGCCGCCGCCGTAGCCTTGTGACCGCTCAAAGGCAGTGAACACTCCAACTTCCATGGGCCTTGTGACTCAGTGCATGACATCATGAAGTTGGAGTGAGGAGGTTGAAGATAGGGGCAATTTGGTCCAATACAGACAAAATACGTATACTAGTGGCATTTGTAGGATGTTCTAAACTTTCCAGTGGCGCCTTTCGAAATTCGAAATGAGCGGTGGCATTTCTCTGACTTAGACACTCTATAATGGCATATATCAAAATTTCCCTTTTTCTTTCACGTTTTCAGCTGATCAGCTCTTTCTTCCTGCTCGGCTGCTCGTATGGCGTCGCCTTAGGCGTCCAAGGCGCCGCTTAGGCGTCCAGGCGGTGCCTTGGCGCCTCGCCTCGCCTTAGCGTCTTAATAACCATGGTTACAAACTTGCAACATCAACCATTGATTGGCAGGAAGGCTCCTTAAACATAGTACCAAAGGTGTAACTCCCCACCTCAATCCCCTCCCTCTCCGTGTTATTTATCACTGATCTGAGCAATGTTGAAGAAATCTCCCAATCGCAACGAGCAAGGCCAAATGCTTTACCATTTTATACACAAGTATTGGATTTCACATTCATCAAACTAGCATATCAGAAACTACACTAGGCAACACCTGGATTCGAGTCAGCCCTGAAAGTGCGTCCAAGAGTCACCCAAATGGCATAGAACCTGGCCCAGTGATCAGTACATGACACTGCAAATCCAAACCATTCCAACTCCTGTTGTACCTTAAGTGTACCCCAAGCCCAACACTCCTAAACGTCAGCAATTCCAAGAGAATCACGGACGCCGCATCGCACGATCACACACGCGAACTCTCACGCTCCGTTCCAGGGGTCACCCACCACCGCAGCGATACGAACGCCGGCATTTCTACATCACCAATAATTCGAATCTTACTCGTCTCATCACAGACTAATCGATGGGCACAGCGAGTTCCGCAACGATCCAGGCGGAGAACAACAGCCTAAGAGCGCGCCGGATTGCGCTTCCGAATCCCGAATCGACAGGAACGAAGCGCGGTTCCAGAGAGGGGGGGGGGGGCAGGGGATCGTTACCGAGAGCGATCGGACGCGGCGGCTCGCGGCGAGGCTTCGAAGGCGGCGTCGGGAGGGAGATGCGAAGCGAGGAGAGGAGACGCCACTGTAGCGTGGGGGAGAGTGGGTAGCCTAGTAGTAGGTGGTGGCGATTTTGTAATCGCGTGTGCGGATTTGTTGCTGCCTCCGGTGTCCGGTCCTTCGCTTCTGCGTTTGCGGATGGGAATGCCACGTTTTTCTTCGGACTTCTGCAAAATGCCATTAAGTTTAATGTAATAGTCTATATATCATATCTTATTTTTGCACTTCATTAATTATCTTTTTTGAATATTTAATTTATATTTTCGGTTTAATAGCCTTGGCTCACATACGAAAGGTCATTTATGCCCCTTCGCTCTTCTCTCGCCAGCATCTTGCCGCCTGCTTTTCCTCCTCCTCCCGCTCCTCTCCCTGCTACTGCTGCTCCACCTCCACTGCCCCGCTCCTCCTCCCCCTCCCCTCCGAACCACCACCACATAGCACGCGAAGGAAGTGCAACGCGGTGAGGCCGATTCCTCCCCCTTGACGTCAGCGCCCACGACGTTGTCTCACGTGGTGTTCGGCATCACCTCCTCTCGCCGCACACTACCGCTGCGCCTCCTGCACCTCCGCCTTTGGCTCTGGCCCCCCACTCGCGCCTTCCTCTTCCTCAACGCGCGGCTCCCTACCTTTGCCACCGCCTCCCTCCCGGCAAACCTTCACCTCAACGTATCCCGCGACGCCTCCCGCTTCCCCTACTCCCACCCGCGTGGCCTCCCCTCCGCCGTCCGCGTCGCGTGCATCCCCAAGGAGCTCCTCCTCGAGATCCAACCCCATCCCCCGCGGCCCGCACCCGCGCTGGCTCGTGCTCGGCGACAACGACACCGCCTTCATCCTCCCCAACCTCCTCCATACTGTCGCCAAGTACGACTAGCGCGAGCCGTGGTACCTCAGCGCACGATCCGAGTCCGCATCACAAAATGCCTGGCACGGCTTCGCCATGGCCTATGGCGGCGGCGGCATCGCCGTCAACTGGCCACTCGCCGCGCGCCTCGCCCGCATGCTCAATTCCTGCCTCCTCAGGTACCCCTATCTCTACGGAATCCTGCACCATCCTTCCCCACCCGCCACCAGCAGCTCGGCCTCTACTCGCGCCGTGCGCGCTCGTCCTCAAGCCCGTCTAGCGCTCCTCCCACCACCACACGCTCCCGCAGTTCGAGACCAAGGTTGCCGCCTCTCGAAAGTCGCTCCTCGCACGCCTCGACGTCCCTACCTCCAAGCACCTGTCCCCACTCGACCTCGAGGCGCTCTTCTCATGTGCCTCCGCTGACCACCCCGTCGTGGTCGAGTACGCCAGCGACATGCCGAGCTCGGGCTTCTCCCCTTGCTCCAGGCAACAACTGGCAGCGTCGCACGTGAGCGAGACGATGTGGAACATGCGCGACGTGGTCAGGAGCCCCAGCTCACTACTGCAGTTCATGTGGGAGGAGGGGCAAAAACGATATTTCGCATGTGGGTCAAGGCAATTAAACCGGAAAGGACAAATTAACGAAGTACGAAAATAAGATGTGACGCATAGGCTATTGCATTGAACTTAATGGTATTTTGCAGGAGGTAGAAGAAAAGTGTGGCATTTTGACAATTGCCCCATTCCCTAACGCACTAGGCACTTGCCGTCACGGCAACATTTATTTTTCCTTTTACGGAAAAGAAAGGTGTGTTGTGCTGATATTTCTTTTTTTGATTAGTTAGCTGTTTTCATTGGGCTAATATAGTGACCAAGCTAGTGTAAAAATAGAGGTTGTACTCCAGTGAGTAAAGCTAATATGAGACAAACTTACCAAAAATACATTGAAAGGTTTTATACGATCTAAATTCATATGTACTTAGAAATTTTTTTCAAAATATGCTAGATACTCGCTACTGGACAGTGTTGTCTAAATGACCATAAATATACACGGGTAACAGTGGGGTTACTATGGATCCGACGGATGGAGCCGGTGCTCCTCCGCATCTCAAGCACTAGGGAAAGCTTGGCCCCTAGGTTAATGAATGTTTGTTTATACCCTATTAGTCGTAGATAAAAAAAGGTTGTTCAATATGCAATATGTTGATTAGGAGTTTGCAAAAAAGAGATGAGTAACAAGAGTAATATACGTATTCATCGTGATTGTAACAGTCTTGCTGATGAATCAAGTAAGCTCCTGCTTGATTCTTAATAAAATAGAGTTGGTGATCGCCTTTTTTTCTTTAATGAATTGGAAGGGTACATTGAAAAAAAGAACTTAGGATGAGAAGTTATACTGGTGCTTATAGTTCTGGCAAGTATGTCTATGAATAGTGATTCTATATGTTTCCGGAAAACTGCTACGCAAATGTAAATTTAGTATTGTAAGCTTGACTTTCATTATCTGTTATCTATGGTTATCAGAACCTGATCCACAGCTGAAATTCCCCTATAATTTTTATATCCTGACGAAGAGATTCAGTAAATGACAGTAACCACTGTACCATTGCAGAGCAGGACTGTACAGAGCAGCACTCAACACTGCTACCAACTTGAAGAAAAGAGAGAGAGAGAGCGAGGATAGTTGCGCATGCTATTTTAGTGTCCATAATTTATGAGTCTAGTTAGTTATATCTTAATCTTTGTGGTTTATCTTTAATCACCTCATACACTTAAACTTAAGATAGAAATCATGTGGTGAAATATATTTAGTCTTTATGTGAATGCTTAGCCTTACAAATTAGTAGATCGGTAGTTTGATTGACAAGATTAACTTGTCAATCATGGGAGACACTGAATCTATTTTAATTTGGTTTTCTTGTTCAGATTCTTGAAACTGAAGTTTAAGTCAAAATTTTGTCAAATAAAAACATGATTTAGATCTGGACAAGTGGTTGCTAGTGAGGGTACTTTTGTACACGAGAATTGGGTAATATGGTAGTTTTATCCGGATCACTAAAGACCGAATCTTGGGCTGTCATACCAAGAACTACTTGTACTTCCACATGCTGGATTGGGGCCGATTTGGTCAAGTAGGGGGAGAATTTTATTGGATTGGAACACAGGTGGTGTGAGGGCATATATGTTGGATCATATGTTCATAAGGATCCGATTGCAATTTAATATGTGCGAGTGAGCACAGTTTTATATTTATGTTCATTGGGTCAACATTCTCAACACAACTTGCATGCCTAGGTTAGCAGGTTCTATCAGTAGCCTGTACTAAGCGGGATTCGTCACGCGTAGGTGTTTCAGCTCAATAAAGTGTTCTTGCTTAAAAGTATCAAATCTCGATCTACCTGGCCGACATACCAAAAGAAGTGTGTCATTATCCGAAGGCTTTTGGGCTGGTCGAGTTGTGTGGGTAAAGATGTACTCTCCTGTAGGGTTAAAACTATTTGAATAGCCGTGTCTCCAGTTACAGACAATACTTGGTTTTGATAGACATCATTGTTAGACTCTGAAATAAAAATTGAATTGGGCATTACTGGTTGTCAACATGGATGGGTGTCCATGCGGCTTGAATTATCAAAGTGGACAGCAACTTTGATATGTCTGACATTATGATTATAACACTTTTACTTGTTGTCTTTTGGTCCAAGCTTTGTTTACAAAATAGCCTTGCAAATTAGAAAGTGTAAGAATAAAACTTGTTGTTTTATGCAAAACTAATACCATTACAGCCTTCCTTTGGACATTCTTTAACATATATAATTTCTAATCCTTTGGATAGATTCTGTTAAACACTTCTTTTTATTAGTTTGTGTAAGTCTTGCGAGTACCTTCTGTACTCAATTGAATTAACAACTTATTGCAGATGAGGACGATTATGCTTACGATCCATCCGTTAGCACCGATTATGGCGACGCTAACGAATGATGCTGTTTTTACTTCCACTTAGTTGCCTTGGGGTGTTGGGCACACTTGGTGGTATGTTTTGGTGTTTATATTTGTTTTCGCTGCGTACTTTTGTTTTTAGTTAACCGTTGGTCAAATATGTAACTTATGTACTCAAACACTAGTCTTATAAAATATTGTTATGAATATATGACTTGCGTATGACTGTATACAATGTTGTTCAGGATATGTGCACATTAGTCGTTGATCTTGGGAACTAATATGAGACACATATCCGAGAACTTGAAATTGGACTCGTTGCCTGTTAAAAATTATACCTCTAATATAATCTTTTAACTTGAAACGAACTCAAATTCAAGAGTCCTTACGGCGTTGGTACTACTAGTATATCAAACTGCTTGGGCAAACCTACCCTACACATGATATATCGGTGCATATATTAGTAGGCTGTGTCACAAAATCACACTCTTATTTTGGTGTTTGTTATCTATCGAGTATGAGTTACATAGTTATAGAACGAATTCGGACAAAACAAGGATTGAGACAACTAGAGGGCAAATTACTTACCTTCTCCAATGACGGCGATGGGATCTCCGGCAACGAACATCATTTGATTTATGTCGTCTAGTAGCACCAAAAAATAACTAAGTATTTATTTATTATTCGCGTCTGCCATATATCTGCAGAAGACGAACCGGTTCACACAAGAGTAGTTGATCCAGAATTTGTTGATGCCAATCTTTACTATGACTATGAAGCCAAACCTATCTCTTAAACACCAACTTAGTTATATTAAATGTAAAAGTTATATTATTGTATCATATATATATATATATGTGCATTAAAACTATGTCTCAAAACTAAATCGGAGAAAAGAGATGAATATGAGAAAAGGGCAGTGCAGCTGAGAGGATCAGCTACATTGCAAGAGAAATATTAGGCTCGTAAAGGGGGCCCGTAGCAGGAAAGAGAAGAGAGGAAGAGGTGGGACCCTTTACATATAGATAATATATAGGACCAACAAAACTTTTACTCGGATAAGAGGTCATATTTAAGTGCCAACTATTTTTCCGTTTCGACGGGCAAAAAATGCCACCTTGTTACATGGATATACTCTCCACATCGGGTAAGTAATATTGCTTGAGTGAGTTATGAAGGAACCCGGGACTGATAGGCAGAGTCTGGAAGTGGGAGATCTAAGGCGCTATATTACCGTAAGGTGGAGTGTTGGGTGCGGGGATGACCAGCCCAACCGACATTATTGGAACCTCAGTGGAGGATTGGGTGAGCGCCCTAGGACACCGACAAAAAGTGATGAGTGGAAACTTAATCACATAACTTGAAAAATGTCCTGTATTCTGAACTCGAAACTGCATCAAAGGAAATGCAGGATACCTAGAGTAAAGAGAGCTCAGAGCAGTTATGGGTAAAGTGGTACAAAGCCTGCGCAGTGCTAAATAAAATAATGAATTCATGTCTGTCTCTTGGATTGGAGTTTACGGTGACCGCTAGGGGTTTATCTTCTTACCGAGTGTCAAGTGGTATTTTCAGAATTAAAAAATTGTCACGTACATAAATTTTGATAAATTATTTTATAGGAAAAGAGATGAGCTAGAAAATGTGATAACGAACAGAGAAGAGTCATCCAGTGCATATTTGACAATAAATGCTTGCTGAGTACACTAGTACTCATTCTTGCTATTATTCTTCTTTGTTAGATCCTAGTCCGGCTGGAAACTATCCCGAGCGGGATGAATGGTACGCAGGTGCCGAGGAGGCCGCAGGAGGCGAGGGTGCTTACCACGAGGACCAGGGCGAGGTGAACCCTTTATTCGACGAGTGGAACAAGTAGATGACCGACAGAGCATGGCAGACAAGAGAGGGGAATTCTTTTCTGTTGTAATTAAATAAGTGTATTAAAGATCATAGCCTTGCGTGGCTAACTATTGCAGTAAAGTACAGTTTCTATCTTATTGTTCTGTTACGTTAACTTTGGTAAAGTTTACTATTCGTCGGAGTAGTATCCTATCGGACAGACGAATAGTAATCCATATGCTTAAGTGTTATTATCTTCCGGGACGATGACATGAGGTGCTACAGTAATATTCAAGAGGTAATTAATGTATCAAAACTGTATATACAGCGACATTATCTTTTCTTTTAGTTTTTCCTTTTCTTTATTTTTCCCTCTCTTTTCTTCTTTCCCGCGCGCCGCACGTCTCAGCCGCCGCCTCCCGCTGCCCTCCCCGGCGCCACCCTCCACACGCCGCCGCCTCCCGCTGCCGCGCCGGCTCACCCTCCACATGCCACCGCCTCCCACTGCCGCGCCAGCGCCACCCTCCACACGCCGCCGCCTTCCACCCTCCCCAAGAGGCCAAGACCCCAACGGCCGCCCAACCCCAACCGGCTCCGGCCTCCGGGCATCTCCAATCCCCAATCCCCGGCGGCGAGAAGGAGGAGGAGGCCCCGGCGGCGGCGGCGCGGCGACAAGAAGGAGGCGGCCTCGGCGGCGGCGCAAGTGCGCAACCCTTGTCGTTGTGGGCCGGCGACGGGGGAGACAAGAAGGAGGACGGTGGCGACGGCGAGGAGAAGAAGGATCCGCGACTGCCTCCTCCGCGTCGCGCCGCCTCCTCGCCCGAGGCGCCCGAGGCCCGCGCGCGCTGCCCCCTCCGCGCCCGAGCTACAGCGGCCTTGTGCCGTGCCCGTGCCGGCATGGCCCGACGGTGGCACGGCGGGCCAACGTGCCGTGCTGGGCCTCTAATCATGGGCTCATGGCTGCCTGTGCCGGTTTCAGGCTTGAATTTTGGTACCACATCAACTTTTGGGCGCGCAGGAGGGATGCTCCGGCTGATGACCCTGTGCAGCGCTTCCTCGCCGAGGTGCACTACGACTGCCTTGAAAGGCCCACTGTTGATGGCTGCACTATCTTGGGTAATGATCCAATTATTCGTTAATCCAATGTATGTATTCTGTAAACAGTTTATATGTCCACAGTGACTTAGGCATTGCTGGCAAGTTGAGTATAGGCACTTAGGAAAATCAACCAGAGAGGCAGAGACCTTGCCTGACGATCATGTCTCGGATTTCTACCAGGACATAACATTCCATGATCAATTCCTGCTATGCCAACTGGTTCAAAAGATTTCGTCCTCTTATGAATGATAGAAGGGAAATACCTCGAATATTATTATCTTACCTGGTTTCTGAAGAAACAAAAGAGTTTTGTGCAGTAAAGAAAAAGTAGCCACCTGAAAATGGTTACACAAGCCTTTATTTCTGAAACAATCCCATCTCTGATTTCCAGAATGCTCAAAATTCCACTGCATCACATATACAGCAAATAGAATCAAAACTGCCCTGATTGTTAACATAATTGAACCTTTTATGCCTCTTGGAAGATCCCTCAAAATTCCTCTTTCTCTGAAGCTGTACCACACCTGTCCCCACAGCAGCACACCTGGAGAATAGATGATTAGTGTGTATTGTTTTGCAGTGGCAGAGGTCACATGTCCCTTCCCTTTTAGTCTGCCCTTCCATGAAATTTGTTTTCGTCAGAATTTATGTCGCAATAGACTGATAGACTAACCAAAGGAACACCTTGATGTTGAAGGTTTTTTTTTCCAAACTCAAAGCAACCCCAAGGAATAGTATTACTATCACCTTCATGTTTCAACTGAGGATACCCTTTTACTGTCTTTGTAACCCTAATCACTCCCAGGATTTCACCAGATCAATTTTCAGCCAGGTGTCTGCTAAATTATCAGCTTAAAAATTCTTCCATCTAGCATTTGCATACACCGCATCAATCTTGCTAAGGACAGCTTTTACAATAGGACAACTTATCCCAACGTTATAGGTTATTCAAATTTAACATCCCTCGCCTTCCAACAATAACAAAATAAGAAAATAGAGATATCATTTGTATGGCAAGATTTTGGTAAAGTTATCCCGAATGGATAATTTAGGAACCAAGGAAGTGCCAAGCAAGTAAGCAACAAAAACAATAGATTACACATATGCTTGCAGTGTTTCACCAGGATGATGATGACATCTATCCATGGCTGCTAGTTTCTACTTCCCATGGCAACCCCTTAACTTGGAATTTTATGACAATTCAAACAAGGCGCACCATTGCCATGATTTTAGTTTGTAGTTCTAGTGTTAAGCATTAGAATAGCATCCACCATTACTTGACTGATGGAAACTTTCGAGGTCACTTCACTGCAATGCTGCAGTATATCTTTTTGTTGACGCATAGTTGTAAGTTGTAATAATTCTGCGTTATTAGCTGTTGTGTTGTAACCCTAAGAACTTTGTGATGAACGATGTTTCGTTCCCTGTTATCTTCAGTACCCTAACCAATTTTTTATTTACAGAAGAACCGCTGCACCGCTTCAAAGGGAAGTGTACATTTTGCCCTTCTGACTTTGAGATTTTCCACCCTGACGAAGGAGAATTTGTTTGCGGAAAGGATGGCCAGAAGCTGTTTTGGCTCGTGAATTTACTTCAAAAGCCATTCACGGGCCGTTAGCGTGGTAGTATTACCCCAGTAAAGATAATTGATAATGCACCCTTCCCTTCAGTTAGCAGCAAGCAAACAGCTGCATACCTATGTACTTAAACCTGAACAAGAAAGGTCATGTACAGGCTATATGTACCTAGTTGCATTGTCAACAATAATTTGCATGACTCTGTTACCTGTGTGAATTGTTGCGTGCCAGCATTCTCGAGCGTGAATTGTGCTCAATTATTAGTGATGGTTCTCGGTGAAATGGGAATGGGCAGGGGAATTATTTGGTGAGGATTGTCAGGTGTGCTGGCAATTGGGCACTCGTTTTTCATTTTCCACGACCCAATCCTTTTTTTGGTACAAGGGGTGGAAGTTATTCAGGTCTTGATTTGAAAAGGCAGAACGGGCTAGTCTTATTTCAGAAAGTGGGTATAAACACGTTTAATTTCAAAACATTCTGAGAATAGAAACAGTACAATGGTGCAACGTTGAAGATCTGAAGCCTACGATTTCCACTCGCAGTCCTTCCTTTTGCTCGGTTTCCTGTGAAATTCCCATGTCTCAAACAGCAAAATCCTCGTTTGGATTAGTTCTGAATGGATGGAATTCCATCTCAGTTCCACCTCACCGGCAAGGGAAAGGAGATGCCAGTCCACAATTTTAAACAGCAAAGAAACTACAGCGTACATGGGGCATCAGGATGCATCATGCAACGTCACACACTACTGCGGCATCAATTTTTTGGGGTAAACCATATCATACATCAGGATATATCGGTGCACATTCTAGTAGACTATGTCACAAATAAATCTTATTAGGGACAGGAGAGCTAGAAAATCTGACAGTGATAGGATGTTGCATTACAAGGCTTTTATTTATGCACTTTTGAGTAACTCCTGCACTTCCCCTCCACACCCACGATGAGGAGCAAACTCTTGCCAACTTAATCTAACTCAGAACAGGAGAATCAAGGGAATAATTGTGATGCTGATGATGGCCAAGGTTGCAATTATTGATCCCTGATCAAAGGCTTTCCCTAAACCACTCACCCTGGTGAAGTGCTGAAAAGCGAGATACCCGGCTAATGCCAAAGACAGTACTGCACCACCTTGTGTTCCCCTGTACACAGAAAATGGGAATTGAATCAGGACATGAACTGATTTCTCAACAAAAAAAAGGACATAGACTGAAAAACTAAGATCCTATGGAGTGATTCCCAACGGATATTGAATAGTAGTCAAATGGACACATTTGAGCTTGCTGTCACACAAACTTAGAAATTAACCAGAGCTTGCTGCTATTCACATACAATGCACACAATATAGTACAGTTCTATGATGGCCAGATGGTTACTTGGTTAGTTCCATTGAAAACATGTATACATTACAGCTGACAAAAAAAACATTTATAAAAAGGTCACAATGGTATGCATCAGAAATTTCAGTCTTAACAAATGCAGCAGTGGAAGACGGGCAGTAGTGCTAATGATCTTACTTCCAAAATAGGGAAAATGTTCCATACCTCAGATTCATCAACTGGTAAGGAGCAATGCTCACTAGCAGCATTGTTGACAATGGAAGCTCCAGTTCACCTGTGAATTATGATAGTAAGATGCGGGTTATAAGTAACTGTAAACATGAATTGTATCTCAATTCAGACTGTACAAGGGTACTCTTAATGTAATTGTTCCACTTCTCATCGAAAATATGCTAACTTGTTTTAGCAGGGCAAAAGAAAGCTCATCACGGATAAACTTATATTAATCTTCTTGGTTACTCTACCTGGAATGAAGAAGAACAAACGCACCAAAAGAGCAAGAAAAGCAGTCCACTGACCATAGTCACTCCTAACAATGCAAGTTGATACCATAAAATAAGTAAGCTTCAAAAGAGTATTCTTATTTTAAAACGAATAAACAGCCATTAGATATTGCAAAGAAAGGAAAATAAGAAAAACAAAGGTGACAATTATCAAATGGTTCTTTGCACCAAATAGTTGCATCTTACTTGATCCATGAGATTACACTGCAAGGCGCTTGCAGAGCAAACAATGGCACAAGGAAAGATTTGTGTATGGCCGTGCCTTTAGCAAGCAATAGCACTCTGCAAAAGACAAAAGGGTAACACATATATGCTCAGATAATAATCATGCAGGGTACCGGGAAGATACATACTGTGTATTTTGTTTCACAATTCCAAATATTTTATAACAAAGGCAAATAAGTTGCGCAATAGAAATTTCACATAGAAGTAGCTTGAGTTTCCAAAGAGATTATATTTGAGTTAACTTCATTTAATGTGACTGTTCACCCTCAAGATGAATATCGTAATTTGGAGTCATAACATCAGCTCTACTAACTTACAAAAGATCTGAAGCATAAAGTAGACAATACAAATACAAATCTCACGGCAAGCTTAATAGTCATGACAAGTGGGTCGCACCGTGAATATCGTGATACCTTAGTCTACCATATGCTGTAAGTGTTCTGCAACACCTATATAGATGGCATTAACGTAGCTGGCATTTATATCCCGATTTTTTTTAATAATACATTTAAAAATAATAATTACAGAAATATATAGTCAAAAAAGAAAATTGCAGGGACCTTTCACCAATTGAATTGACGATAGGGATCTGAATCCCTGAATTGCTCGTCCTAGAGGGGCATATGCCACTGAAGAAGTCTCTGTCGCTAATTGAATCGGCGACAAGAGGTTGTTACCAATTGAATCGGTGACAAGGTGATACCTGTCTCCATTTCAATTGGCGACAGGGGGGCTAATTTTGTAATTTTTTTTACTATTTATTTCTGTAATTATTTTTTTAAAAAAAAAATCTTTACATCCCCACTAAATTTCTTAGTACAAGTTATATATGCCACTCAAACAGTAACATAGAAAACCATACATTGGGCGGTGATTTAAAATGTTGCCATTAAACAGAGGGCGTTAAGTGTAAACGAACCGAAAATCTGAAAAGCTTCGTCATTTACAGCGTCCGAGACAGTACTCCTGTGTACTGTAGTCCTAGTGAAGTACTCCTAGTATACTATGGGAACCATCATAAAGATTAGTACAGTTCCTACTTCCTAGACTTGAGGAATCACATGCTGTGCTTTCACTCGCTGAGTCGATGTAAAGTATAAAAAAAAAGATTAGCAAACGAACAAGTTAAGCAGTCTAACTGTGTGTATTGTCCCTAATTTCAATACTGAGTAATCAACATCATCACGGACAGATTGCAAAATGCAGGACAGGATCACGCATCTTACAATCGGATACCAGGTACCACCATGCCAACTTGCACAATTCACGGTTCTCACAGGAAAAAGAACAAACAGGTGCAGAACACAAAAAGCGCATGCTGTTGAACGGGTGAATTGCATCCATCGCACTATAGAGATAGAGAGGAGAAAAAAAGACTTTGGGTGGAGAGGGAAGGAGGCACTTACGCGGTGGCCCCGGCGGAGATCCATTGCATCGTCCGTGCGCTCAGGTGCGCCGACGCGTAGCACACGGCGGCGGCCCGCCGGCGCCGACACGGCTGGCCCACGCCCACGTCCATGCTCAGCGGCTGCGGCCTCAGGGGCAGCGAGGCGCATCCCCTGCACATCCACCACGGCACTGCGGATTAATTACACGAAAGGAGAGGATGCGCTGGCCTAACCCAAAACCTCACCTGAGCGCGCCCGTCCGCAAGGCGACCCGCGCGACGGGGGAGCCCCCATTCCCGGCCGGCCGCGCCTTCTGCCGCGGCAGCACGGGCGCGGGGCACGCCGGGATCGCGAGGCGCAGCGAGATGGACATCTCTCCAGGCGGATTCGGACGCACACTAACTACTGTACTGATGTTACTGACGTGGCGTGGTTTCTCTGGAAACTCAGAGAAGTTTGTTTCGCCTTCTCGGACTGGAGGATCACTGAGCTGGACAGCCTGGACTGGACTGGAGTGGAGTTGTTGCTACATGTGACGAGCGATCGGCGAGTGAGCCGCGGCGTGGGAGCCGGGGACGGCCACGTGGCGGGGCTCCCCGGCGGCAACGGTCCACGAGGGGCCGCACGTCTCGTCGCACGGCCCGATGGAAATGCACAGGCGGGGCGCTTTCTGCTCCGGTGCCGTGCGAAAATAAATCTCGCGGGGAGGGGCCTGCGCGAGGCCTCTCGATCCGGTCGTGTATTTATTATAAACAGTGTTAAAGGGGTGAGAGAGATCGGACGATTAGGTCTCACGGCCGCTAGAGAATTTGCTTTCGATTTTTTATATGAAATAACAAAATTAGACGTTCGCGACTGAAATAACAAAAACAGTATTCGTGTCCTATACCGCACGACAGTAAACATTTATTGATGTTTGAACAGTGCACCACTATTTGCATTTAGTGCCACTATCCGTGCACACTATTTGCCACTTGACAAGGAGCTAATAATATTCGATTATTTATTTATATGTAATCCTTATTATAGACAACAATATCTTTATACTGCTCTTAAGCATACCTCTTAGTCTTCTAAGAGAATCTAAACTGGGTGGTCGTAGTTATTACGACCACCCCATGGTCGTAATAAGTTTTTCTATGACTATATCATGATCGTAAGCTTTACTACGATCACATTGTGGTCGAATGACTTTCTACGACCAAATCAGCTACGATCACTCTTAGTCAATCGAGGAATCTTATGCGCTGTGTTTAAAACACAGCGCAGTTAATAACATTATGTCCCTGTCTCTGACGATAACTGTCAGGTGACGTGGTGGTATCATAACCCACAGTAACTTTCATCAACGTGTGTGCTACACCAAACGACGAGACACATCTTGCCCGGGAGAAACTGTTGTCACTGCATGCACTATATAAGGGCTAAAGTCAGCAGACAGAAGGGGGGATCAAGAGGAGAAGACATTACACATAATTCTGCTTCCTCTTGATTGTAATTTAGATAGTCAATATAAGTACATAGAAGTAGAGTTGTTATCCTCCTTGGAGAATGCTTGAACCTGTCTAAAATTCATGTGTCATTATCTACGTAGTTCTAATTCTAAAAGACCCCCTGAATATTCATTCGTAAGATCGATACTAGATCATCGACACCACTGTTTGATCACTGCGCGTCGAGAAATCGCTCATGTTTGCGCTCAGCTCCTATAGTCAACCAGGAGCGCGGTAGGTTACTCCCACCCATCCGAAGCGCGGGAAAGAACACGTGTCGCATGTCTAATCTACAACGGTGCCATTTTTGTCATTTCGGATACGAAGAGGTTAGATTTGCTATTTGGTTAAAAAAAAGAAGTCAAATGAGCCAAAAAGTCTGGCGTGCGTGCCAGCTTCTTCTTCTCTAATCTTGGGCTTGGCTCGTGTGATTCCTTTGGATCTAAGCCGAGTGGCTAACTCGGCGAGCCGGTCACGCAGAAAAGAAGGGTGATTTGGCGTGAGGAGTTCCGTCTCCTTGTGGTTTGTTGCTACCGAGTTGGGTTTTTGCGGTGATTTGGTGGGGAAAGAAGTCTTTTTCCTCTTGCGGGTGTCGTGTGCAACAGTGTGTGCCATGGGTTGTGAATCCTTGAATTTTGGACACTATTGGCCTCCTGTGCATCGGAAATTCCATATGTAACCTCTCTAATACCAAAATTCCAAAAATAGCCCACTCCTCCTGCGTCTTTGCGCTCAAGTGGCATGAAGAATGAGGTGTTAGTGCCACCGAACGCAAAGAAGAAGTGCTGCCGAGAACACAACAAGGAGCTCTCATGCCACCCAAACGCACCCATGCCGTAGCACCTTCAAAGAGGAGAGAGAAAAGAGGAGGGAGGAAAAAAAGGAAGGGAAAGGAAAAAAATCAAAGAATTCCAAAAAAATCCCTGGAACATGAATAGATTTAATAAAATAATTTTCAATTTAATTGAAGTTTATTTTATTCATTTAATTTTTTTATTTTCTAATATTTCCAATTAAGCTTTAATTAATCCAATAAAATACAAATGGTTTATTTTATTTTTTTTAAAGCTTTCAAAAGACTGTGAAAAACGAGAAAACTGAAAAGAAATAAAAAGAACTCAAAGGAAATAACAAGGTTTAATTTAATTTAATTTGGGCTTGAATCGATGTATAAATTATGAATTGAGCTCATGGTTTAATTTAATTTGGGCTTGAATCGAGGAATGGTTTACAATTTTAAATTTAAATGATGGATCAAACATAGTGTGGTAGCATAGCCCAGAGGTCCGGAGCTTCAGACGTCCGTATTTTAGAGAAAAACATTAATTGTGATATTTGGGGGGACTTGTGGTGAGACTTAAAACATCCTCAGGGTGGATAATGTCTTGTCACATGTCGAGTCCTACTACTAGTTGGCCTAGTTGAGTGTAGAAGTGAGAGGAATATATTGATGTATGTGACCACGTGTAACGTACTTCTGTCTGCAGACTCTAATGTAGTTCTGGTTCCGTGCCTCGCACTTTACCTTCGATCGATTAGTAGTCAATTGACCTTCGGGTTTCTCGAGGCCTAGTACATGTCGCCGTCAAAATCACTTTTGGCCATCTCATCGACCAAAAATCGTTTTCCAGAAGTATGAAAAAAGTACGTCAGAAATGACAACTCTACCTCCCAATTTTAATGTACTAAACCGAAAAGACTGGACACTGCTGCGCGGATTTTATAGAGGGACATGACAACACTCTGCCAGACAGGACAACATGACCCGATGAGGCAGCTTTGCGCAGTGACGTGACCAAACGACCACGCTCATTTGACGTATTTGCCCTTGATCATTTATTTTGTTTTTGCCTCCCTCACTCTGGATGCTTTGGCTGGCTACATATGGATGCTTTGGCCGCTATTCACCTCACTTTTCACTTCCACTTCTCCTTTCTTCCAGTCTTAAACGAGATGTCTTCAACCTCATCTAACTTTCGAGTGACAGACAATTAGAATCACTGCGGCAGCACCTGGTTTGCCCTCGTTGTAGGGATTCGGTGAATGTGTTCACCTCGCATACGCCGACAAATTCATCCCGAGTGTTCATGAAGTGCTCAAATCTTATGGTAACTTGTGGAAAATAATCCTGAATGAATTCCATTCGAAATAGCATATTGTTTTATTTTTTACTTCAAGCTGCAATTCTTTTCCAAAACATGACATAGCGGTTTTAGCAGTGGGCTGATTAAGCTGTCCTAGTGGTTCGAGATATTACAATGCAAATTGCTGCCTTGCAAGAAGACTCCCGTGGTGTTGCTGCATTTCATCCAGTGGCTCGACCATCTGATCAACCTCTGAGTCCTCCAGTGACTCTTCCCTGGCTATATAAGTTTGAGCAGCCATCTATCATCATCTTTTGTCAATTATCTTGCTCTCGCCAGTTCTTCCGTGCTTCAAGCTTCATCGGCAAGGAGTCTGCTGAAGCTTGCGCCATCTTCACCCAGCTCGTCTCCAAGAAGTTCGCCGGAGCGCCGCACCATCTTCGCCGCCGTCGTTGTCCTCTTCCAGTCTTCACCGGCTCTCTCTCTCTCTCTCTGTCTCTCTCTGTCCTGGTGAGTTTCTCCGTGCCCTGTTCTTATCCCTTGTTCCTACGACTACGTTGCGTAGTCGTATTCATTCCTACGACTACGTTGCGTAAATCATATCCCGTTGAATTCTTCTTACGACTACGCTACATAGTCGTATCCTTTGTGTTCTTCGTATGACCACGTTGAGTAGCCGTATCCTCCTCAGGATCTCTTGTATCCTTTTGTCGTTTTCCCAAGACATCCTCGTTGGACCTCCTCCTTTGAGCTTTTTAGTTCCTCGCTGTTGGTTTTAGTTTGGTTTATTTGGATTTTATTTGGTCTTTGTTTGATCTACTTCGTTTTCACGTGTAGATTTCGAAGACTCTAGAGAGCCCGAGGTCTGCGAAGAAGACCCTTAAGCTTTCGAGCAAGGCAAGTTACACTCTTGATCATATTGCACCCAGTATCTCAAATTATTTAAGTTCGGTTTCAATTATTATTGCATGCTTATTTGAATTTAAGTAATTTAAATCCATGTTTTAACTTCATAGCTATTCCTGATTCCTTTGTACATCCGAACTTGATTATTGTTTCGACCTCCCCTTGCCACCCTAGTAAAAAGTTAGTTGATATATTAGTATGAACTGACATATTTCAAAGCTCTGTACTTAGTCAAGCTTAGACCAAAATCTTGATTTGGAAAGTTTTACTGCCAAAATACCAATATTGTCTAAATGTTGATACTCGTGTTACCGAGCTTTTTTTTTCTCGAAATTAACACAGTTTGGTTAGTATCATATTATTTATAGTCCTGAAGTATTTTTTAGAACCGAGTTAACGAGCTGAGACGAAGCGAAATCTAATTTTATTTAAATTCGACTCATTTTAATGTTTAATTGAAATAATTTTGAACCGTTCCAAGCTCTACTAGCGAGTTTTTTTCCCACACCTACGGTTTCATGTGTTGCTGCAAGCTGCAGCGTATCCGTAGCCTGAAGGCTCGCTCGCGGTGAGGTTTGTGTTGACCCGTGAAGCAGGCCTGGTCTGCAGTGGCCTGGGGAGAAAATTGAGCAAAGACTGCTGATGGGATTCAGAGATGGCCCAACCCACCAAATTCCTGCGAACGCAACATGAAAAGCCATGCAGCCCAAGATTTCTGGAGCCGGGAAACCTTGAAGAATGGCTCATTAGGCCGAGATGGCTACTTGCTACAGCTGCTCACGAAATGGCAAAGGCAGCTAGCTGAAAACTTTGCATACTTTACTCTTACCTGCACATCAATTTCTAGAAGGTACACTAGGTGGTTTAATTCAGCAAGGCATCTGTTTCAAGCGCACAAATTTCTAGTGGTTGTTAACGGTCGTCATGGAACATGCCAGTTGGGTTTAAGAACAAGAATTACTGTGAAAATTGCAACTGCCGCCAACTGTCTCAGTGTATCACAAGTCAGGGCAGTCCCCTTCTCAACACTTCAGTTTTTAACCGTTCTGACGGCTAGATCAGAAACTTCCAGATGAATGAGCAGTCCACTGTGAAAATATCAGCGAGGCTGCAAGAGGAGGTGCATCCGTGGCTAGATCAGAATCTTCCAGATGAATGAGCAGTCCATTGTGAAAATATCAGCGAGGCTGCAAGAGGAGGCGCATCTGTGCCATCTCAAAGAAATCTGAAGAAAAATCCACAGCTACAACAAAATCCAGGGCGACCAATCACCCCTCTCCACGGAGATTCCTGGCCCTAGCCACAGCTATCTTCTCTTCCTGAGGCTCTCGCTGCGCCAAGTGTTCCAAGATCTCCACTGCGCCAATGGCATCCAAGCTTCAGATCTCTCTCTCTCTCGCGCGCCAAGTAGGAAGATAGATATTGCTCGCACCAACCAATCCCCTCGCTTCCCTCCACCGCTTTAAATACCTCCACCGTCTCCTCCTCTATCCAAGCCATCTCCAGTTCTCCACACTCAAGCGCCTCATTCCGGTCGACTTAGGAGCGCAATGGCAACCACCACCATGGCCCTCTCCTCCCCGGCCTTCGCCGGCAAGGCGGTCAAGAACGTGCCGTCGTCGGCTCTCTTCGGCGAGGCCCGCGTGACCATGCGCAAGACCGGCGCCAAGCCCAAGGCGACCTCGGGCAGCCCTTGGTACGGCCCAGACCGCGTGCTCTACCTCGGCCCTCTCTCCGGCGAGCCCCCGAGCTACTTGACCGGCGAGTTCCCCGGCGACTACGGGTGGGACACCGCCGGGCTGTCGGCCGACCCCGAGACGTTCGCCAAGAACCGCGAGCTGGAGGTGATCCACAGCCGCTGGGCCATGCTCGGCGCGCTCGGCTGCGTCTTCCCCGAGCTGCTCGCCCGCAACGGAGTCCAGTTCGGCGAGGCCGTGTGGTTCAAGGCCGGCTCCCAGATCTTCAGCGAGGGCGGCCTCGACTACCTCGGCAACCCCAGCCTCATCCACGCGCAGAGCATCCTCGCCATCTGGGCATGCCAGGTCGTGCTCATGGGCGCCGTTGAGGGGTACCGCATTGCCGGTGGCCCGCTCGGCGAGGTTGTCGACCCGCTCTACCCCGGCGGCAGCTTCGACCCGCTCGGCCTGGCCGACGACCCCGAGGCGTTCGCTGAGCTCAAGGTGAAGGAGCTCAAGAACGGCCGCCTCGCCATGTTCTCCATGTTCGGGTTCTTCGTGCAGGCCATCGTCACCGGCAAGGGCCCGATCGAGAACCTCGCCGACCACCTCGCCGACCCCGTCAACAACAACGCCTGGGCCTACGCCACCAACTTCGTGCCCGGCAAGTGAGCTGCCACTGCGATTGTCGGTGTCTGGGAGTCAGTGTAACTCTGAAACTGGTGGTGCGTGGTGATTGAACTGTAGTCCGTGTGGTTTGATTTGTACCATGGTGTAAATTACGAGATCGAATTCAGTTGGAAAGCACGCGTTCGTGTTCAATTTCCCGTGACTCCGGTTTTATTCAACCAGTAGTGCAAAGCCTGCAACTTATGCACTGGTGCGCACGGCAGAGCTCGCCGGCGCCGCGTCGATCGAGCGTGTGGCCATTGAGAACTTTACTCTCCGGCGAGTCGTTATCCTTCGCCAATTTCGCTCTCCGGCGAGTCTTGATTGCCCCTCACCCCTCCCTCTAGGGGGCTCGCAGGAACGCTCAAAGCCGAGCCCAGGAACTCTTGAGGCTTTGGGAAGTTAAGGATGGGATGTTTCTGGTGCATCTAAACGGAGATGAGTTATCTTGGTGTTAGATGGATACTTTGTTGGATGAGGTGGAACCGTGAAGTGTTTCTTCAGTGGATGTTACCTTAACGTCGTGTTTTGGCAATTAGTCCGTTGTACATCTAACGCTCTCAAATTCTGGGACCGTTAAACTCTTCACAATCATCCAGAGTGTACAGTTGCGAAGTAAACAGTATCTCAAGCAAGCTTCCGATTACAATAAAAGCCAACATTTTATTACAAAAGATTAAGGCTTAACACCCGGTTTATGATCGACACGCATCCAGCCCAAATTTAATATAATACAAAACAAAAGAACTTCAAACTACGCAAGACGCTTGGCGGCGGTCGAGATCTAATAACAGTAGTCGCTGCCATCTGTAGGTCCACCAAAATCATGTTCAACCAGATCCTTTGCATTTTCCCTGGTTTCCTGTGTAGATGATTTGCAGATTATGCAAGAACGAGTACAACTTCCGTACTCAACAAGCCACATAGAAAAACTAAATAATTACATGTAGGGAGTTCAATGGATGGTTAGGGTTTACCTTAACAGGCATATGTGGATGCATTTTGCAGTTAAAGCAGTTTATCTTTAAAACAGTAAAATAATAATAAATAATAACATCAGGGGTTTCTCAACAAACTCAATTACCAACTTATCATCTCAAAAACTTTACTTATGCCTCATGTACTGGAATCACCCATTAACACAGCTTCATTAATCGGAAGCACGACGTATTCGAATACCTTTTTATACACTCTGCAAAGTTGCCCAACTTTACCCACAAGATATCTCGTACTCATACTGTCATACAATATACACGCAACACGTTAGCGTGTGACTGAGCTGAGATAACAAAGCTTTTTCACTGCTCAACCTTTTTAGCCTCTACCCGGTAGGTCTAACTCCATACAGCCCTCGAGAGACCACCGACCAATAGTGGAATTTGTGCCCGGTCTTGTGAGGCCCATCTGCTGTGTAGACCAAATGAGTGTCCCTTAGGGTGCGTTTCGTTCATGGAATGAGATGGTTCATGTACCATCCGGTCCAGAAAATAGTTGAGACGGGTGTTTGGTTCAATGAATCGTATCAAACCATCCCGCACCGATCGGTTCCATCGACGGGAATATTCCCGAGGATCTGTGATCGTCGCGTTAGCCAAAAATCCCGAACGACACGGTTCACCTTACTCTCGCCTCTGCACAAGCGCTCTCTTCCCCGCCTCCTCCTCCTCGGCCCCATCCTCCTCCGCCGCCTCATTTCCCTACCCTCCTCCGCCCACCCACCTCCACCTCCTTGCCCGCCTCCTCCGCCTCCTCCCCCCTCCTTCCCTCTCTTCACCTCGACACACGAACGCCTCCTCCTCCTCCTTCACCGACCTTGCCGTCGTCCTCCTCCCATTGCGCTCCTCCTCCTCACAGCCGCCTTCTCTCCTTCTCCAGAATCTGATTGCCCAGATCCTCAGCCTCGCCGGCCTCCTCATCCTCACTTGATGCATGGCGCCACGGAACTCCTCACAGGCGGTGCCTCCTCCCCGGTTGCCCTCGGCCACCTCTCTCCTCCAACTGGTTCGCCACCTCGCCTCTGCCACCTCCACGCGCAGCCTCGGTCACCCCCACTGAGTCAAGACGCCCTCCTTCTCCCCGGCGGCCTCCTCACGGCCCTCCTCCTCCGGTGCCTTCCTCCCCTGCGGCCTCCTGCCCGACCACCTTCTCCTCGGCGCCCTCCTCCCCTAGCCACTGCTGGCTCGCCGTCGTGGCCACATCCCTACTGACCCCTTCGACCCCATCCCTGGTCCACGCCTCTGCGTCGCCTGCGTTGCTGTGGCCAAAGGCCAGCAGCCGCACCACAGCGGCGGTGGCCACCGCCGTCGTCAAGATGGCAAGGTAGCAAGCACCCCAGCCCCCTCCTACGGTGGTGCTCTCCTCCTCTCTCATCCTAGTGATCTAGGATGTGCTTGTGTTGAATTAGAATTGAATTATCGAGATGGTGACTTGATACTTGATGATGATCTAGAATTGAATTGACATAGTTACTACTAGCTTATTGCACTGATTTAGAATTGAATTGACATTGCAGATGATCTAGAATTTAATTGACGTAGTTTGTTTGATCTGGACTTGTCATTACCGGCTGTTGTGGCCCGAGGCCCTCGTCGTCGAATCGATGAATTGCTTGATTACCATTGTTGAAAATGTTGTTTCATTCTGATGAACTGATGATATTGTTTGTGTTTGCTACTAGTTGTTTGCTTGACTGTGATGGTAACAAGGAGCTAGTAACAAGGAGCTAGATCTAGAATTGACTATTCTGTTTCTTGAATTTGATTATCATTTGCTTTCTTAACTAGATTGATGCACATGCTGGCGATTACTGACAATTAGAATGTATGTAGTGCATGCTGAATTAGAATGTATGATGAATTAGAATGTATGGCATTGCTTGTTATTTTTATCCATGAAAATTGAGCACATTTGTTCCTCTTTGTTATGCATCAACATGTATTTGGATGATCAATGGATGATTGGTTGCACGAATCATGTATTGGGATTATGATCTAACTGAGAATTGATATTTGAAGTATTCATGCTTTTTTGAGTGGATATGTTCAAATCTGTGTGCATCTTGATTTGAGTGTAGATTTTTCTTCATTTAAGATATGTGTGAATGAATGATGCTGACATAATGCTATATGATGATCTAGAATTGAATTAACATAGTGTCATTGCATTTGAAAATGATGCTTGAATGACCTGATGCTTGATGAATCATATAGGACATTGCATATAGGACATTGACCTGATACTTGATGAATTGCTTGGGTGACCTGATACTTGATGAATTGCTTGAATGGTCTGGACTTGTCTTAGTTTGATATTGTTTAGCAGTAGTGTTTACTTCTTGTTCAAAAGAAGTTTAATCCTTTAAACAATGACTATGAGTTGTATTCCAACTATAGTTACTTACATCACTGATGAAACCACTGCCTAACACTGCCGATGCCGGTCCCAAGCCCGAAAAAAAGTGGAGGGGGCATGAATTGTCACTTATTGTAATAACTATTTGTTGTAATAAATGTTTATTGTAGTAATTGTCGTTAAATACTGTCAATTATCGTCAAATGTCGTTAAATATCATCAAATCTCGTTAAGTATCGTCAAATCTCGTTAAGTATCATCAAATGTCTTCAAGTATCGTCAAATATTGTCAAATCTCGTTAAGTATCGTCAAATGTCGTCAAATATCGTCAAATGTCGTCAAAAAACGTCAAATGTCGTCAAATATCGCCAAATATCGTAAAATATCGTAAAATGCTGTTAAGTGTCGTTAAGTATCGTCAAATATCATCAAATGTCGTCAAATATCGTTAAATATCGTCAAATGTCGTCAAATGTTGTCAGATATCGTTAAATATCGTATCCATCTTCATCCACCAAACCAAACAACATCTTGAACCATCCAGAATCATCCTATACAACCAACCAAACAAAACCCTGTATCATCCCATACAACTAGCCAAACAGACTGACCGTACCATCCCATACAGGATGATCCCATCCTACCCGTACCATCTCATCTCATTCAACCTCATCCCACCAACCAAACACACCCTAATTGGACTCAATGGAGCATGCACTTTACTTATTGATTGATAGTGAAAACCTAGAAACAAAAGTATTATGGTGGCTATGCTATTATGTGCTGTCATTTTTAAACATCTCCCATTCCATACTGAGGCATCTGGAAATGCCATATATTAGGGAAAAAAAATTAGAACGAAGTCTGTGAAACCAAAAGGGCCTGCTTGTTAGTTGTTACTACAATGGCTAATGACAAAGGGCTTGTTTGGAACAACTCGCTTTTCAAAAGTACAGCTCTTCAGGTTAATGACGTGAAATTTGACAACTAAGTCAAGAGATTTGGTGTTTGGTCATCGCTTTTCTCGAAAAGTCATTGTTGGTCATCTTTGCTAAACTAAGCAATCGAATCTACTAGGTCAAGAGATTTGGTGTTTGGCTTTTAGGTAGGCTGGCTGTAGCTTTTGAGATGAAAAATGTCTGAAATACCCCTGAGGGCAGTAATAGCTTGTTTGATGCCATTTAACATAATTGACAATGTTTAACGACAGCTAACAACAATTGACGATTATTAACAACGACTAATGAACATTGACGAAAGCCGCGGAAGCGCCCCGCGGGCGGCTTTGAGCTTCCAGCTTCTGCACGTTTAGACACAAAGTGGCTTCGACTGAAAGTGGCTGCAAAAAACCGGTTGTTTGGGATGGCTTTTGGCTTTTTCGGACGAAAGCTGGAAGCTGAAGCTGAAACAAACATACCCAAAGACTAGCGTCTTTCACTTGCGGAACAACTTCCTTCAGGTCAGATTTCTCCCCTTTTGAAAATTTGAAGTCTACATATTGTAATTTTTATTAATAATACATTTTTAATAGAATTACAAAAATAAATACTTGTTTAATAAATTTACAAAAATGAGCTTTTACCATCATTCCAATTGACAAAATAGACATGTCGCCATTTGGAATGACGACATGATCCCTATCACCATGGAATCAGTGCTACCACCATTCCAAATGGTGGTAGAGACTTAATTCGCATGTCGCCAATTCAAATGACGATAGGAGCTGGGGTGCAGCATGCCACCTTAGAGGTAATTTTTTTAATATTAAAATTTAGACAAATCGTCATTTGAAATGACGACAGGGACTGCACAAGTCCCTAACGCCATCCCAAATGTAGAGGTGATGCAAACCTGGAATGCAGAGCTGTATGGTCACGACGTGGTTGGCCATTTCATCGGTCATCCTACTCGGAAGCAACTGATATGGGCCACAGACATTGATATGTCGAAGGGAAAGGTTGGCCGACGGCAGAGACAGCGCAGGAACTACATGGACGAAGCAGAAGCCGGGTGTCGTATGAAGTAGTGCTCTATTTATACAGAGTCTGGGCATACTTTCAAGAATTGCCCTGCGAGAAATGCACGGGATGAAGAAGAGGTCGGCAATCCAAACGACGTCCGATCGCCCCACTCGAGGCGGGCACCGTGAAGGCTAACATGGCGGACGTTGAGGTTAGGGTCACATGGATGGTTTATCTTATGGAAATATGTTGTGATGAATGTTTTTCTTACCATCATTGTAATTTGTCGAGAAACTATGTGACGACGTCTGTCCTATTTAGTACTACCATTAATATTGTTTATTATTACTTTCTGTTTTTTATTATATCGTGTGTCGAATTATAATGTGTAACCTATGTACTACCGCTAATATCGTTTATTATTACTTTTCTGTTTATGTTTCTCATTATGTTGTGCGTCGAATTATATCGTGTAACTTATGTTTGTCATTACTTTCAGTTTTCTTTTGGGAAAAAATATCCCAAATCATGTCGCCAGTTCAGTTGGCGACATGATATTATCGCTAATTCAATTGGTGACTTAAGTCTCACTCGCGATTCAGAGACATTTCACACTGTTCATATGGCGATAGTGATCCTACGGACATTCCAAATGGCGACATGTCCCTTTCATCATTTCAAATGACGACATTAGCCCTTTTTGTAATTGTTTTTTTTTCAACTATTTATTTTTATAATTCTTTATTGAAACAATATTAAAATAGTTATGGCGATGTGTCTCTATTTCGTTCAGCTGGTGCTACACATGTGAGAGAGTATTTTCCGAGTGAAACTAATTTGCTTAGTTCAGGAATGCAATTTATATTTCAAGCATTCAGATTCAGGAATGTGGTTGGGTCAGTAATTTCTTTACTACTAAATTGGAGCATGGTTCATTTTGCATTTGGACGATGGGGGCGCCTACGGGGGGAGGTCCCACAGACTAGGACGATGATGTCGCGCGTCGTGGTCCTCGTGTAAGGTCTCGACGTCCATGGCAGCCTCATGGCGACGCGGTCGACCTCGGTGGTTGTCCCGGAGACGATCTTGTTGAGGTAAATGGCTCCGCTCCAAGTTTTAGCAACTCCAACTCCAGCTTCACTCTTGGATCCACTCCCCTGAGAAGTTGAAGTAGTCTGAGGAGGTGTTTGATTAGGAAGCTAACTCCCACTCCATAAATGGGAATAATCTATGTAAAAAGATGAGAGTACCATTGGTTTATTTTTATCAGATTTTTTACCTCCGTGATTTGGAAGCCAAAATGGAAGGAAGTATGTGCTGGTTTCTGAATCCATCTATTCACGGCCTCTCTTTTTTCTATGATCCTACATTCTGTCTTTCATTATTGTTGCTCGTTTGATAGTTTGGCAAGAAGCTAGCTATAATAACTAGGTATTCTATGGTTAACATCTCAAGCTTTGGGATGCACTTTTGTGTCAGGCTATGTGCCTTTTTATTGTCTTGATCAGTGGATTGTTGGTTCAGTTTTTCCGAGCATAAAAATTTATATACATCTTATTGTAATAGTTACTTGACACGCTTTCAAAGAGCACAACCATACAGGCATAACAAAGCAGCATAACAACTGAAGAACATATCCGACAAACTAAATATCATCCAGAGAAGAACAAAAATAACGGGGGTACATTGTTACTCACAGGTATGATAAGTTCGGGATAAAACGGTGAAAAAAGGGGCATACATATATGTTTTCACTTATACAGGAAAACAACGGCCGTGATGCAAGAACTATCCACGTTCGAGTAAGTTTGGACATGGCCGAGGTACTTGAACACCGCAACATCACTGGCCAACGGTCCTTCAGAACCCATAGCACCCAGCTTCCTTTAGTTGAAGTTCTCTACCTCCTGCACCATCTCATCCTTGGTTCTGCTAAATGATGTGATAACCTAAACATATGCGGAAGTGACATAAGAGGCTAATCCATTTGCTTTTGCTTAGCCATCTTTCTCATACAAGGATATGCTAATCACCAAAGGATTAAGAAATATTTGCCATAAGTTGTAACGGTGAAAGTATATAGATAAAGGGGTATTGCGCTTAAGCAGACATCAAATTCAAATGTGGACAACAATTTCGATGCGATTCAAAATTTCACCATCAATATAAAATGCATACTTTATATTTTGCTATAAATGTACTACCAACCAATGCGAGTTTTTAGTTGAATTTAGTCGCTAACCAAGATGCCACCAAAGCGAAACCAAGCGAGCAACGATTGCCAATACATCATTCTAAAATGCAAGAAAAGAAAACAGATCAACACATGGAAACCAAAGACCTCACCCTTTCCTCATTAAAAATTCAAGCAATTTAAAGTGTAAAATCTATGCAATGAAAACCTAAGATTTTTATAATCATCATAAGGATTAAGGTCATATCAACCCCTAAACATGCATTTACCTCTTTACTGAGTCCATCGAGGATGGAGCCCAATTGCATCTAGAGTTCCTTCATCCATCACAAGTTCAAATCTTCTCTCCAACATTGACTCCAACGCATCATCAACCTGTGACAGCAACATTCATATAAGTTGAAATGGTTTTCTCTTCCTCTTTCAATTTTGAGGAACTTTTCAAGGGACTACATAACTAGCTGAACAACCTTGAAATATGCTAATCATGTACCTAATATACAACCAGATAGTCCTAGAGGAGGATATATTATAAACTGAAGCACAACAAGGGCATGCAAATGTGGACATCCAATGCTCCGCTGATAAACTCACCAAGAAATTAATGTTCACATCAGTACTGTCAAGAGGAACTAACAATGCGATGGAGTGACATGTATAAAGGAATGTCTCCTAATATACAACAATCTTCTGATGCCATAGAGATGTCCATTGTAGCCTTCAAAACATAAGCCTTCCGAAAGAAAGATAAGACTATGCCAGCATAACATTTTTTTTAACATAAAAGCATGATTGTACTGCTTCCAAAAGAATAGTCCCCTTTTTCCCCAACAGAAGGAACCAGATCACAATGTAATGCCCATTTCACGGCATAAGAAGTTAAGAACCAATGAACCATGGGAACGGAACGAATCAGTTCACCTTAAGTCCGACGAGGGGTTGGCGGAGACCGACGCGGAGGGTGCGGCCACAGAGGTGAGGAGGACCTCGGCGGTGTCGGTGTAGCTCTGCCCGTCGTCGAGGGTGCTACTGTAGTCGCTCTTGATGGACCACGAGTCCACAGCCCCCGACCGGTCATCGTCAGACGCCATCTCGCCGGGGGGTGCTCCGTGAAAAACGCACTAGGGTGGTTTTAGTAACATGGAGGCCTGCCATTGTTCAACAACACAGCAAACGAACCAAGAGAACAGAGAAGTAAAAGGAGAACAACTCAAGTATAGAGCGCATCCAACTCGGCCCGTGAGACCCTCACACTGCCTTCATGGGTCGATGCCAAGCTCACGCCACGCCGCGCATGACCGAACTCATGGCCTCGCCCGCTGGCCACATCACTACCATGCTCGCCGCCTTCCCCCGTATCTCACAAACCACCATCACGGCCGCGCCGAGCCTATCCACCACGCTCCCCGGTGGCGCCAGCGACGCCACGCCCCTGGCCGCGCCTACCCCTCCCCGCCGTCGCGCCACCCTTGTCTCCAACTTCCCCTCCACTAGCTCGAATCGGGGAGGCGAAACCCTAGAGCTGGAGCCGAAAGATGCCGAGGTCGAGGCCGGGGAGAGGACGAGGACTTCGGGGCCGGGGAGAGGACGAGGATGTCGTCGTCGCCCCGGTAGCCGCCCTCTAGGGTTTTCTTTGGGGAGATGATTTGGGAATAGGGATGAGGATGGGTGCGAATGACTGCGGCTGTGCAACGGGACGTGGTGAGAACGAAGGTAGTCCAGTGGCATATTGCGGGTAAATTTTCTCAACTTCTATGGGTGTTTTGATTTGTTGGGCTGCAGCTCCTCACTTGGAGCAAGGTTCTATCCGCTCCAAAATTTGTACTACGGGCTGCTCCGCTCCCGGTTGCTCCAACTCGAAAAATTTTGTGGAGCAATCCCATTTGGCATAGCTCCACTCACTCCAACTTCGAAGTTAGGAGTTGGAGCCATGCCAAACAGGGCTTTAGCAAGTATTTTTGAAATTCTAGAAATAAACAATGACAGAAGCATGATTACATCAAACTTTATATACACAAACAATAGAGATATCTTTAACATCACAAAATTATTGCTTGTAACATATAAACAGGAAAACATACTCAAGAATTTAAAACTATGAACAGTATTGGCGAGGATTAAAATATCTATGTATTACTTTAATACATAATTAAAAGGCCATATGTCTTCGTGGTCATAACCCCTAAGGCCAACAACCACTGCGGTCGTAAGGATTCCAGAGGTTACATAATGGGTACCCTGGTCGGATGAGATCTAGTACCCAGTTCCTGACCAGATGACTGCTCGTAGAAGCGATGAACTAGCATCCGAATCTAATTCTAAGTATATTCCTTACCATGTGATGGATGAAACATATGTCATATTTGCTCCATACCACGCGACATTTCATGGTCTTAGGACACTGACAACAACCACTATATAGTTTAGTGTCTCACAGACACCAATCGACAATCAGTTACTGTTTGGCTAACTGTAACTGACCCTCCGACCGGACGCGTCACTTCCAACAGGCATCTTCTCTAGGAGTAACTGTCACCCCTTCAATGGTTATTTAAATATGGAGTACGGAGGAACAAAGACATCGGATTGAAACTTCAGAATCAGCAGATTCATGTTTCAAGTCTGATTCAATAGCATAGCAAGTATTACGCTCAGTGTACTTAGGACTAGTCCGCTGCCTTGTTGAGGGCACCCCCCCTGTGAAGGATCTAGTTCATAGTTCTCCGTGTTTTAGAACCGAACTTACATAAAGATTGTTTGATTCGGAGGGTCTCCAAGACTCAAATCACGCAGAGAGAGCGACACGGGGATTTTTATACAGGTTCGGGCCTTCTCCGAAGAGAATAACAACCCTACTCCTGTGTGAATGTATTGAGTGTGCTGGTTTACAAAATCAAGAGAAAGACTCGAGTGGGATGTCTTGTGCTCCTAATTGCCTTCTCTCCTCTTTTCCTGATGATCCCGTCTTTTATAAAGTCTTCGAAGTGGATTACTATTTCTCTAGTCCAAAGGGCGTCTTAATGCTTCAGATTATTGTGGGAGTAGTAACGTTCCCACGCCGCTAGGTAGTTATCACCATGACAGAGAGTTAAATCGTGCTATTATTCCAGAGAATAACAATGTAATTGACTACACATATCCTTAGATATGGTGCAGAAGATTTCCTGATCGACTAGGCCCACATGTCTGTAAGCCCTATCGACTAGAGACTGGTCGTAGAAGAACTTATGACTAGGTGGTGGTCGTAGTAAAGCTTACGACCACGGACTGATCATAGGAGGACTTGCGATCAGGGGATAGTCGTAGAAGAACTTACGACCTCCAGCTTCTCCCTTATGAATATTAAGGGGTATACTCAAGAACAATATGACGGTATTTTTTTATCCATAATGTGAATTATAGATAAATAATTAAATGAGAATCGTTATATCCTTGTCAATAGTAATAAAGAGCGATATCATTATCTCCCAAGAACTCTTTGCCATTTTCCTCTGTTTATTTCGTAAGATCGGCGACTTGATCATCGACAACTGGTGCCATCCATGGGGAAGAAGGCGTTTTGAGTTCTTGAAGATTACTTCGCTTAAGCATTTCTCATCCACTCTCTTCGCTCCATCATCGCTCATGCGAACATGGCGGAGACTTAGGATGAGAAAAACTGGTTTGACTTGGCGGACTACTCCAACCTCGACATGAACGCATGCATCCGCACCATTGAAGAAAACGGGATGTCGACATCATACTCCTCCGTCGACTTACCATTCGCTGGGATTAGAGAAATCAATCGGATAGATGAGGATTCAACGCCACCATTAGCGGCGATCCCAAAGGAACCGGTTGTTCCCACCAGCTCGGAACATCCAAATGCCTCTACACCTCTACAAGCCTGGTCTCTCCGATCGGCAAGAACGGCAGCGGGATCCCAATCCTGCAATCAGAGAGCCCATGTACTCTCGATATTATCATGGGCGGCCAGTATTCGCCAACGGCTTCTACGTATTTCGGGGGCTAACCGGCATCTTGTAAGGGTGTCAATGAAGTTATCACCGATCGTAGGCCAAATGGGCATGATCAAACTCAGTATACGATCGGCAATCCGCCGGATCAGGCTGAGTCCACCACAAAGCCCACCAGAGGTGGTAATCTCTGACCGCTCCACATCGTGGAGACTCCTTGCAGAAGCAATGGAAGACTCTCCCTTAGCTATGACTAGAACTCATCGGAGGATTGTTGTTGGCACCACGAGGTTAACGCAATCAGAGATATCGATCAAGATGCTGTGCACAATCCTTCACGGCTTGTCTCGCCATCACTTGTTGGTGGAAATGGTACGGGCGCTCAAGCTCCACTTGCTGGAGGCGAACAAACTGATGGACATCGATCACTTAATTCCCATGTTCCTACCTCACAACACGTGACAGGTCGGATAGGACAAGACGGAAGGTCGGAAGGACATTCGACTCATCAAAAGTCTACTGCTAGTCAAAATCCTCCAAGACTTTCGGTAACAATGCAAAACCTGCAACGCGTTCAGAACATTTTAAATAACCCAGATCCTGCTCTAGCATGAACTTCAGGTTATGCTCAACTTGCAGGACAGGTGTCAAAAATCCTCCAACAAACTATGCAGCGTACAGAAATGTACCGGGAGCAAAGGCACTCGTAAAGTCAGACGATGACTTCATCCCAGTGCTCCTCCCTCAATAGGGGACAACATGGTCGGACGGAGGACCGATTGATACCAAAACCCCCTCGCAGATTTCGACCAGAGAATCACGAAGGAAGACCGCTCTTCCTAGTAACCTCTCCTCCTCCTCGTCAAGAGGAAAGATCGCTTGGTTCCGATGACCTTCGGCATCGTCTGAACCAAGTAGGTGGTCAAAGACGTAACACTAACGTCAACAACCAGATTGGGACACCAGATACAAGATACGCAAACATTAGGAACTGATCGCCAACTTACTATAATACGACTCCTTTTCAAAGAAGGCGCCACGACTCCATTACGGGCTATCGAGCATTCTGGGCAAGGCTCCAAACTGTTTGTTGGTCAGACAGGTTCCGACCAGGCAACATAGAGAAGTTCGATGGGACTCAGAAGCCATTAGAATTTTTTTCAAATCTATACTGCTGCCATCAAAGCTGCTGATGGTAATGACAACGTGATGGCAAACTATTTGTCCACGGTCCTTGAAGGGTCAGCCCGGTCATGGCTACTAAACCTACTGATCGGGTCTATCTACACTTGGGAGAAGCTGTGCGATTTGTTGATTGCAAACTTCTAGGGCACGTACAACCGCCCTGGAAAAGAAGACGGTCTCCATCAGATCAGACAAAAGACCAATGAAACTTTTCGTCAATATATTAAGTGGTTTAGCCAGATTCGAAACTCTATCCCAAAGGTCACAGAGTCTTCTATTATATAGGCTTTTAAAGCAGGGCTGATGAATCGACGGTTTACGGAGGATATCGCAATAAATCCTCCACGAACGATCGTCGAACTTTTTGACATAGCGGACAAGTATGCAGCCGCTAGCAAAGCAGTTGAATGGTGCGAAGCTATTGATCGAAAAGACAAGATCCCTCAACCTGGCTTGGAGAAACAAGAAAAGAAAAAGAAGAAGTTTATCAAGAGTAAGAAGAATCGTAAGCCCAACAACAAAGAAGTCCTTACAATTCCAGAAAAATTTACCAAAGGCAATAAAGACTTTTCCGATCGGAACAAGGCTAAAGCTCTGACCGACAACTACAAGAAGAATAAGAAGTGGTGTCCACTTCACCAGGCAGCTGAGCATGACCTGTGCACCTGTTGGGCCTGGCAAAAGAAACTGGAGGACTACTACTCAGGTAAAGGACCCTTCCCCTCCATAACAAAACTTGGAGAACCAAGTTCCAAGAAGGACGAAGATGGCGATGAGGAGATGGAGTGCCAAGAGCCACAACACACTGTGGATATGATCTTTGGAGGATCTTCTCCGTATGACTCAAGGTGCCATATGAAAGCTGGGGAGCGGAAAGTGAACCTCGCCGAGTCTCCGATCAACATCAAGCCATCTAGGTGGTCAGAGACAATTATGTCATTCAGCAAAGAGGACTGCCCCATCCCATCGACTCGACCAGGTAGATTTCCTATCATGGTTGAACCTACTATTAATAATTATAAAGTTAATGGAGTCTTAATAGATGCAGGTAGCTCCTTAACATTTTATTTACAGGAGCATTGGAAGAAATACAAATTCACAGGTCAAAAGTAAAACCTGTGAAATATGTCTTTCATGGCATAGCTCCTAGTTCTACCGCTAAACTGATAGAGCAACTATCCCTGCCGGTTATGTTCGGAAGTCCGATAACTTCCGAACAAAGAAGATTCCATTTGATGTGGTGGATTTTGAAACCGTATACAATGGAGTCCTCAGTCGTCCGGCATTAGCAAAATTCCTGATAGCCACGTATTACGGTTATCATAGTTTAAAAATGCCAGGACCAAAAGGAGTAATCACGATTTGACGAGATCGAAAAATAGCTTATGCATGTGATCGGAAATCCTTAGAACTTGTTGATGAGCTTTCGACTAGGAAAACTAATCCGCCTACCATGCATGTCAAGCACTCGAGACCAAAGATGACGCTGAAGCCTTCCGACCAGATCAAGGAGGTACCACTTGGCAAAGGCGCTCCTCTGGAAAACGCCGACACACCGTCTGGGTCAGGAAACACTAATGTGTCTGCCCAAAAGGTACTGGTCGGAGCAGGACTCGACCTCAAATAGGAAGAGTCGCTCGTCTCCTTCATCCGAGCAAACCATAATGTGTTTTTCTTGCAGGCGTCTGACCTGCCTGGAGTCTCCAGGGCGGTGATCGAGCACAGACTAGCTCTCTAGCATGATAAAAAATCGGTCAAGCAGAAGCTAAGGCGCTTCGCACCTAATCGGAAGGAAGTAATCCAGTCGGAGATCAATAAGCTTCTTAAGGCTGGATTCATTCGTGAAGTCGACCACCTAGAGTGGCTCGCCAACCCTGTAATGCTTAGAAAAAGCAATGGGAAATGACGAATGTGTATTGACTTCACAGGTCTTAATAAAGCTTGTCCGAAGGATAACTTTCCCCTTCCACACATTGATCAACTTGAAGGAACACCACGACGAGTGGACAATGTATTTTGACGGTTCTTTGATGATTAAAGAATCCGGGGCTGGAGTTGTCTTGATATCACCTACTGGAGAACACATTAAATACGCCATTTAATTAAACTTTCCTACTACAAATAATGTGGTAAAATACGAAAGTTTACTGGCAGGACTCCGAGCAGCCAGAGCGCTCGGGATTCGCAGATTACTAGTGAAAGGCGATTCTCAACTAATAGCGAATCAAGTTGGGAAAGAGTATCAATGCTCAGGTACCAAGATGTCATCTTATTTGGAAGAAGTACGAAAACTTAAAAACCACTTCTTCGATTTTTAGAAAACTTTCTAGCAAACCAGTTGGCAATGATGGCCTCCACAAGGTCACCTTTCATGTCTGAAGTTTTTTTAGCAACTCGATTCACCCTCGGTGGTCGAGTATTCCAAGGACATAGATGTTCCACTAGAAGTCGTACAAATCAATCTCGAGAACATGGATGCTCCATAGGCGATCGTAGAGCTCGATCCCGGTAGAGATTGGATGATGTCAATCTATACTTATCTTCAGCATGACAATATCCCTGAAGATGATGTGAGGCTGATTGTATCACTCAAAAAGTCAAATCATACGCTCTGATCGAAAGTACCCTTTTATAATCAGGGATCTCATGGAGTGTTGATGAGATGCATATCTCAAACGGATGTCATTAAGTTGCTATCCGACATTCGTAGAGGAGTTTGTGGAGCACATCATTCCTGTAGAACGCTGGTCGGTAATGCCTTTAGGCAAGGGTACTATTGGCTAACCGCCCTTCATGATACAAAAGAACTCGTGACGAAGTACGTACAATGTCAATTTTATAATCGACAAGTACATCAGCTGGCACAAGCTTTACAAATAATACCTCTTTCTTGGCCTTTTGCAACCTAGGGACTAGACATTCTGGGATATTTTCCAAGAGCACACGGGAGGCTTTGAATTCCTTTTCGTCGTGATTGACACGTTGACAAAATGGATAGAAGCCGAGCCAGTTGTCAAAACAACAACTGAAGCCACTAAGAGGTTCCTCACAAAAAATGTGATCACACGATTCGGTACACCCAGTCGCATAATCACAGATAACGTGATGAGGACATGACCCCTATGGATACAACCATATTTGCTATGCTTGTTGTTCCAATTACTAGAGCACGTACTCGCCAACTAAATTACCAGGTAACTTCATTTCTAGGAGTTCATAATTGTTCCATTGAGGATGGATTGCTACCTAAGTCTTGTGATATCATTCTACTCAGGAACAAATGCAAGGGGAGTACCTCTACTACCACAACAAGTCAGATCAGTTTGGAATCAGCCTGATAGCACCAGTTTAAAACATGCATAACTTTTACATACGAAGTCCGTTTGAGGTCCATGAGTACTTCATGGAAATCTTATTTCGTTCTCTTTCCAATGGATCTGGCCTCACCTCCAAATTCCTTCTGTACGGACTGCAATCATCAAAAGAAGATGTCATATCACCTATTTGGGCCAAATTGGGCTTTGTAGTCGTATTCAACTTGGCCCATATGCAGGCGGCCCACCTGGGGAGCATGCACTGTCCATGTGAACAGTAACCCATGAATTAGTCCCACCCCTTTAGTTCTATTAGATGTGTGGCTCCTCATCCCCTATTTAAGGAAGCCGCCCCCTCTAGTTTTCTTGGATTTTGTTTATGTTTAGTTTGCCTTCGTTGCAACTTGTATCTTTTGCGTGTGTCGACTAGACTGCCCAATTAAGATCCTTATTCAGAATACCAATTCAATTCAATATTTCAATTCCTATTTGCAATTTCAGATTGCTTTATCTTGTTCTTGCGTGCTTCTTCGGTGTGTGCAAGAATCGACCTTCGTGGTCAGGTCATCCAGGTATTCGTGCACGGTTGATAACGACTTGTCAATCAGTTCAGCGATTGCGTGGTTTTGAGCCTTTCGTGTTCGTAGCCATTATCGTGAGAGTTGAGCGATGACTACCGAACTTATCTTCTCATCGATAGATCGGGCCAAAAATAAGACCTTCGGGTTCATCATAACGGTACCCGGTTCTCTAGCGAAAGTTTTTAGGAATTCTGCGAGGATCTAGGTATCAAGATACATTTCGCTTTTGTTGCTCATCTGCAGAGCAATGGAGCGGTCAAGCGAGCTAATGGTATCGTAATGAAAGGAGTGAAATACCGAGTATTCGATCAGTTAACAAAACGGCCAAGAGCTTGGGTTCAAGAGCTTCCTTCTGTATTATGGGTCGTTTGAACCACGACAAGTCGTGCGACCGACAAAACACCATTTTTTCTGGTTTACGGTGCTGAAGTCATGCTTCCTCCAGAACTGAAAATTGGCTTTGCTCGAACTGATTGTTTCAACGAAAACGATCAGGTAATACAAAGAATCGATGACATCAATTTTCTTGAAGAACGACGAAACCAAGCCCTGATATGATTAGCGGTTTACCAACAAGCCATGTGAAGGTACCACAGTCGTAAGGTGCAATCTCGCAGCCTAGCTATAAGTGATCTAGTTCTACGAAAAATTCAGAGCTAGGCTAATCGCAATAAACTTTCTCCCAAATGGGAAGGTCCGCACACTGTGATCGAAGTCACTAGACCTGGTTCAGTACGACTAGCCATGTCAGACGGGAGTGTTTTGTCAAATTCTTGAGATATTAACCAATTTCATAAGTTCTTTGTATAAATGTATTTTACATTCTGTTAATTTTAATAAAGATTCATCATTTTTTTTACTTTCTTCGATGAGTGATGTTGTTTATATGACTGTTATCCATAGTCTGGTTATATACTATTGTTGTTTAAATGGTCGGAGAAGGCCAAATTCTCTCTGATATTCCTCTAAACGGTCTCTTTTACTCTCTAGCTCGGACATATTAGTCAAACATCGTAAAGGTCCTAATCGTGACCATTACTTCAATTGTTCTCATGTGCGACCACACTCTTTTTCGCAAAGAAACATACGAGTGAAAGGAGCATAACACAAACAACTCATATAGTTACTTGCATGCTTAAGATTTCGAAGGCTACATTTCTTCACTTCAACATTCTATTCTACTATCGTTTGGCTACTGGTCGGGACAGGAAAGCCTCCTAGTCAAAATCTCTCCTCCCTGCATGTGGTCCCGCCCATTGGAAGGAATTTCCTAGCGACGATCCTTTTCCTACGATCTTCGCTGCCAGTCAGACTTGAGTATGAGCACGTTTCACAAAGTGTTTTTTTATGTCTTCAGTTCTTAACAACCCTTACGACCAGTTTGGATACTATGTATAAACCAGACCACTTATCATTTATGTGTACATCTTTGCATGTTTTTCTTATCACCAAGCTAAGTCTAATAACATATTCCGACCACACATTGTACTATACAATATTTTTGATTATGGAAATAGATATAAAACTAGTTGAAGTCATACATTGGTCCTGACCAAAATGATTTCCTAGTGCTACTTAGATCTTTTTTACAACATAATCAGCACATACTTTATACAGTGGTCGTGACTTTCACTCTTATTCTTGGCTTACTGCTTTTTTAGTAAAGATCTTCTACTATACAAGCAGTTGGGGGTTAGAAAATATATGAGTACTTTATAAATCAAAAGGATAAACAAAGACTTTATTGATGATAGAAAGATAAGTTTTTACATTCATAATTCTTATATTACAATAATCTACTCCTTAGAGTCACCAAACTGGTCGTTGTGCACTAGAGATCTGGCCTCCATTTCTTCCTCAACCTTGTTTCTAAGATGTGCCATTTTCGCGAAAAGCTTGGCTGCTTTATCTCCTGAGCAGTTGAAGTCTTCCTCAACAGCTTGGAGATGCACGGAGGGGTTGGAGGCTTTTAGCTTTGCCAAAGAAAAACTAACTTCATTAGTGACAGCTTCCTTCAACGTCTGTTCATGGTTCTCCCGAGTAGTCTTGAGCATGCTTCTGAGGTCTTCAAGTTGTTGGCCAAAGAAGTTGATCTTCTCTGTGGGATCTCCTAGTAGAGGCAGTTGAGCTCCCGACCATATGTCAAAGTGCATCTTGTTGAAGACTTTGACCTTCTCTTCAAGATTCTGCCCAAAGGTTGTCTCCTTGCCACGCTCAAACTCAAGTGCTTTTTCTGTTCTCTTTAATGCTTGAGTTTGCTCTGCATGAGTAGACCAAAAAATAAATACATATAATTAGAAAAGGTAGTATACTGGTCGAGTCTACGACGGGTTACCTTAACTCTTCTTCTCGATAGTCTCAAGGACTTCCTTGTGCCTGGTCGTCAAGTATTCAATCGACCAGTCCTTGTTTTGGCATTCTTCTTTAAGCTTGGCTATTATGGCTTCCTTAGCCATAATCTCTTCTTTAAATTTCTTTGAATCTATCAAATACAATAAAGGGAGAAATTAATCAATAGAAAAGTAGCCAGATGGTAAAGAAGAAGAGGGGAATACACAAAGAAAGTACTTACTTTCCAATTCAGAGTTCTTCTTCTCCAAGAGTTTTATTCGCTGGGTCAGTCCTCCGACCACAACGAAATTTTCCATCAAATGCTACAAAAATAGCAGACTCCTTGTAAGTTTTTGATAAAGTTTAAGGGAAAAGCTATTAAAAGTGACTGTGGATGCTTACTTGGATCACCATGTTGTTGTATTTGGCGAAAATAGAGTCAAAACTCGTCTCTGCTTGATGGTTTGATCTTCTTCCCCAAGCCTCATCGCGTTCTTCATCATTGAAGATCCAGGGGTGATGAGGAAAACTACCAGGGAGAGGAGACTCCCCAACAGTGGTCGAAACCGGTTGGGATTCCTCAGGAACCTCCATCTCCATAGGAGGAGTTGGAGCCACCTTAGGTTCTTGAGTAGGTGCTGGCACAACCACCTGCTCGGGGGCTAGCTCGACCTCCTTTTCCTCTTAAACTTGCTCCTAATGGGTGTTCTGGTCGAAAGTAACCAGAACACCAGAAGATCTATAAAGAAAGAAGAAAACAAGATTAAGACTCTAGAACGACCAGAGGTAAGTACTTACATAAGTTTTTTTTATACATACTTGGTCGTCTTCTTGGTCTTGAGCTTGAAGTGCGCTGGAGCAAAATCCATAGCACTTGCCTTCCTTTACTACTTTTCAACCAACTTCACCGGTCCCGAACTGGTAGGGCTGGTTAGACCCCTCACATCCACCAACCGGAGGTCGAAAGAAATATTATCGTCTAGACGGTCAAGAATAAGACCCCTGACCATTGGGTTGGAGGGTGTGGTCTCGTTGGTCTCCAGAACAGTTGCTTTGGTAGCAACTGACAGCTCATGAACGACCACTCTGGGGCCTACGACCTCTGTAGCTTCTCGCTGCAAATTCTCTTTTTCTCCCACCTAAGTCATAAATATAATTTGATTAGGGGATGGAATTCCCATCTAAGATATATACTCACAAATACTCTTCTTACCTCTGGAAGGCTATCATCTTGTGTGGCCGCAAAACAGAAGTCGGTCGGAACAATGGTCGGAGTAGATCCATCATTGGACTCTTTTTTCCTCAAGCCGACCGCCTACACATTAGAGCATAATTATATGCTGATCGAGGAATGTATATAAGGTGAAGAATAAGTTGTTTGTTTACCTTGAGTCTCCTTATCTTCTATTCTAAAGAGACAATGACTAAAATGTTGGGAAAAGCAGCCTTGACATCTGGCTCCTTAACGCAGATCATTTTGATCCGCTCTCTGATCTCATCAGACGAAAGCTCTACAAAAAAAGAGATTTCAAGGTTAAGAAATAGACAACTAGATAAACCAGACTGGTCAGCATTTTGTAACATCCCAATTTTCTGGTCTTAAAAATCTTTTTATTAGTTTAGTATTTGGAAAATTCACCCAAGTGTTTATTTGAATTTTAAATAAAGCTTAACATGGACTTTCAGTATTAAAACAATTTAATATGATTAATCTCAACATAAATAACTGTCTAAACTATTTTATTTGGATTCTATGTACTTGGATATATTTTCTAGATTTTTCTAGAATTTTTTCGAGTTCATTTGCAATTTTCTATTTGCCATTTGCATTTTCTGGTATTTCTAAAATACAAAAACTATTATTAATCTTAGAATTCTATCGGGCCGAATCTTGCCGGCCTAGTTTCCTTTTTCGCGTGTGGCCCACTTCGCGGCCCAATCGTGCGCACGAGCCAGTTGCTCGCCTGCTCCCTTTGCTCTCGCTGATCGGTGGGCCCCGTAGGTCAGGCCATCTTTGTCCTCGCTGCTTTCTTCCTCGTGTGAGCTTCGCTCACTGCCGCCATTGCTGCTTCTAGAATCTCCATCTGACAATGGAGATTCTAACAAGAAGGTCTTGCGCAAACCGTGTCATTTGATCTGCTACATCCAAATATAACCAAATCATATCCCGTATTTCTTTCAAACTCTGATTTTGTCTCATGGTCAAAAACAGACTCATGGCAAATCATACCCCACCACACACGGCCCTATAAAAGGCACCCCCGGGTTCGCCTTCGTCCCCACATCTCAAACCCCCGATCCACTTCATCTCGAAGCCCTAGCGCCGCTGGAATCAAGCTTTTAGGGTTTCAGCCGTAGCTTCAGGTTTTGCGAATTGCGCCGCCGTCATCCACATCTCATCGACATTGACTGCACCGTCGAGTCTGCTGTCGCTTGGGCTACCTCCAGCACCCATCTATGCCACCGGAGCATCGCCGGAGCTCTTTCCTGGCAACAGCCGGACCTTGTCCGCTGCTTGAACCTTGTCGCCAGTCACCATCGTTGTCCTCGTCTACCAGTGAGCATCTCAACGGGTTCACAATAGCGTTCTCTACCCGCTGGTACCACTCACCACCGGCGAAGCGCCGCCCTTCACCAGATGCACTTGGGACCCAAGTGCCACCGCCATTGTCATCGCGTCGGTACCGCCTCGGCCAGCCCTCTACGTGTCGACCTCGTGGGGTCCTTTGTCGGCGCCGTGTCTGCGCGTCGTGTGTGAACCCAAACCCTTTGCCAAATGCTAAACTCGTAGATCCAATCAACCGTGTGTCGAATTACTGACAGTGGGCCCCCTTGTTAGATCTATTGTAGATCCATGAGCCCGTGGACTTGTGAACCATTGCGTGGACCCGGTCTATAGACCGAGGGCCCACCTGTCAGTCTCTAACCCTTTTTCTCCTGATTTTCTGTTATTTCCAAAAATCGGGGCTGACGTCAGCTTGCATCATAATCCAGATTTTTCAGTAGAAAAATAATTCGGGATATTCCAGTAATTCCAATTTTGCCTTTTTCTTTCGATTAGAACTTTCAGAAGCCATATCTTTTTCATCCAAACTCCGTTTGAGCCCATTTAAATTTCTAAATTCATCTAAATTTGAGCTCTACTTTACTGAGATTTTATTGAATTTTTAGAGTTTGTTTTCTCTTTGTTATTTATTTGTTTTGTTTATTGCTTCGTTTGCGTGTAGACGTTGATTCTTCGGGGAATTTTGAAGGAGTTCACAAAGACCAAGACCAGTACCAGGATCTATTTCAAGGAAAGTTATACCTTTGATCATGTTGAACCCTGTTTTTTAAAATTACTTTGATTCAATTATTGCATTTACTTTAAGTATTTATTTAAATGCTTTGGGATTAGTTATTCATCCTAATTGTTTTATATCCACCTTGTCTATTATTATGTCATGACCCTTGTCACCCTAGCTTGGTTAATTATTTAGTTAGTATTATCGTAGCACCAACATGGGTTGGTTAGATACGAGTAGATTGCTTAGCCATGCAATGAGTCAATCATTATCATTTGAGTTGCAAATATAAATTTGACTAAGTGATTATGTAACTTTGTGATAAATTTGTGTGCTGTATGTCATTACTCGTTGATGCCATGTGTTGCACTTAATCAACAGGGTGGGAAAGGATTTAGACTGAGGTAAGTGGTGGAAACTGTGTGATATGGTGGAGCTTTGTGAATGAGAATAATAATCTTCATGGCATAGTTAGGAATTGGAAGTCTTGCCTTGGTCAATTAAGGACTTAACTTTGTGTGCCATTAAACCGAGCCATAACTGTATGACTACATGCTTGATGGGACGGGCCTAGCTTAGTAGGTTACGGAATCTCGACATTGACTACTTTGGTAGTAGGTTAAGTTCTGTGCCAGGATGGAGGTGTGAACTACCAGGTAGATCATATTTATGAGTGGTTCACCATCTTCAAGTCCAACGATGTGTGTCGTGCCAAAGCGCCGTGTTAGGGTTTGTATGACGGTAAAGCACATCGGGAGTGTCAATGTTTGAGATGAAGTTTCTGAAAAGTTTTGTTATGATTAGTTCTTGCTACACTGGTTATATCGTGGGGGTAAAGTGTACAACCTGTGTAGAGTGTTGTCGGTGTTTTAGGACCGAACTTATGTAAAGATTGTTTGATTCGGGGGTTCCTTTAGGCTCAAAATTGCACAGAGATGGAGACATAGGGATTTTTATACAGGTTCGGGCTTTCTCCTGGGAGAATAACAACTCTACTCCTGTGTGTATGTATTGAGTATGCTGGATTACAAGATGGAGCCAAAGACTTGAGAATTGTACTTCTAATGATCTCTCCATCGCCCCGATTGTCCTGATGATTCTGCCTTTTATACAGTCTTCAAGGTGTACTGCTACACCTCCAGTGTAAAGACTGTCTTAACGTCCCAGATTATTGAGCCGTTACTGGAGGTTATTATGGGAGTAGTAATGTTCTCATGCTGCCAGACAGTTATCACCATAACAAAGGGGTTAAAATCGTGCCATTATTCTAGAGAATAACCGCATAATTTACTGCCAATATTTTGAATATAGTGCGGAAGATTTCTTGATCGACTAGGCTCACTTGTTTGTAAGCCCTGTCGATAAGGGACTGGTCATAGTCGTAGAAGGTCTTACGACTATAAGGTAGTCGTAAGAGGACTTACGACTACTAGGTGGTCGTAGAAGAACATAGTGTGTGGGCTTAACAGGTGCCCATTAGGGATATCCTTCTAGAAGCTAGCCTCCACTATAAATAGGGGAGGGTGCTGGTTGTGCACCTCAACCCTCATATCTAAAATCCTAGTTTGTATTTTAGGGTTATGAGAGAATAGTGGAGAGGTTAGGGTTCTAGGGAGTTGGATTGATTGTCTGCTCATGTGTTGAGTCTTTGTCCTCTTGGATGGAGTGGCTATAAACCAACATCAATCTCAAATCAATCCAAACAAGATTCCTCAAGATGAATTTCTTGTTGTTCTTGCTCTCTATTTTGTGATTTTGGGGATTTCTTTGATCCGTTGGTTTTTCTCTGGTTTTTGGCCAGGATCTTGCTTGCTGTGACATGTGAGAATGCACCTAAGATCATCTTGAACATCTATTACCCACGAGCAAGTTTTTAGATCACGTCTTGGTTTTTATTCGGTTTTGAAGCAACCTTCACTCAAACAAAAAAAGGTCAGAACTTTGGCAATGATCTTCACGATCGTTGATTGGAATAGGTTCCTGACATCCTAAAGAAGGTATGTTTCAAGTTTTGTGAAGTTTGGAGGTGTGGATCAAAGGTTAGACCAATTTGTGATTTTGAGTTCGGGCTGATTGTACTGTTCATTGGCCTGGAGGTCAGACCGCCCATGGAGAGGTCAGACCGCTAGGTACATGGAGGTCTGACCGCCTAACTCATTTGGGTTTGAGTTTTTGAGATTTTGGTCTATTTACTTCAGGGATTTGATTGGATTCAATACAAGTATTCCGATATGCTTGTATATTGATCTTCATAGCTTTCATAGCTATTAGAGTGAAAATCGTGTTGAATCCGATCAAGGAGAAAAAGAGATCGTGCTCCTATTCACCCCCTCTAGTTGCCTTTTCAATCCAACACTTCCGAAGGCGTGCGACAAAGTGATTATCACAGGGCTTTTACAATGCATCCCCTAGTGTAAGTTACACCCGCTAAGGTTTCACATGAGGGTGGTTTTGTTCACCACATCCAAGCCCCCTCTTGCGCCACACGGCGGCTTACCCAGCGGCACGACCCGTGTCCACGACGGCTTAAAACCAGCGACATGACTCGTGGATCACTCCAATGGTGTAACTCACATTGGTGGATACAAATTATTTAGCCAGGTCCTCCCCACTCTAGACTTGTGGTAGTACGGTGAAGCTTAGTATGATGCGGCTTGAGACCGGTCCTTAACTGACTCGGGCAATATTCCACAATCCTGGACTCGATCATTGAAATGAATCAATCCCGTGCAATAAATTGCACCATACCAACATCAATTATGCCCAAGTCCAAACCATTTTTATTTATTTCATAAGTAAAAGCATTTTATAAAAATTCTATGGTAAGACAATACCATAGACTCAATTGAATCAATTTTGAATAACTTGGCTAAACTCCCCAAACTCAAGATTTTGGTATAAGCATTGTATAAGCATATACTTTTTTCTAATTCATTTTCTCTATGGTGACAAGGGAATTATTTATTCAAACATCAATATTGACCATACAAAGGAAATAGTGTAACTAGTAATTTAAAACATGAATTTATAATAACTAAATAGAATTATGCATGCAATAATAATTTTAAAAATAATTTAATAATTTAAAATAATAGGATCAACATGGTCAAAGGAATAACTTGCCTTGCTCAAAATCTTTTTCCTCAACTAACTCAGGTTCATCGGAATCGTCGAAATCTATACGTGAAAAATAAACCAAATTCAAATAAACACAAATTAATTCAAATTAACTCCAAATTAAATAATTTTAGTTCTAGAAGCTAGATAATGAATTTATATGGATTTAGAAACAAGAATTGATGGGTTTGGAGTTCGTGAGAGGGAGAACGAACATCCAGAAGTTTTGATGTCACAAGAGCAGATAGAATTCCGAAAATAATGTTCACTTTTCGAGTATTGTTCACCTCCGAGTACCATTTACCTCTTTGATTTCACGTGGTTGGAAGGAGTTACGACTACCTGGTCGAAGGAAGGTTTTGACTACACTGGTCGAAGGAAGGTTTTGACTACACTGGTGGAAAGGTGTTTTGACTGCCTAGTCGAGACTACAGGAGGGGCATGGGTCCCTATGGTCACCGGCGCTACATGCTACGGCGAGCTACGCGAAGGTGCGCAAAAAGAAGAGGAGATGACGCTGTACCTTATGCATTACCTTGTGACGGCGGAGCGCAATGGAGTAGCTAGTGGCGAGAGGTTTTACGGCAGTGGGGTATGGATTTCAGCAACGATGGTGTTCCGGGGGTTCTCCGATGAAGATGGCGTGCACACCAGATAAAACACGGGACAAAGAACTCATTGGTGTACAAGACGACAATAGAGCGTCAACGGAATGGAGCAATTCGGTGACGGCGAGGCTAGGGCTCTAACGGCTTCAAGCATCGATTCCGACGGAATTAGGGCACTAGAGACGAAATGGTTGTGGGTTGTGGTTGCGGGGAAAGATTGCGGTGCTGAGGGCGCTTTTTATAGGCCAAGGGGTCACTGAAGAGGCGGGGACGTGAATGAGGTCCTTAAGCCAGTGCGGCGGCGACGTAAAAGCGGTTGAAGAGAGGTTTAAGGAAGGATAAACGAGCGCTATGAGTGCGGAAAAGAACGTGTGTGCTAATGCGCACGTTCACAAGTAGAAACGGACGCATTAATGCATGCAACCGAGCGGGAATGGCGGCGCTCCGGTTCGGCGAGAGGAAGACGAAGGCGCGAGGATGGGGATGACAGATGGGGCCGGGTAAGAGAGTGAGAGAGAGGAGTGGCTGACGGGGAGGATTGGGCCGTGTGGGTCGGGCACGGAAAAGAAGAAAACAGGCCGAATGAATGAGATTCGGCCCAAAAGGAGATTTCTGGATTTTAAATGATTTGTTGATTTCAAAAATTAACACTACTACAAAAAGGCTAATACTGGACGCCTTATCACAGATGACTGACCAAAACCATCTGTATCACATGCAATCACAGACGGTTCATATTGATAATTGTCTGTGTTATGGCCTGCGCTAAAAACCGTATGTGAAGAGGTAATATCACAGACGGTTCATATTGAAAACCGTCTGTGAAGTATCACAGACGGTTCTAACATGAACCGTCTGTGATAATATCGCTTCAGCTCCCCGATGAGTTTCTTCATTGCCCATTGAGTTTCTTCGTCACCGATGCGTCTCTTCATCGCATCAATGCCGTTTCGGCTCCCCGATGCGTCTCTTCATCTCATGCAATTTATTCCTTGTTTTATAAAATGGATCATCCGCCATCGAAGATGATCATCCCACATATAACTCTAAAGTAGAAATAGCTCCCTCTTCTGTTTCTATGTTGCTGGTATTGATGGCCTACCTGGCCATACTGTACAAATACCCAGGCGACCGGGGGTAGTGCGTCGCCGACCCTTGAACTCCAGCCAAAGGGAAGCGCAGCTCTGTGACTCTGCTTGAGGCTTGCCGCCACCTCGACAGCCTCGGTCGACTCGTCATCAGAATGCGCACCAACAGCGAGAACGGGAAGAAAGGGGGGATAGAGAGGGAAGGGAGGAGAGGAAGGAGGAGGAGGGGAGGCTCGGAAGGGGGAGGGGGCGACGGGTGGTGCCCGAGCAGCGACGATGGCCGGTGGGGGGAGGGGGGCTCTCGGGGAGGGGGGGTGTCACCTCCCGGGTCGCCCTAGGCGAGCGACACAGGAGAGGAGAGAGTTTTTTTTTAACTTTTCCTTGTAAGTCCAAATTTAATAGAAATATGACATTGAATAACTACATGATTCACAAATACGTTACTCATTGTGAGATTTACATGTGAGCCCATATGTCAGTGAGACACTAGTGACATATTGTGAATATCCGAATTTATTCAATGGCATATAGTTAGTGTAAGTAACATAGGCCATTGGTAATCTTTGTCAAAGATGTGTTTGGTTTGCGAAATTTACTAAAGATTACGACGAATGATGACATATGTTAAATAATAAATACTTATGTGTTAGAATTACCCACAACCCACGCTGTCGAATTCTATTAAACACATTCTATTGGTCTATTATATGTTTGAGAAAGCATTACCTTATTAGATCTCTAGTAAGTGCACCTAGATTTGAAATCCATGTCCAACGTAAGGGCCTCCCCTTATTGTTTCCCATCAAAAAAATGTCCAACGTTCACGAAATAACTGTTGATCGAACTAAATATGTAAAAGAATCGTATTCAAAGGATTTGGTCTTGTTGCTGTTGACACGATGGCATCTTATCTAGAGCTGGCCAAATGGGTCAGACCACTGGCCGGCACGGCACGATATCTTGTAGGCGGCCCAAAGCAGCAAGACCCATACTATTCATGGGGCCGTCTTGGGGCAGGTTCTGAGCCACCACCTCGGCTGCAACCTGATTTAACAAAGCGTTCTCCGAACGCAGCACGCAGACGGCTGTGTGGCCCGGGAGCCACGATCATGAGAGGCAGAGGGCCGAGGCGGAGGCGCCGGAGTGGAGGTAGGAGGAGGCGTTGCGGCCCAGTCTTCTTGTGACCACCGGAGCGAAAGGTGGAAGCGAGCGTCATGGCGCTGCAGTCTTGAGTGGACCGCCAGAGCGGAGGGAGAAGGAGGGCAATCTGTGGCACGACCGAGGTGGAGCCGTGAGTGGAGGCCGCCTCAAGGTGGGCCGTGAGGCGGAGGTCTCAATGGGCGACGAGGCGAGGGGCCAAAGGCGGGCGGTGGCGGAGCCGCGGGCGAGGGTCGGGCAATGGGCTGTCGAGGTGAAGGGCCGGCGTTAGGCGGAGAGGAGGAGGGTCGCCTCGAGGCCGAGCCGTCGAGGCAGAGCCATGGAGGGCCGGAGGCGGGCGGCGAGGCCGTGGTGGGAGGTGAGGAGGCGAGGCGGAGGAGGAGGCGGGGTCGGCGGCACGCGCGAGACGGCGAGAGTGGCATGTGAGGAGGAAGAAGAAGAAGGACGGGCGCGAGGCAGTCGGGCCGTCCCGTGCCCGGCACAGCACGACCCAAAAAATCCCGTTGTTAGGGGTTTTTTATACCGTTTTTAGACCGTTGGGGTCATAAAAAATAGCAAAAAATATATATCAAAAAATCCCAATTTTTTTTCTATAAATAGCCACCATACCCCCTCAGTCAGCACCCCTTCATTTTGCAAGCTCTCTTTGAAATTGTGTTGTGCAAATTCAAATCCGTGTTGAGCTAATTTGGCAAAATTCAAAAAATTTGTGCTAGTTTTTGGAAATTTCAAATTTCATAAGCAAGTCAACGAAAGCGGTACAATACTATTTTTGTAATACTTTTATTGTTAGTTATTGTTATGCTAAGATGAAAGTAGTAATAGTGTTAGTTTCGATTTTGCAGTTTTCGTTATGGACAATCCTTATGACAGCTTTGCTCTTGGTGATTACGGACTTTCATCGGAGGAAATTGCGTCCATGGAGGTGGCTGCGGCTGCCTCAAACTAACCAGAGGTTTCACCGGAGGAGCAAGGTGGAGTTCCGTCATCAGGCGCCACGTCAGCATCAGGCTCCACGGCAATCGAAGCAAAGAGGTCAAGATCGTCTACATCCGGAGTGTGAGAGCATTTCGACAGGACAACCAAGCAAGACGCATCGGGAAATGAGGTACCATATGCTATTTGTAAAATTTATCGCCATGAATTGTCTGCGAAGTCTACAGATGGAACGGGCACTTGCTTAGACATGTTATAATATGTTGAACCAAGCAAGGATTGATGATGAGGCAGATGCAGCTGCAATACAACCCCGACGGTACGGTATCTAGCAAGGACTACGATCCTCAGGTAACCCATCAATCTCTCTGTCATTTAATTGCTTCTGAGGATTTATCGTTAGGCTTTGGCGAGTCCACTTCTTTCCAAAATTACATTAGGACTGTGCATAATGCTAGATTTTTTTTTCCGTTTCTAGACAGACAACAACTAGGAACCTAGTGAAATACTATAATGAATATCGTAATAAAATAAAGGAACTATTTAGTACGCGCACATTTTTAGAGGCCCTAACCTCGGACATATGGAGTGGTTGGGCTAGGGAGGATTAACTTAGTGTAGTTGCGCATTATATTAAGGAATAAGTCCAATTTACGCCCCTGAACTATAGACCGAGTCCAAAAAACACTCTGAACTACAAAACCGTTCACTTTACACCTCTCAATTGTCAAAACCAGATCAAATAACCCCCTCGCCCTAAACAACCCTGGTTTTAGCTGATGTGGAGCTGACATGGCGTCCACGTGTACATCTTTCGCTGACGTGGCGTACTGATGCCCTTCTTCTTTCATTCCACCGGCTCCACATTCACTCTCCACCCCCACGGCGCCACTCTCCACTGGCTCCAGCCCCGGTTGCCGATCCAGCGCCACTCCTTCACTCGGCCACCTCTGGCGTGGCTCGCCCCGCCGCCTACGCCCGTACCCAACTCGCCACCAACTCCCCGCTCCCGGCTCCTGCCGTCGGCCTCGACCTCTCCGCCGTGGTCGAGGCAGAAGATGACAGAGGTGGCATTGGCCTCCGGGGAAGGCGGCTTCCAGGCGACGCCACGCTCCCAAATCCGATGGAGGCGGCGGCCTCGGCCTCCCCAGGTGCCTCCACCATCCTCTCCCTCTCCTTCTCCGCCCTTCTCGGATGAAGGTGGTGGCGCGGTGACATGAAGGCGGGGGGCAGCGGTGGCGGGGAGACGAGGAAGGAGTTGGGAGGCAGGAGGGCCCACACCTTCGTCACCCCTGCTACCGGATCCGTCGCCGAGCGCCAGATCCAGGCCCCCTGCTCCTCCCTCTTTACTCTGTGCGCGGCTCATCGCCGTTGTTAGCCTGAAGCCCGCGCCGCCTCGTGCCCTCCTCCTAGCCCGCCACATGCGCGCGCTTAATCCGGCGCCCGTCGTCCGTCCCGCCGCTAGTTGAGTCCTCGGCGAGAGTTGCGCCGCTTCGATGATCTTGCGATCGTCTGCAGTACCAGCGTCCTCGGCGGAGTTGATGAGGTTGTCCATGAAGATGGCGTAGGAGGTGATGTTGTTCTTTGCCGGGGTGGCGATGTCTATGTGGCAATTGCCGAGCGATTAGGTTGAGAACGGCGACTTAGTGCCGTCGTGGATGAGAATCTTGCGGGATCTCGAGCCGCCGTTCTCGAACTTGATGTCGAAGCGGTCCGTGTTGCGCCATCGCACTGGATGCCGGCCTCGGAGCTCAAACCGCGATGCCGAACGGCCTCTGGGCTCGAACCGCGATGCATGAGCTGCTTGCGTCGCTTGTCTGCCACGCGTCGTAGCCCCGACCACTTCTTGAGCCACAACCGCGCTGGTGGCGGCGGGGTGGGCTGCAGGCCTGCGTGGAGGAGGTTGCACCGGAACACGTCGAGGCAGTCGAACATGAACAGAGGGACTGAGCCCGATTTTTTTTTGGTTTCGTTTCTTGACTCATCTGGCCACTCAGCTCATTTGATGATTTGGATGCCACGTTAGCTAAAACCAGGGTTGTTTAGGGCGAGGGGGTTATTTGATCTGGTTTTGACAATTGAGGGGTGTAAAGTGAACGGTTTTGTAGTTCAGGGTGTTTTTTGGACTCGGTCCATAGTTCAGGGGGGGTTAAATTAGACTTGTTCCTTATACTAATGACGACTGGGTAGTAGAGAAAAGGATTATAGCTTTGAAATTAATTGATGTAGCACACACGGGAGAGAATATTCGAACTGTATTATCAAAGTCGTGGAAGACTTTGGTCTTCTGAATAAAATATTATAATTACTTTAGACAACGCCGCTTCAAACTCTAGGGCCATGGACATTCTTACTCTAGTGTTAAGTACATATGTCGATTCCTTCTTACTACATCAACGACGCGCTTGTCATATTATCAACCTTATAGTCAAATGTGGTTTGAAGAGGTTGAGTCCGTATATTAAAGCTTTTCGCGATGCGATTTCTTTCTTGAATAATTCTAACATAAGAACAACAAAGTATAAGAACTTCTACAGGGCGATGGGTGTACGTCCAAGAAAGTTCGGTTTGGACATGGAGGTAAAGTGGAACTCTACTTACCTCATGCTTATGAATCTTTTACCATACAAGAGCACTTTTTCTGTATTTATTCAAACGCACCATCCTAGCACTGACGATACTATACTATTAACTGAGCAACATTGGTTTGTTGATGAGAAGATACTGTTGTTTTTAGAAATTTTTTATGAGGCAACTGTTGCTTTATCCGCTGTCTACTATCCAACATCTCCTATCATTGTGCATACTATTTTACGGATTGCTACTCAATTGAAAATGTTTGAAAATGATTTAGTTTTCTGCGATCTTTGTTGTTTCCATGAAATCTAAATACCTTAAATATTGGAGAAATCCTTACCTATATACATTTGCATTTCTTTTTAGATCCTAGGGCTAAAATTGATGCATTTAGTCTTATGCTTGATCTTCTTAATGATGCTACTGGGCTAGACTATCTTGACTATTTTGTGGAAGTTAGTTCTCGGTTATCTGAGATTTACCAAAGGTATGAAAATAGGTTAAAGTCCGTTATAGCGACCTCGATAGCCCCCCTCCTCAGTGGGAAGACAAATATGTGGGACGCGATCTTCGGTGCCTCTTCCTCCAGGTCTAGGTCCATGTCTTCTTCTTCTTCTTCTACACCAATGCCCGCTCAACCAAGACCCACAAGGAGCAGAGAACTATCCACATATCTGGATAGCGATACGGTGGATTTCAACTCAGAAGGCTTCGACATCTTGCAATGGTGGCAAGCCCATAAGTTAACATATCCCGTGCTATCCATACTTGCACGTGATGTGTTAACTGTTCCTGTCTTTACGATTTCCTCCGAGTCTACTTTCAGTCCGTCTGGAAGAATATTGGAGGAGAGAAGAACAAGTCTCACAAGTGAGATGGTGGAGATCCTTCTAACTGTGAAGGATTGGGAACAAACTGATTCACGAACACAACACTCTGTGAAAAATCCAGAGTTATCGGAGGTGTTCGAAAATCTGTACTTAAACAATGACACTGACACATAGAACAAAGATGTATCATTTATGTAGAATTGTAGAGCTATAGACTGTACTCTTTTTCCTTTGCCAAGGTTTTCTCATTTTGAGTTTTTACTTGGCGAATGTTTTAACAAGGCAGCAAGTTGGACATTAATAAAACTCTTTATTACATTTTCAATATGATTGTCTTATTTTTTAAATTTTCATGTCTACTTCTGAATTTTACATATTTTTCTAATTTTTTAGGATTTTTTTTGTTCTGACGTGCCAAACGGGCCCCACCTGGCCCAACAGGCTAAACGGCTCGGATCGGCCCGACACGACATGAATGCATGACGGGCCGTGCCTAGACCGCCACCTCAACTCGTGAGCCGATCTAACATAACACGAATAGTAGCTGAGCTTCACGCCGTGCCGAGCTAGGCGGCCTGTTTGGCCAGCACTGATTCTTATCTGTACAGATCGTCTTTATACATTTTTTGTTATCACTAAATACGCTCTCAGTTTATGAGGTCCAGTTTACGATGCATGAGCCCGAAAAATACCCAGATATACCGCAGCAAAATTATAATAAGGGAATTTTTTTAGATATGTGGTAATTCCACTTGACTACTTGAGCTATCCAATGCAATTTTGTGCAAGTTAATACGGAGTAATGCGTTGTGTGTAAAGTGTAAACACGGGCAGGAAGAAAAAGTAATGCCCCATATTTGTTCCTCTCCTCCACAATCCATCCATCCATCCAGCCAGCTATATAAAGCTAGGCGCAGCGGAGGGAGGGGAGGAAGGGTTTTGGAATTGGGCCGCCATTTGCGTGGGAGAGCAAAGTGAAGCAGCCGAAACCGAAGCTAGCCGCCACCACCCCACCGCCCACCACCGCCGCACCACACGGCGCTTCGCCTTCCGGTTTCGGGGGTTTTCCCGGGCGCGGAGGAGGAGGAGGCGCGGATCCGGGCGGCGAGGATGAGCGGCGGCGGCGCGGGAGGTGGGAAGGGGGCGGCGGCCGCGGGGCCCGTCCCGGCGGCGGCTAGGAGGCTGGTGCAGAGCCTGAAGGAGATCGTGAGCCGCCCGGAGGCGGAGATCTACGCGGCGCTGCGGGAGTGCGGCATGGACCCCGACGAGGCGGTCAGCCGCCTCCTCTCCCAAGGTCGTCCCGTCTCGCCCTCTTCGCCCCACGCCCGCGATTTCTCGCTTGTTTCGCTGTTCCTTTACGGACTATTCCCTGGATACGTGATGGAGTTGGAGGGTACCTGCCACCTGGGGTGTTCTCGCCGCTAGGGTTCTTAGAAGTTTATTAGAACTGCGTGCTTTTGCCGATTTGGGCTGATAGTAGTGGGAATCGGATGAGTCTGTTTGGTTCGTTTTTCGGGGCCTCTTATCGATTATTTGTGATTTACCTATTTACGATTGTAGCATTAGACAGATTTAGGAGTTTTTAGGTTTTCTGTTTAGATTTCGTGCTAAATGCTAATTGTGCCAAGCGTTTCCTATTTTGGATTAGAGAGCAGGTATATTCTGTTCGTTATTGCTGTTGTTCCTCCTTTTGTTTTCTCGTGGTTTAAATTGGTAGCAACTGCGGGAGTGCTCGAAATTTTCGTGGCTGTTGCAATTGCAACCGAGGAATGGGTTGCTATTGTTGGATCGGGAGGATGGTCGGGGAACACGGAACTGTGGGAGGAAGGGGGATATGTGATTTCTTTGGCGGGAGTATGTAGAATGGATGGACCTTTCAGCGCTTCAATGTAGGGGGAAAGTGAAACGAGTTCATGGCTTGAGATTTGCTTTTTGGGCCGATTTAGCAACCAGTTTGCGAAAGGACGTTGCCGTAAATTAGCTACTGGGTTGGGAAAGGATGATTGTGGTAAATTTAGCTACCAGGCTGGAACAGAGTGGAGCCTTTAGATTGGGATAGGAGGTGGAGCCTCTGGCTTGTCTTCTTGGCTAAGTTTGAAAAGTGGAAACACTTCTGATCTGTTTGGGTTGTTGCTTGTGTTTATCTGAGATCTGTTAGGTATTGCTATATTGCTTTGGAAATGGTCCATTTACGGTGTACTTCTGTTATACTGTGGGAGGGAAAGTGGCATACTAGGATTTGCTGTTTTTTGTAGTTTTGTATAGCTTTATGTGCTTATGTGAGAGTTTCAGGGAAGGTTGGTTTCATTTGTTGGGTTTTGGAGAAATGATGGAAGGGATTTTCTTATGTTCATTTGTGGAGAAAGCACAGAAGGGATTTTCTTGTGTTCATTTGAACTGTAGTGTCTGTTTCCTATCCTGTAATTAGACAAAATTTAGAGGAAGGCGTGTATGTTGTGGGTTGTTCTATAATTATAGTTTAGGATATGTTGAACTTATGGAAATCAGACAAGTGGGATTCTTGGGTTGTTCATTGGGTTATTTCTTCATGTGTAAATAGAAAACAACTATTACGGGTTCCTTGTGGCTTGTTCTTGGTTTGTTAATTTATTCTTCTTTTTCTCATCATGATTCTTGGTTATAACAGAGGAAATAAGCAATTCAGGTCCGTCCTTAGTCTTTTCCTGCAAGGAGTGTCAGAACTTTAGCTTTTTCCATGCTAATTTGTTTTATCTGTATTTGATTTTTTGGATGAGTTAATGAGCTTGTGGTGATTTTTAACTGTGATTTAGTCTTGTCTCTGTAAGGGGAGCTTTTATTACTTGAGACTGCATGCTTTTTCTTTAATCTGTGAAGTTCAGTGCAGTTAAAAGTTGAGCTTTTATTTCCCTTTGTTTTAGCTTGGAGTCTACCTATTCTATCTGTGGCTCCTTTGTGGTGTTTGCTTAGTGTTACTTTACAATTCGGTAGATACGATATTGCTTTGTGTAACTTTCTGGACACTTTTAGCCTCCTTGTAAAGTGTGGTTGCTAAGTTTACGAGGATAAGTGAATGGGCCAGGAGTGGGAACTGTCGCCTTAATACCTTATCTCTGTAACTTGTGAAAGTCATAAAATACATTCTTCAACTTACCTGACATGGCCAAAAAGGTGTAGTTTTGGGTTTTATGATTGTGTTGTCGCTTATTCAGAGTTTATATATGCAGTACTGTTGCTGCATATTGAGTACCTTATTTGCTTGTATACATATATATCCTATGTGTGAGGAGGCAGATGTGAGTCTGTTTTTTTTGGTTGCAATGTAAACATCCTATCTAGATTTCATTTCATATTATCATACCAATGCTATTTTCAGTTCCTACATGTTTTTTTTATCTTTTATATCACATCATCCGGTTATTCTGGTCATTAATTTACATAATCTATATTAATATTTGTTGGTGACCAGAAGAAATATTTGTTATGTTAGTTGGTCCAGCAGTTGTATGAACCATTGATATCTCATATACCACTGTTTTTTCAGATACTTTTCAAGAGGTAAAGAGCAAGCGCGATAAGAAAAAAGAGGTCAGTTGGCTCTGTACCTTTTCCTTACATGCGCCCTATATTCTTGCGATGATTGCTTTATCTCATAACCGATAACCAGATTTTACTTTGGTGTTGGGTTGCTTATGGATTGGTAGCTAATCTTCTTCCTGCCCTTACAATTTATTAGCTTGAATACCCATAAAGAAGACATTTTGTCCATAGACACTTCTTTGGGTTTTGCTTCATTTGTTGTGTTGAAATTTAGCATATTCAACCTTTTGGTTTGTAGTTTGAAAACAGTCTTCATGGAATTCACAGCTATAGTTATGTGCACTTTACATAGGTTAAAGAGACTCCTGAGCCAAGATCTCGAGCGGCAAGTAATGCTACCAGTCGAAGCATTAGAGGTGGTGTAGATCGTGTTGGACGGAACAGTTCTGTTCATTCTAGCTCCATTGGTAATAGGAACAAACACCATTGGTATCTTCAAGTCTGTTCATTTTGGCTGTAATTCCTTTTGACCATTTGTTTTCACTTAAAAAAAAATCAGATAATGCGGCTTCAAGGTCATCAGTCTCGGGACCTGGTATGCCATCAACCAATTCCACTCAGAAGCAAACGGTTCCAAGGTAAGAAAATATATCCCTTTCACTACCTACTTTAAGGACATTTATGCTGGGTCTGCTTTTCTTAGTAGGCATAGTTATAAACTTATAAGATCCACTCTTGTTTTTTCCTGAAATTCTTGTTATGTTGGCCTTCGAGATGCTCATTTATGTTACTGTTGATGCCCCTGCTATGTTGTTAAAAAGTAAAAACACACACATGCAAACTGCATGAGTTCTTACAAACAATTCTTTCGTTAGAAGACTGGAACTCGTTTTCTTCTGGTTAAGTGGAGCTTTTTGATTGTATTCTGCTATCTGAGACAATACAATTTGTAATATTGTGTTAAACTCCGAAACAACAATATGGTCTTTGGATGCTTGGATGATGCATGACACTAATAGCGTACAAATTTGTCTGATCTGTTGATGATTCCGAATTGCGTTGTTTTTACACTCGTTTTAGTATTCATGTTCCCTTTTGTCTGCTGTAGTTCCTCTGTAAACAAAAATATGGTTGCTGATGAGCCATCAGTCCCATTGCAACCATCATCTGGGTTTCAGCACGGTTGGTCTGGGACACCAGGTCAGTTGTCAATGGCCGATATTGTGAAAATGGGCAGACCTCAGGGAAAGTCTTCTAGCAAGCCTGTGGTTACAGCGGACAAAGGATATGCTGGACACTACCCATCTTTGCCAAGCACCGTAAGCCACAATTGGAAACAGTCTGCGAGCACAGTTCCACCAACAGAGCTTGACCAGTGGTTACCTTCTGTGCAAGATTCTATTGTGGTTAAGGATCACAGTCACTCAGCTGCTGACAACAAGCAGACATATGATAATGATTGGTCAACACAGGATGAGCCATCATTAGGAAATCAATCATCCCTCCCTGAGACTTCTGGTGACCCATCGTTATATGAGGCACCACTACAGTCATCTATGCAGGTTGTTGATGTGGTTAACTCACATGAAAATTCTCATTTAGATGAAAACAGCTCAACTGCATTTAGATCAGTAAATGCTTCTGAGAGACACTTGGAGCATCATGAAGGCAATTCCGAATATAATGATGGATTATTGCAGAACTCGAGTACCTATCTGCCTCAGAGGCATTCTCACACAGAGGACGAAGGTGAGTGTACAACTAAATTTACAAAATCTGCTGTGCTTAGTTGGTTATCCTGGTTATTGTGTTCCATGTGGAGAACCTGGTTATGCTGTGTTGTCAACATTTTACACTTACCCGCCTTGGATAAACAACACAACATCATAATTTGCTTCACAGGTTGTCCAGTTTATTATAAATATATTTACAAACCACGTTCAGCTGTGGTTGCTTGGTCTTGTTCTGGTTGTTGCACAGTTTTTCTGGGATGACTTCCACAAGAATACTGATGTCTCTTCTATTCCAACTAAGGTTTATATGTCCATCTTCTGATCATGGCATTTCTTTGCAGCTGAGGAGTCCAATGTTGATGTATCATCATCAGCAGCAAACTTCCAGGGGCTAAGCCTACATAACGAAGAGTTAGTTGCCACAAAGTTAGCCAATGATAACCCTGCAGTTATCATTCCTGATCATCTGCAAGTTACCAACACACAGTGTGCCAAATTGAGCTTTGGCAGTTTTGAATCCGGTGCATTTTCTGGGCTCCTCCCACCAAAGAGCACCGATAACAATGTGGAGTTGTCTGTTGTAGAGGAATCTGCACCTGTAGATCAAATAGATGCGAGGTTAAGCGTTTTCCTCTTTTCTTTATTTAACTGCACAGTGCACAGGTTGCATCTGTTGTGACATGACTAGAATGGCCTTATACCTTGCAGGGATCAAGATTACTATGACAGTGGTGCAGTGAATTCGTCAGCAAATGAGAACCTTGAGACCATTATGGGAACTAACATGGAGAATCTTGATGTACCTTCTGTTTCACATCCTGATGTCCTGAGACAGGAAGTACTTGATGATTCTTCTGGTCTTAAATATAACCTGCCATCAGTCTCAAGTCATGCATATTCAAACCCAACACAGCCAAGTACAATGGAGGCCCCACAAAGAAACACCCAAGCACACACTCTTTCCCATCTGTCAAACTTGCTGGTACTGTGCCCGTTTTCTCTTTCTAGTAAAAACTTCACTTGTTCGTGTTTCATGAATTATGGACGAGTGATCTTCCATTGCCTACGGTATTGGTGTCTTGTGCTATGTTGTACCTGCAAGCTGCAATACATATAGTCTACATGATTATAGATAATAAGGCATGCATTGCAATGTTGAGGAAAACCTCTTGTGTTGCTATATAAGGTTTTAACAAATCTGGATGCACTGATGAACAGGAAGTGTGGATGAGACTGCAATTTTTCTGGTAAGAAAGAGCGGCTATTCCCGGCTGAGTCACAAATTTGGCTGGGAATTCAGTTATTAGGTGTATACACATATAGAAGAGTCAAATTACATTTGCATAGGGTTCTCTGCGGAGCTATCCCACCTTAAATGCTCCTTAGCCAGAAACTTGCTGTCTTGCTGAGATGCAGAATAACTGATGAGCACATGATGGAGTGATAGATTAACCTGTCTAGGGTTTTGGTTTTCATCCTGAAAAATCTTCACTACTGCATGACCTGTGTAATAATTGTCTTCAGAACAACTAACAAACACAGCCAGTTTTAAACCTGTATGACATAGGTGTATGACATAGGCGTAATAAAGCATCAAAATTAATATAAACTTGGGATGTTCTAAGGGTTAAGATTCGGATCATAGGGAGGCATTAGGGCGGGGTTTCAGTATAATGTTGCAATAATGACTGTCTAGTATTGAACCAGTGGAGCTGTTGACCTTATTGTAAGTTTGTAACACAAATTCAAATATCTCCTTCTGTAGTAAGTTAATCATTGTATAATAGTTAGCTGGTTAGCATGCTTTGGGCATAACATGCTTTTATATTGATTGCATGCTGTTTTCACAAATTGAGCTTTACCTTCTGCCTCTTTTCTGATTTTTATATCTTAAAAAAATCAAGTAATTAATTATGTGGTGTTTTGCTCTTGCCTTTGTAAGTATGCTGAGCACAAGTTCACTTCTTGTTTAATAAAATGGAAAACTTGCTGGATCAGTAATTTAAACTTTCCTAGTAATTGTACGTGAAATTTGCAATTCTGCTTGAAACCATGTTGTTTACTTCTTTTATACAGATTCCTGATATAATATTGAAATACTGACCCAGTGGGTGAATTTTGAACTTTGCTGGGCAGTTACTGTGCTGGTAATCACTCAACTCTTCCGGGACTAGTATGATGTAAATTGAGACAATATGGGTTATGACTTATGAATAGTTTAAAGCAGGTTTGGCCAAGTTATAAGATTACTATAAGAAGATATGTTATGTAGTACTTGCATCATTAAAAAAGAAGCCAAAGATTTTAGGGATTGAGCCTAGCTCAGTTGGGTGGGGGCATGGTGGATGTACAATCCCACAACCCGGGTTCGAGTCCTTCTTTGGCTTGAATTTGGGTGCCTTTTCTTGCTGTATTACTAAGACATGTAGTTCCTCCAACATGTGTTTTATTTTTTTCATTAAAAAACAAGCCAAAGAAAGAAGAAAAGACTGCTCGCCATAAAACCCAGTCTTTTGCTTGGAACCCAGACTGCTCGCATGCTGATAGTTCCCACTGATATAAAGCATTGCTCCATTCCAGAATTGTCCAGGAACATCTGGACTGGCTGGCACGTTCTGGTTTCCATACCAGGTGTTTCGATCCATGACAAACTTCTTGCTTGCTGAAAAAGGATATGCTAAATTTGTTGCCTTCTGCATGTCTGTTTATTTAATCCAGCTGACTATGCCTCAGCATAGTTCTTACTACTCATTTGTTCCCCCAGCAAGCAAATTCGTTACACAACAGCCTATTGGGGTCAAATATTGCACCTCTTCGGGACTTGGACTTCAATTTATCACCCTTGCTGGCAGCACAATCAATGGCTACAAAATATAACTCAGCTGCACCAAGTAGTACTGGACCATCCATCTCCATGCAGGAGGTAATTTAAATATCTGAATTCACTTTTCTCACTGTGCTTCATTCTGATTCATAATTAATTGAAGTGTAACTTTAGGAAGTTACAAAAGGCTCGTCATTCTTTATTTTGTGTAAAGATGAATTACGTGGGTGTGCCAGTGTTAGAAAAAAAATATAGTTTTTATTGTGTAATCAGTATCATCCATAGAAGAAGCATTCTAGTTTAATGATATATCTTCAATAGCTAACCAATTTTATTCTAATTAAAAATTAAAACAGGAAAAATGTTCACTTTAAATTCAGTGTAGATCCTGAACTTATCTTGTTAATTTTTTTTGTGTGGTCACGTTTTTCTAATTTAATCATAGTATATTATTGACATCAAGGTGCTGATAATTTGATGTTGATTGCTTGGTCTTAGCTTTGCCTTATTTTCCCACATTTTCTGAACATGTATATTTTTTCAGGCTCTGAAACCAGGAGCTTTCTTGAACACTCAATCTACACAAAATCTTCCAAGTACTAGTATTCCGTCGGGCCCCCCTCTGCCTCAGCAATTAGCTGTCCACCCTTACTCTCAGCCAACTTTACCTGTTGCGCCTTTTGCAAATATGATTGGCTATCCATATTTGGCACAAAACTACACTGCTTATCTACCATCAGCCACCTTCCAGCAAGCATACTCAAGTAATGGACCGTTCCATCAGTCTGCCGCTGCTGTACCTGGAGCTGGTATGAAGTACTCGATGCCACAATACAAGAGCAACCTGTCGGCTACAAGCTTACAACAGCAACCTTCTTCAGTGATCTCTGGTTATGGAGGCTTTGGAAGCTCAAGTAATCTTCCAGCAAATTTCAATCTTAATCAGAATGCTGCCTCTGCATCAACAAATCTCGGGTTCGATGAAGCATTGAGCACGCAGTACAAAGATGCCAGTCAATATATGGCCCTCCAGCAGGTAACCATGCGAGCGCCCCTTGTGTATCCTTGGAAATTTTGTGTGCTCTCTGGCTCAATCTCATTTCTGCCGACTGATGTTTAGTTCATTCAGAAGTGTTGATTTTGTTATTCCTTTCAGGGTGATAACTCTGCAATGTGGCTTCATGGGGCTGGTTCAAGGGCGGCATCAGCTGTTCCACCTAGCCACTTCTATGGCTACCAGGGACAGAGTCAGCAGGGTGGCTTTCGCCAGGGACAGCAGCCCCAGCAGCCCTCTCAATTTGGGGGTCATGGGTACCCAGCGTTCTACCATTCTCAGAGCGGTCTGACGCAGGAGCACCCCCAGAACCCGGCTGAGGGAAGCCTGAACGGCTTCCAGGCTGCGCCGTCGCAGCCATCTCGCCAGAGCTGGCAGCAGCACACCACCTACTGAGCCCTGTACTCTTGTTGTAGTGGCGTTTCACTGTTGCGGGCCAAGTTTGGCGCCCTAACTCGCTGTGGAGTAAGCAGCTCGGGCTAGCTGAGCTTGTCCCTCTAGCGCTGAGGAAAGTGTCCACGCCATTCGACAGTTTCGGGAGAGCGTTTTAACATGTTGCGTGTGTTTGATTTGTTTGGATAGCGAGTTATATGTGCGGAGGAGCAGTCCTGTAACTCTTTGAGACCTAATTACCTAACAGGTGCCGTTTCTGATTCCTAAAAACTTTATTCTTGACCTTTGAGCTGCTTACGTTTCTGAATGTCGGGCGAATTCTTTTTTGCCAAATAGAATGGATGTGAAGAAGCCCCCTACTTGACCTCTTGTGCATTTCTTCATTGAAAATAATTGAAGCAAATTTTATACTGTGAAAAAAACGCCTTGATATCACATGATCTTGTTAGCCGAATTAGCATGCTGGCTGACGTCTGATGTACTAAAGCCCTGTTTTGAGAAGTTTCCTTCATCTTGGATCTGAGAAAGGGAAAGTAGAGAGCACTACGCTAGTTCTACGATAGCTAAGCTAGATGATTGGCATAATAATTTGATGCCTTTTTCATTCCATTTTCAAGGTTTATATATAGGAATTGCTATATAACTTTCGACAGTTTTTTAAAGCCAAAATTGTTACTTTTTTATTCGTTAGATGTGCTATAAGATTCATGATGTTGATGTGTTATAAGAAAAAAAATCATAATAGTTGAATTTTCATTCGTTTGATATGCTTTGAGATTTGTACTTTATGAATTGGGTCCGAATTTATAATGATTTTTTATTCGGAACATAACGGTTCACTATATTGCTGTATTTTATTGGTATATAATTTTATTTTTTGTCTTTATTTTTACTCAACCTCTCAAAGTACATGTGAAGAACATAAAGGGTTCACCATATTGACGTATTTTGTTGGTATATAATTTTTTTTGTCTTTGTTTTTGCTCAACCTCTCAAAGTACCTGTGAAATTTTGAATCATGCGATGGAAATATGAGTTATTAAGATTTTCAAGAATAATTACAGTGGCCAATAACTAAAATTATATAAATAATTTATTATAATTAATGTATAATGGAGTTGTAAATAAACTTTTAGAATGTGATTGTTTTTTACAGAGAAAATAGTCGAATTTTGTGTAGACAAATCCTTATATATAGGTACAACTCAATCTTAAGCAAAAAAGGAATTACAGCTCAGCAAATCGAGTTTTACTCGCGCTAATGACTATTCATTCATGGTAATTGAAAACAAACGACACACTCTGGCCTTCGATCTCCAAGCGAAGAGGTATCGAGCGATCTGAGTCATCCGACCTTCATAACGTTCATCTAGTGATTGTGTTGTCTGAACTGCACTAAGCTTATCGGAATCTGAACTTCAGAAACTTCAGTTCTTACATTTCTCCCCCTTTAACCTTCCACTTGCCCTCAAGTGATCGAATCTGGAAACCAAGACTTAATGGTTTGTGAATAGAACTTAGGAAAAGTACCCTTGATGAAATTGGCATCTTCCAATGATGCGTTCTCAAGCGGCAGATTAGCCCACTGTACCGGCCATTGAGTCACCGAGACATTGCCTCTAGGCAGGGCCCTTGTTTTAAGAACTTGCAACGGCTCAGTCTTTATCTTTTCATCCTCACCAACTAGTGGTAAATCAGAGCTAGGAACAACATTGGGTCCACATTGCTTCTTGAATTGGCTGACATGAAAAACAGGATGTATCCCTACATCTTCAGGAAGTTGCAACTTATAAGCCACCCTTCCTATTTTCTGCATAATCGTGAAAGGTCCATAGAATTTGCTAGTGAGTTTTAATGCTTGCTTGAAGCCAAATGTTGCAGCCTTGTAAGGTTGCATTTTCAGATAAACCATATCCTCTTCTGCAAACTATCTCTCAGTTCTATTCAGACCATCATACTTCTTCATTCTGGATTGAGCCGGAGATAAGTTCCCCTTCAACCTGTTCAACATAATCTATTTCTCTTCTAGGAAATTTTTAGCCTCTTCATCATGAGGCCCTAGTACAACCACTTCATTGATCAGAGGAGGGGGAAATCCATAAAGTGCCTGGAAAGTTGAGATCTTCAAAGAAGTACTGAAGGTGGTGTTATACCACCACTTAGCTAGAGGTAGCCATGACAACCACTTCAACCTCAGCTGCACCCTCAAAGACTTGAATAATTCCTGCCACAATTTACTAGTAAATATTTAGTCTTTGTCAGATACAATAGCTACTGGAAATCCATGTAACTTGAAGATATTATCAATGAGTGCTTGAGTCACAGACTGAACTGAGTAGGGGTGAGATAATGGAACAAAGTGAGTATATTTAGTGAACGTGTCCACCACCACAAAGATGACATCCTTCCTCTTTGAACTGGGTAGCCCTTTAATGAAATCCATAGTGATATGGGTCCAGGCCATATCTGGAATTGGCAGTGGTTCCAAGAGCCCTGGATAATGACATTGCTCATATTTGGAACGTTGACATGCAACACACTCCTGAACAAAGGTATGGATCTCCCTCTTCATTCCAGGCCAATAGAACAGATTTGTCACCCTCTCGTAAGTTGCTACTCTGCCTGAATGTCCTCCTATAGTGAGGTGTGGAGTGAGCTTATAAGGTTCTGTCTTAATTCAACATCCTTTCCCACATAGATTATGCCTTTATACCTGAGAACCCCATAATGGTAAGTATATCCAGAGTGAGAATTATGGGTTAGTGACAATTGCTCTATTAGTTCTTTACAGTTAGCATCATTAAGATATCTATTTTCTATTGTTTCCATCCAAGTGGGAACTGCAATATATATTGCCATTACATGGGTCCCTTTTCTGGTGAGAGCATAAACTACTTTGTTTTCCTTCCCCCTTTTTATACTCAATGTCATAGCATTAACTTGTGCTGAATTGCTTCTGAAACCTTTTGCCCAGTTATGAATGTCAAGCTTTGTTGATATGTCTTGATTACCAACTGGGTCCCCAAGAAATAATGCCTCCACCTTTTCAGTGCTTCAATGATGGCCATTGCTTCTCTGTCATACGTAGATAATGTTGTTGATCTTACCCCTAATGTCTTGCTAAAATAAGCAATGGGTCTACCCTTTTGTATTATGACTCCCCCAATTCCAGTCCTACTAGCATTAGTCTCCAGTGTAAACATTTCTGAGAAATCTAGAAAGTTCATAACCGGTGTGGTGATCAGACTGTGCTTCAACTTCTCAAAGGCTCTATCATGTGGTTCCTTCCAATCAAATCCCCCTTCTTTAACATATCATGAAACAGTATGCATATGATTCCATAATTCTGGACAAATCTTCTATAGTACCTGCCATACCTAAGAAGCTTCTTAACCTAGGCCAATCCTTAATGGCACTAATCTTACTAGAATCTGTAGCCACCCCTTGACTAGAAATGATATGTCCAAGGTATTCCACTTGTGGTGCAACAATCACACACTTGCTAAACTTCGCAAAAAGCTAATGTTGTCTCAATATCTCCAGTACTGTGGTTAGATGCAATTGGTGCTCCTTTCCCCCCTTGCTATATATGAGTATGTCATCAAAGGATACCAAAATGAATTTCCTCAAATACTTGGCAAATAGGTTGTTCATCAATGACTGGAAGGTAGCAGGGGCATTAGTGAGGCCAAATGGCATGGCAAGGTATTCATAATGCCCTAGATAAGTACTGAAGGCAGCCTTGCTAGTATCCTCCCTGCTCATTCTGATCTGGTGATATCCTGATCTTAAATCCAATTAGCTGAAAATGGAAGCTCCATGTAACTCATCAAGTAGATCTTCTATGACTGGTATGGGGTACTTGTTTTTATGGTCTGGGCATTGAGCTTGCTATAGTCAATACAAAGTCTCCAAGATCCATCTTTCTTCTGGACAAGGATGGCAGGTGAAGCTTATGGTCTGGAACTAAGACTTATGATTGAAGCTTCTAACAGTTGGTGTATTTGTTGCTCCATCTCCTCCTCCTGCTGGTGAGGGCCCCTATATGGTCTGACATTAGGTGGTTCTGCCCCCTTCTTTGATTGGGATGTTGTGGTCACAACTTTCAGGAGGTAGTTCTTGAGGTTCTTGAAAGACATCCTGGTAAGACAAAATGAGAGTTCAATACTGGGGTTTCACTGTTCTGATGTCTTCTTCATCCTTTATTGCTTGTAATTCAATCACATATCTAGAAATTCCCTTCATTGCCATTTTGTTCAGCTCCTGAGAATTTAATAGTCTCAAGAAGCCAGTTTGTGACTGACACTACAACAGGACTAGGTTATAGCAACATGCGTATATGCTACTATATTTACCAATATGTGTTGCTAGGATGGATAGCAACACATGTGATAAGTGATGTTGTTGGTCATGTTGCTATAAGGTAGGTCTACCGCAACACAAATTAGGTGTTGTTATACAAAAAAAAAGGCTGTTGCAAAGTTGCAACACAATTTTTTATTTGTAACAACTCATGTTTTCGAAACATAGCTAGCACCTGTTAGCAACATATAATTGATATATTGCAACACAAATTAGTATACAGGAAAAATACGATTCATTTATGTGCTACGTACATCGAAATTATAATTGCTACAAAAAATTATTTGCTAATTAAGCATGTCATATTGCAAAATGTATAACACAACTCAACATGATCAATGTTCAAAAAGTAGATTGTATTGCATTAAGGAAATAAATATAGGTATTGTTAACATCATTCCACATTACAAAAACAACTGATTTGTTGTCAACACAAGAGCTTTGAACGAGAGTACAATTTGAGTTCTAAAATATAAAATCTAACTACTACTTTCTTTTCTTCATGAATGTAACGACCCAACTCTAGGGCACCCGAGAGGTCATCTAAACCTTCTGGGAAGTCCATCAGGACCTTCCAGGAGGTCCCAAAAGGACCTCTCGGACAGTCCACTAAGACCTCCCAGGAGGTCCAGCAGGACCTCCTGGAAGTCCAGGAGAACATCACCCGAGAGGGTGTTGGAGCCAGGAGCACCAAGATCTTCCACGGCCGGTCAAGGAAAAACGAGGAGGTCTCGAGGGCACCCCAGACCACCCACGACCTCCGGAGGAGGTCGGGAGAGTCTGAGACCACTCGAGCCTCACGCGTTCGTCCCATGGAGTGGACATGGAGGTCTGGCTTGCTCCAAGGTTCCTCAGTGAAACCCGAGCTAGTCCCGGGATCATGGCTAGCTCTTCACAAAAAAAATACAACAATGAGTGACATCCGAACGCATATTTATTATAGCAAAATATCAACAGTTGTTTACAAGATGGCCTTGGGCCAAGTGTATATACAAAAGAGTAAAAAGAACAAAAGGTCCATCAAAGACGCCACAGTAACTCGATCGAAGGCACAACCTACTCGCTTTGGTCTTCATCATTGCCAAGGTCCTCTCTGCAAAAATTGTAATGAGCAAGAGTGAGCACTCAACCGTGCTCGCAAGTTACACCCGTGAATTAGCAAGATGACATACATAAATGGATAATCAATGGATGGCATAATATGGCCGATTCTTGCGAAAGCCAAGTTTCTTTCAATTACAAATATTAAGTTCTAAGGCAGGTACTCAATAGATAGAATTCATTTTCTAAATTTGATTTTCAGTTGGATAACATTCATCAATAAGTTGGTGAAGGATACCCTCCTGACACCAGGCTCCCTGCCCATACCCATGAGATAGAAAATCCCAAAACAGATTTGAAAAAATTTCTGGAAACCCAAAATCAACATCTAACTCTGAGTAGCCTTTGCCAGCACGTCCATGACCGCGGACACGGCTATTCGAATAGATTTAACTCTGCAGAGGTTGTGCACTTTACCCACACGACATGAGTACTCTAGTTTGTTCGGCATTCGTCAATGCCACCTCTCACTACCAAAGGTAAGAGATCTAGAGTTCATGACAAGGCCTTTACAATGCATTGCTCCACCACAGCCTTTCCTTGCTAAGGTTTCACCTTCCTATGGACCGCAATCCGGCGGAAAGCCCCCTCTTGCACCAGTGGGAACAGTAGGTTATAAAAGACCATTGGCCATAAAAGACCTCCCACACTTCCAATGGAGCAGCTTATGGTAGAACTTTGCAAATTACTCAGCCAGGTCCCACGCCCCATTGTGGAGACATGTGGTTGCACGATTGTGGCATAGCCCATTATAGGCATGGCATTGGTCGCTCAAAGACCGATCCTCAAATGACTAGGGCGACTTTCATAAACCCCTGGACCTCCTTCTTAGCTAGGATAGAGTCCGTGCATAAACATTGCACCAGCCAAGCCAACCAATTCGCCCCAGTCCAAATCTATTTTCATTTTCTTTGCTTCCCCAGCAATACTTTCATATTCCCATGACAACCCAATGTCATGGTCAAAACATTTTAAACAACAGTTGGTCATATTGGTAAAGATTTCCCCAAATCAATACTTTTGGTCTAAGCATGACTAAGCATATGTTTTTGAATGGTCTTGGCTCACACTATTATATGACCCAAGTTTGATCTAGTGGTGACAACATGCTCAAATCCAAAATCAACAAAGGCCATACAAAGGAAGTAGGCATAACTATGGATTTAAAATGTATTGAAATAACTTGGTAGAAATAGGCATGCAAGATACATTAAAACAGACATAAATAATTTGAATTATTGGGTGCAATATGATCAAAAGTGTAACTTGCCTTGCTCACTATCCCGAGAATCTTCCTCTTAGGCAAATCAGACTCCTTGGAGTCTTCGCGATCTACACCGTAAAAGAGCAAGTTCAAAGAAAGTTCAAATAAAGAACCAACTGAGATCAACAAGAAAACCAAGCGGACCCCGGAGGAGTCCAAAACTCACCAACGAGAGAGGTCTATATTTTAGAATAGGTTCTTATGGAAGAGGTCTAAGCTTACTAAGAGAAGGGTGGTCTTTTAGCCAAAGACCCCAAAAGAGTGATTTCAGCAATAGGACAGGAGGTCCCGAGAGATGGTTCGTGCATAGAGACCAGGGAGGAGCTCCTCAAATAAACGCCATAGACATCCAAAAGGAGCCCACAAGGGGAGGTCCTGAGAAGGACACAACCAACTCAATACAGTGGCAAGAATTAAGAGTGGAGTAGATCTCCAAAGGACTTACCAGGGTCGAAAAGGAAACAAGGGTTGAAGGGGAGGTCGTGGGCAACAAAGTCTTCCCTGGGAAGCCACTGAGCGAGAACCAAGATGACGAGCGTGGAAAAGGTTATGGGGTAGAGTTCACTGGGCTAATTATAGCCAACATGGGTGAAGAAAACTAAGAGCATACGTGTCAAGGATAAGTATAGAAATGGGTCAAAGATAGGTGAGTGGCAGGGCAGGTGTCGCTACCACCCTGGGTAAAAGATATGAGAAAGGACAACATAGGTTGCTATGGGAAGGAACAAAGAAGGATGTCAGAGTACAACTAAGTGACCCAATTCAGAATAAACGCCACGTATATGGATGTATTTAATGTGACATGACATGCATTAAATGCCCAAGATATTAACGTGACGGAGGAAATGAGAATGACCAAGTCCGCAAGTGGGGCGACAATATAGGAACAATGGGTCAAGAGGAAGGTCTTGTCCTCATGAGGGCTTTGAGGAGGTCCGAAGGCTTAGGAGGTCCTAGGCCCAAAGGACAGGGAGGTCTAAAGGTTGGGGAGGTCCAGACATACAGAGGTGGTCCGGACGTGGGGAGGTCCTGACGGTCAGGATCTCATCAAGGGAGGTCTGGAGAGGAGGTCCAGAGCCAGGTCAAAAAGGCCACACAGAGAGATCCTGGACAGGAGGTCCAGAGAACTACATAAAGGTCCCGTGGTTGGGATCAAAAGCAAGTTGAGGTCTGGGCGGTTGGATCTCCGAGAGGGAGGTCCAACAGCCAAGATCAAACGTGAAGGTAAGGTCCCTGAGAGAAATAATGCACGAGGAGGTCTAAGCCGTTGGATTCAAACAAAAGGAGGTCCAAAGTGAGGGGTTCGGAGGATTCCACAGAGGAGATCCACAAAAGATGGTTCAACAAAGTTCGCAAAGGTCAAGGCAACTCAAAGGAGATTTCCAACCGCTAAGGTGAGATCAAAAGCCTTGGCGGTTAGGATGAACAAGGAGGTCCTTCCGCCAAGAAGAAAGGTCAAGGAGGTTCCATCGAACTCGGGAGGTTCGCAGGTACATAAGAGGTCCATTGGAACACAAGGAGGTCCCGACTAAAAGAGGCTGGGCATAAGAGAGTGCCCAGGCAACAAGAGGTCTAGACTTAGAAGAAATCTGGACAGAAAAGAGGTCTGGACCAAAGAGATTCGAACCAACAAAGAGGTCCAAAGTGATCAAATCCAAAGAGAAAGGCCTGGACCCAAAGATGCGCCCATGTGAGAAAAGGTTTGAGCCCCATGGGAGGTCTAACCTCAAGAACCCATGGGGAGGTCTAGGCCACAGAGAAGGTCTAAACCTACATATCCAAAGGAGATATGCTAAAGGAAGGTCTACTGAGCATACCAAAAGGAGGTATCAACAACTCAAACCTCTCCAACCGAACCAAACTTGGAATTCTCATCAAAACAAAATATTTTTAATTCTTTTTACACATTTAAAAAGGATTTAGAAAATCAGGATGTTACAATGAAGTTCCTGATACTTGATCCGTTTTTCAAAGAGATAAACATCCAAATATAGTAATTCAACTGTTGATCTTTTCAACCTGCAGGGATAACAATAAATACAAGGATGTAAATATGATGTAGGACAAGTGAATCTGACATAAATTGAATCTAGCTAAAATTAACATACACAAATTGAAGACCAGGCAATCGCTTTTCCTTTGGTTTGGCCAATTATCTTGTAGTTCTCCCATAACCTTAATAGCACCTCATGTTCTCGACCACCCTCCAACAGAACCATGAAGCAAAAAAGCACTTCCAAGGTGAAGCACTGAAAATAACCACTTCCAATAAGATGCTGAGACCATTCACAATAATTCTTTTTTTTAAAAGGCCGCTCTGATTCTGGACAGGAAGTCCACATGTCATTGTGTATGTTTTATGTAGCCCTTAAATTGGGTCAAGTCGGTGATTCAAAAGATTACGTAAGTCCGAGTCTCTAAAATAAGGACCGAATATAGAAATATGATGAATCGTGTGATGCACAGTTATACAAATTATGCCAACACAAAATCAAGCTAAAAATTTTAGTTATCTACCAAGAGATTAGAGATTTTGGTCAGATCTGGAAGTTGTCAATTAAACAAGATATTGCTTAATTAAACTACTTAATTATTTTATGATTGACACAAAACTATGTGGGTAATTTGATGTCAAATATGGCGTTACAAAATCTATATACCTCTATAGAAAAGATCAGAGACAAGATAAAGCTGCAGTGCTCTCCATTCTTGTGGTCAAGAGCAATAGTTCATCCTTAAGTCATGCGATAAGTGAAGACCCAGCGAGCATCGATAGATGGATGTGAGAAATTTTCTTTGGAGGTAGATGTGCGGATGTTTTGAAGGAATACATCAAAAGATGAAGCACTGAATTTTTTTAAATAAAATATACTGCTTAATATCTCAGAAGGTTAAGTTCCTTCCTTTTGTTGCTCTCATTCTGCGTATCCTGTCACCATTTGCAACAACATTACCATTTCTCTAGTCAGTTTCTTATACAATAACACAGTGACAAGCCAGAATAATGAACAGTAATCCTAAAATACCATCATGACAGACCTTAGTAGAAAGCCTATTGCTCACAGGAAGGCTGCTTTCACCAGATACCCAATCTCTAGTTACCGCAAGTCTCAAGACTCCCTCGCTCATAGCGTCATCCCTGACCTGCATTCCAATGTTCTATTATCAGTTATACTTTGCAAAACTAAACGGCATAGGCAAAATAAAACAACACTTTATTTACAGCTCATAATAAAAAGTAACTTTTTCGTAAGCTTATTTAGCCTATAGTAAATCTCATATACTTAGAGTTTGCGCAATGAACAACAGTTGAATTTCACATAGTGCAGATAAAAGCACATAGAACCGATGTTCCCAGAAAATCCAACTCAATATTTTATTATTAGAATTTGAAAAAGGTGCAAAGGCCAAATTTCTCTATCATTAGCTCTTCTTGAAAGTTTGATTTTGAGAATTTCATTAGCATCTATCGGAAAGAACTATTGTCTAACAGTTTCTGGAATCCATTCCTGATGATCTGCATCAATGAGCTCAGAAACCCATCGAACCCGAGAAATCCTGCATCTTGAAATGGGCTTCAAAGAAAGCTCCCGCGGAATCCAATTGTCCCACCAAACACGTACATTTTCTCCATTGCCAATCCTCCAAATCATGCCCTTTTCAGTAGTTCCACACCAAATTCATTTGCATGCCAAGTATCAAGTAAATTCCCATTGGGATAATACTTTGCCTTTAGTAACCGTGCGCACAGGCTATCAGGATAGAAGATGAGGCGCCAGGCTTGTCTTGCGAGCAAAGCTTGATTGAACAGACGCAAATCCCGAAAACCTATACCACCTTGGTTCTTCGGCATGATCAGTTTATTCCAAGAACACCAATGTGTTTTCCTTCTCCCATTGTCTGCACCCCACCAATAATGCCGGATCAATTTCATAAACTCATCACAAACTGAGACCGGCAGTTTAAAACCCCCCACAGTATAGGAATAAACCATCAGCTACAAACAGTGGCATAGCTGGCCACGAGCCACGCCTCAGGCCGACCCAGCTGATTTCAGACCCAAATCGTTTTTTTGCTGATTAACATGATCTTTTGATTCTAGGCCTTAGGCTATTGCCTTGGCGGCCTGAGGCTCAGCTGCGCCTCTGGCTACAAAAAAGGAACAAATAAAGCAATAAAGGACCACCTTGGCATATGCTTCTCGTAGGCGAGAAGGATGGTTGAGGAATGCCACTAAAATTCACCGAGTAAGTCATTGTTGTAACGCATTGCATCATCCATGTAACCCATTGCCGCCGGAAACCCAGTTTCAGTAGAACTCTTAGAAAACGCCAATCCACACGATCATAAGCCTTTGAGAGGTCCAGCTTACAAACGCATAAGTTTTGTGCAACCCCATTCCCCGACTGAATAGCATGAAAAAACTCAAAAGCAATAAGAGCATTACATGTAATCATTCTCCCTCGGATAAAACCACTCTGGGTTGGAGAAATAAGATCTTGCAGGAGGGGCCTAATCCTTTTTTTTAGAACGTGCAACATATTTGCATTATAAGGAAGGAGAGTCAGTACAGCGCAGATAAAATTTTGCAAAAAAAGAGAAAAATGGCTTGGTCTAAACCAAGCATTAGAAACAATAGAGAAACGTTCTTCAAATCTCCGGTGCCCGTTGAACACCAAAGGAGGCCTCGCTTCGAATTTTGCTAGATCCACGGTATTCCGCTTTCGGTTCCCACCGGTGATACTGATAAAAAGAAGCGAGAAACCGTTACTTTAATATATAGTGGCCAGGTTCGTCCATGAGAAAAACAAAGCCTAAAAAAAAGAAGACGAAGAGCATAAAACAAGATGACCATTGGAAACGGCGATCTCATATATTGATGCATGTTTTGTTTCGCGTTCTCTGTGTAAAAGAATGTTTGAGAAGAGCTGGTTGGTATCGACCACATCGCGCATAAATTATAGAGAGAAATATCAGAAGAACATAGCATACTTGAATAATGTATATCGAGTATTGTGACCGATTTGTTAGAAAGGCTCCTCTTGTCGTCTTGATTGGCTTGAACCAGGCCATGCATTTGGGGCTCCCAGGTTGCCATCACCGATGACACAATTAAGTGTTGTAATATGTGATAAATAGTGAGGAGTAATATATATTTAAGTATGTACCGAAGTTGATCGCGCACATGTGGAGCGCATCTGTGGTTGGCTAAACGTTTTAAAACAGGGGATCTGAGGATTTACGATACTGAGATAAATGTACATGTCAGCAAGATATTGATAGATAAATCATCAAACGTATCTATTCGTAATGGTAAATCTTTAATAATTCCTTTTAAAACCATTAAGGAGATAATACGACAGACATATGAAACATAAGAAAAGCAGCTACAAGTTGACTTGTTTGAGCATTTTGTCTTATGAAAACGTCTGCGATCCTCTAAGCTCCCAATAATTCACTGCTACATAGTTATTATCTAAAAAAATTATTTCGTCGGCGTGCGATAGTCGATTCTTTGCCTTTGTTTTCGTCTTTCGAGTTCACACCGCGACGGACCATCAGATGTGCATGACAGAATATGACTCGCCTTTTTGGCGTGCACGCTAGGGGTGCGCGGAGCGAAAGCCCGCGCCGAGCAGCAACGCATTGCTTCGCGCACACGCTATCCTACCGCTCCTTTTCCTCTTCGCAGGAACATCCCAAAATGGTACAGAAATAGCTGAACTGCCTGTCCCTGGCACCCGGGCTCCGCAAAAGGTAGGCCCACATGTCACTGGCACAGAGCGAGTGCCGGATACAAGCCCAGGTGTCCGTCTCCATGGCTGCATGGCAACATGCGCCTCGTTAGCTCGACGAGGAGATTCCACGGGGTGGTCATGCACGTTACCTAGGTGTCATTCAAAGTCCGATTGTCAGAAAACAGTTTAGATCCATAGTGGACAACAAAATCTTGGTACAGTGTTAGTACAGTGTTAAACACTGAAATAGCTATAATATTTTCTACCTGCAGTAAAATACTGTTGTTTCTACCGAACACATACAATGAGTCCTGCAGAGTCTTTGTAGAACAGTCATCATAGTACTCATAGTGCCCTCTTTGCAGTACAGACCAAATCCCTTGTTACGTCCGAGCGGATTTACGCCCCAGTAACGTATTGGACATCACAACGTTGCGCTTAGAGAGACATGGCAATGGCCTTGATCACCTCAAATAAGAATATATTGTTTTCGATATATCGACTAATCACCAACATATTCTTTTTTAGGAAAACGTTTTTTTTTGGTGAGTAAACAATCTTTGTAGCTGGTACCTGTTACAGTGTATCACATTGCTGTAAATGTGAAATAGTCATGGAAGCAATAGTTATACGAAGGAAACAAAGTCTCATCAGGGAAAAGCTTCGCATGCTACCAAATTTACCCCAGTACTGAATGGATGTGTAAAGAAATAGTCTGGCCCTCTAAAGTCTAAACTAAGATACTTCATATATGACTGCGTCTGCCAACAGCTCATGAGACTCATGGACTTGATGGATAAACTTATCACCTAATCCATCATACGATGGCCCCATGCATTGCCGAACAAACAATTGAGGTGAAGCAAACAATGTTTATAAAGATTTTAGTATCAAACCTTAGGTAGGTAGGTATCGGATACCGTGTGTCAATGCTGACCGACGTCTCTTTCGGCGGCCACAACCATTAGAGTAGACGATGGAATTAAAGCTAAATTTATTCTAGACCTCACAGTGACTAGATGACACAGCCCCGAAAGACTTGGCTTCGAAGATCTTCCAAATCTCCGGAAGGAAAAAAACAGAACAGTTTGCGCGGCACTTCAGACAACCGCTGGATTTAGGACATCAACACATAGGGGAAAATAACAACCTAGTTATCCAACAATTCCTGGACCTATGGGGAAGATTAATCCAAATCATTTTGGACCCAACCGTCACGAATGATATCACCGAAGTTAACTCCACAGGGCAACTATTCAACGAAATCCACTTACGTGCTGCAATTCTTTGGCTCAACAGAGACTAAGTATAAAAAAGTAATCTGGAAAACCTCAGCACCCACAAAATGCAAACTGTTCGCCTGGGTGGCCATCCAAAACCGTCTGTGGACCTTGAATAGACTGCAAGCGAGGGGATGGCCAAATCAGGGCACCTGCCCCCTTTGTAGACAATCACAGGAATTGGTCTTACACCTCTTCTCTGACCGTAGATACACTCGATGAGTGTGGAACTCGATGACTGATTGGCTAGATTATGCACCGCTCAAGCTACCCCACTATGTCATCAATTACAACATCGGGGGATCGGTGGTCAAAAACTAACAGTTTGAGACACCTTCCAAAGAGGCGGCGACCACGATGACCATCCTAATCACTTGGGAGATTTGGAAGGAACACAATGCCAGATTGTTTCATAACAGGTCATCCTCTCCTCTGGATCTGTTCACAAGGATAAAGGAGGAAGGTAGAACCTGATCCCTCGCGTGGGGGCAAAGTGCTTGGAGCAAAAAAAAAATCCGTGTTATTAAACCTCAAACTATGTTCTAAGGTCTTGTGCCTTTTTGTCGTTGTGCTTTCTTCTCTATTAATACACTAGGCAGTCCTCCTACATGTTTCCTTAAAAAAAACTTTTTTAGTATATGACTGCTTCTAACAATATTACTAATTCGGATTTGCTACCTCGTGGGCATATGAAAATTTGCAAAATCATAGTCGATTTTCTCACCTTTGGATCTGCGTGGAGATTCGTGCTCCAACGAGGTCATCTTCCTCCTCTTTGGCGCCCGGCGATAGTGGTGGGCTGGTGGCGGTGGCCAGCAGATTAGAGTTAGGGTTCGGATTCACTAGTGCCCCTTGGCTTAGAGGAGGTCAGTGGCAACAGATCGATGACATGGCGACAGCGGCGATGCCGTCAAACCCCAAGGAGGAGGAGAATGTGGGGGTCGGGGTGACGACGGCCGAAGTGGTTAGGAGGCGGTGGGAGGTGGTGACCGCCGAAGACGAGGAAGGAGGTGGTGTGATGGGATCTCGTCAACCGGAGACGAGGAAGAGGGGTGGCGGCGGGAATGGAAGGAGGGGCGTGATGGCACGAGGAGGAGGCAGCGTAGAAGGACCTTACCGGCGGGCATCATCGGCATCGACGATGTGGCGGGAGGTGGCACCGGGGCGGGCCTAGGGTCAGGGTGGCTAGGTGTGCAGTGAGTTAAGGTTAAGGTTTGGATGGGGTAGATTATATAGGTGAAAAGGGGAGATATGAGAGCATATGATTTTGATTTAACGTTGGAAAAAGTGACCGTGGTTTTCATAAATTTTCATGCGCGCCTGAAATAGACGTCCCTTACTGATTTGATCAGCGGTCTACATTGTCCTTGCACAGTTTTTTTAATGAAAGCTTCCTTACTTAACGCAAAGGAAATCGTCAGGTTCCTGTCAGGTACTGAAAGTCTGAAACACGCACAAGTCACACCAAATGCGACGTGCCCCCTCACGCACCAATTTCCGCCGCTTCTCGGGGTAAAGCTAGCAATTTTACCCGCGCACCCGATACCCCTATCCTGATCCAACGGCTGATTCGACGCCTTCCAAAGATCGGACGGTGAGCGGAGCGCACACCTACTCCCCGGCGGCTTTATTTATACACGCGCAGTCCGTAGTGCTGCGCACGTCAGTTGCTCATCTTCCTCCAGGCTCCTGCCCCCGGTCTCTGGTGAGTGCCGGGATTTAGTGCTGCTTGTGTGGGGTTTTGGTCTAGATCTGCTTGTTGCTGTGTGTTTGCAGATGCAATCTGGCTTTTCCCGGTTTACTTTTGCTTTTTTTTGAAGCAGTTTTGGTCGGATTCTACTCAGTGCCCCCGATCAAATCGAGTTTTTTTTATGTTCATGTTTGGCGTCGGTTTTAGTTAGTTCATCGTGTTTTCTGGAACAATTCCGCTCCGATTTTGAGTTTTTTTTCGCTTTTGTTCCTCTTCAAGTCTCACTCGATGCCATGCACTTAACCCACGATTTGATATTTTTTTAGGTTTTTTATGCTCGTGTTGCGCTCTAATCTCTCCTAATTTGGCTACTAATTTCATTATTTTTTGCGTTCCTACCATACGAGTGCCAAATCCAATTGCTGTAGTCTGTTAAGGACACCCCTTTTTGTTCCAGTACTTTCCCATTAGGATTTAACTGATCTCACGCCCTTCGCTAAATCTCTCCTGTTGCTTCGTTCCCCCTTCGATTTGCCGCAGATCGGGCAACCATGGGAACCCGCAGCGTCGCCTTGATGCTCCTCGCGGCCGTGCTGCTCCAAACCGTCCTCCCCGCGTCGACGGCAGAAGGTTTGGTGCGCATCGCGCTGAAGAAGCGGCCGATCGACGAGAACAGCCGCGTTGCCACGCGCCTCTCCGGCGAGGAGGGGCAGCGCCTCCGCGGCGCCAACTCCCTGGGCGCTGGGGGTGAGGGGGACATCATCGCACTGAAGAACTACATGAACGCGCAGTACTTTGGGGAGATCGGCATCGGCACGCCGGCGCAGAAGTTCACTGTCATCTTCGATACCGGCAGCTCCAACCTCTGGGTCCCGTCCTCCAAGTGCTACTTCTCGGTGCGTCCTTGTTCCTTGCCCTTGTGAGCTTTTTTTTTTTTTGGGGCGTAAAGGGTTTGGTTGTGTCTGGTGCTAAGGCTGGAGCTTGTTTTGGTGGTGATTGATGCAGATTGCTTGCTACTTCCACTCGCGCTACAAGTCGGGGCAGTCAAGCACTTATAAGAAGAACGGTTTGTGGCTTAAAACCTTTCCCCAGCATGCTTGTTTTTGTGTTGCGGCTGACTGGTTGTCTTGCTATCAATGTACTTATTGTTGAATAGAGTCACTATGTTACATGTGCATGTAATTTATTATTTATACACTTCACATACACTTTTCCCATCATCTATTATTCACCCTACAAGTGGGGGTGATTTAAAAACTTTTGTAACTTGAAGTTGTGTGTAAAATAGTCATCCCAAATGTTGATTGAAATCTGCCTGCCTTTTATCATCTATGGCTTAGCTTATCTCATGCATCGTCTTTAAATCTGCTTGTTTGTTAAGCAAAAATTGCCGTTTTTTTGTTGAAGAGGTGTTTGTTATGTATAGATGAAATAGGTATGGTTATCTGGTGCGAATCATAAATTGAATGCTCAAATCAAAGAGCTATGAGCTAGGTCCAAGTCGTGAAAAATATTCCCCCAAGAACAAATATATTAGATATGTATAGATGAACCATAAATTCCACGTTCTTGCCTGTTGTTCACAAGTTGGTCGTTTGCGTTTTGTATTATCACAGATCATTCTGGTGCCTGCCTTACTTTGTTGTTACAGAATATTTACGATGAAACGGAAATTTGTTCCGCATGGTTGGCAGCATCAAGCAAAATCTGTGGTTCACGTTAGGTGCAACATCCTTGAAAAGGATGCTAAAAAGTAGCTGATGGTGATGCGGTGCCATTGGTGTAGTCTGAGTGTCTGACATTACAACAACTTGCAGACAGGATTCAGGAATGCTGCCGGCATTTTACTGTAGCTGTCTTTGTTGAGTGTGTTAATTTTCTAGATGCACCACACCAACTCTTCAAATTTAATACACAACTGAAAATTTGTTATTAACTTCAGTACTTGCAACTTTAGTCACATATTACACAGGAATAATCACCTTATTTTTTGTGGCATGGAGTAAATCTTTTCTTTCCTGGACAGTGATATAATTGTATATTTTTCTAGCGCACTGTTCATTGTCTTTCTTTTCATTTGATTTGAGTAATTCAGTTCTCTAATTTTTAGCTTTCCTTAAGGTAGTTGTTCGCCTTTTGACAATGCTGTTTTCTGTTGTTTCATTCATCTTACCAGGAAAACCTGCTGACATTCACTATGGCACTGGTGCAATTTCTGGGGTTTTCAGCGAGGATAGTGTTACAGTAGGTGATCTAGTTGTGAAAGATCAGGTTTGTGTCTGTATATTTTTAAGTTAATTTGTTGATTATCTGATCTCATACATCACTTCATTTTTATTTTTTAAAATATTGTTGGGTTACTGTTTTAGGAATTTATTGAAGCTACAAGGGAGCCAAGTATTACTTTCATGGTTGCTAAATTTGATGGCATTCTTGGGCTCGGATTTCAGGAAATATCTGTTGGAAATGCAGTACCTGTGTGGTAAGACAAGCAGGCTTTTAAGACCTTTTTTGTTCATTTATCTTTGCGTAGTTCAATTACTGTAAAAGCAATGCTGATCTTTTGCACATATTGCTTTTGGTGTAATTACGATTCTTTCACTAGCTCCAAGGACATCGGTTTTGAATAGTTCACATGTGCATGCTATATGTACAGCATCCTAAATATTGACCTGCTGAGTAAAATAGCAGGTTACCTTCATTTCGTTGGGAGTTTTTGTTACTGCATTGCTCGTGATATTTACTATTTAGCTGAATTTTTTATGGCATGTTTCTGTATTGTGTTTCTCATGATATTTAATTGGAGACTTTTTTGCATCTGCCATGATAGCTAGGCTTGTAATTAAGGTGCTCCCTCCGTTTCACTATATTTGTCCACAACCCACCATGCACATAGACCAAGGAAGTACTACTAAATCTAACAAATATTTAATGAGAAATGACTATACATACCCCTATTAAATGACATACTACAACCACTTAACCTCTTCCAAAGCATTTAAGTAGGAGTAGAGAGGAAAAATTGCAATAACTACACTCTAGATTCCCACAATAGACAAATATATTGAAACAGATACTCCTGAGACCATGGACAAATATAGCGAAACAGAGGGAGTATAATTTTGCTCATGCATGTGAAACTATGTGGCACTTTGGTTTATTTATTTTGGTTTACTAATGGAAAATCAATGTCTTACAAGATAGAGATATGTCGCACTTCCTATGGATTTATAGCAGATTCATGGTCCCTAATGATATGGACAAATTATAGGTATAAAATGGTAGAACAAGGTCTCATCAGCGACCCTGTTTTCTCTTTCTGGTTCAACCGACATGCTGATGAAGGACAAGGTGGTGAAATTGTGTTTGGAGGAATGGATCCTAGCCACTACAAGGGCAATCATACATATGTCCCAGTCACTCAGAAGGGATATTGGCAGGTTGGTCTTGTTTCTTGTGTAAGTTAAGTAATGTTTTGGATACTTGATATAAAAGTATGCATTTATCCTCTGCAGTTTGAGATGGGTGATGTACTGATCGGAGGAAAGTCTACAGGTACTGCAATGGTTGCTTTCATGTTTCATCTTATTGTCTCTAAATGAGAAATATTCTTACATATTGTCGCACCTCTGTCATTATCAGGATTTTGTGTTGGCGGTTGTTCAGCAATCGCAGATTCTGGAACTTCATTGCTTGCTGGCCCCACAGTATGTTATGTGCTCTGTATTTGTGTTTGTCTGCGTAATCATGAAGGCATCCACTTTTGCAATTCAAACCGTTATTTTGTTTGGTTATCTCTACTAAATATCACAAATCTCCTCAATTTGACCTGTTTTGGAGCTATTATCCTAGTGATGATCCTTGCTGAATGCAAGACATGCTTACTAGTTACAACAGTGGGAAAAAACAACTTTGCTCGATTTTCTGAATCACCTTTTAGAAAATTTTAGCCTTGTTTTAAATCCTTTTGCCTATCATGCATCTTTTCGGATACATATGAAGTGTTAAAAATTTAGCAAGTACAATTTCAGCAATTCCTGAGAAACTGTAACCTTCCAGGCTTAATTTGAAATCAAAAGAAAATGCTTACACTATCGTGTAGGAGGCAATCTGAATCCACACTGTTTATGATTGGCATTCTTCTTTGCTCCACACCGTGTTCCACTGAGTGGTTTTCACAAGTCAGTATCAACAATGTAGGCCATAATTACTGAAATCAATGAGAAGATTGGTGCTACTGGAGTAGTCAGCCAAGAGTGCAAGACAGTTGTTTCTCAATATGGACAACAGATCCTAGACCTGTTGCTAGCAGAGGTTTGTATACTTCTAAATTGCCTAACTTTTCTATTTTGGTTGCTGGTTTGATCAGTTATGTTCCCGCTTAGAAATACTGTGACTAAATTTGCTCTGGGATTATGCTGCAGACACAGCCAGCAAAAATTTGCTCCCAGGTTGGTCTGTGTACTTTTGATGGGACTCATGGTGTTAGGTGAGAACTATGAATACTATTTCAAGTGTCTGAATTTGTAAAATAGAATATCTGCGCTTCGAGTGGGCAACTAGTTGTAATGCCAACTTTGTTACAATCGAGCAAATTGTTGGAAGTGGTTCGTTAGGCATTCTATACTTGCATTATGCTACTATTGTAAGTCATTTCTTCCTTCTCCATGTGCTTTGTAAACACAGTGCTGGAATTCAGAGTGTAGTAGATGATGAAGCTGGGAAATTGAATGGTCTCCATAGCGATGCCATGTGCAATGCCTGTGAAATGGCTGTTGTATGGATGCAGAGCCAACTTGCACAAAACCAGACCCAGGAACTCGTATTGAAGTACATTAATCAGGTGAGCTTATTAAATTCTGGCGTTCTACCACTACAGCGATACTTTTACTTTGCATAACTGTATCAATTTTGCAGCTGTGTGACCGTCTCCCAAGTCCCATGGGAGAATCATCTGTGGACTGTGGCAGCCTTGCATCCATGCCTGACATTGCATTCTCCATTGGAGGCAAAAAGTTTGTGCTAAAACCAGAGCAGGTGCAACTTGTTCTCCATGGTTTCACTTCTTCTATTTGTTTCCTTCTGTGCATCCAGATTAGTTAGCAAGCTTAGCAATCATCTGGTTTTTTCTATATGTTTAATTCTTGGACATCAAATTAGCCGGCACGCTTAGCAGTCCATCCAGTTTTCTTCTTTTTGAAAAAAACAGCGATGATGATCTGCATATTTGTGACCCTAGCTTATAGCCTGTGATTGATTTTTCTCTCTTTGGTTGTGCAGTATATTCTGAAGGTTGGTGAAGGACCTGCTGCCCAATGCATCAGTGGATTCACAGCTCTTGACATCCCTCCTCCTCGTGGTCCTCTCTGGTAATCTATGCACTTCTAAGTTCGCGGTTCTTGTCCTTTCAATATCTTCTTGTTTGTAATCACTAATCAGTATGTCACTTAACGAAATCCGGTATTATTTTCATCGAGAATGCTAGAAATCCCGTGTATTTTGCCGGATGGTGTTTTGGGCAGAAAACAAACTAGAAGCTTCACTATCTCTCTTCATGCTTGATGCATGATTCTGCTGACACTGATACATGTTACAATTGCAGGATTTTGGGTGATGTTTTCATGGGAGCCTACCATACCGTCTTTGACTACGGTAAGCTGAGGCTTGGCTTCGCAAGGTCGGCCTAAAGAAGACGCTAGGTGCCTCAGTGAGGCGAACGCATTCACCGGGGGAAGAGTTTAGCTCTTAAACTTGCGTATTTATCCGGCAATGTGTGTGCATATGCTACATGTTTTAGTGATGCTTTGCAAGGCCTGGGATGAGAGATCCGTCTGTTTTAGCTTGGCAAGAATGTTTCTGGATATCTTCGCCACCGCTGTTGTTGGAATTCTCGTACTGACCAGTCGCTTTGATAACATGTGCCCTGGCCCTTGTGTGATTTGTGGCCTGTGTGCACCAGGTAAAATAAAGAAAACTAGTTGGGAAATTTTTTCGGACACCATTGATAGAACCGGTAACCTACAAAATTTCGGATGCAAACTTTAAATTGAAATTTGATTATTTCAGAGGTAAAGACAAAGTTTATCTAAATTTTGAACTAAAATTTGAATTTGGATTAAACTTTGATAAATTTGTTTTTTTGGGTCCGATATGAATTTTTATCAGATTCCTTCCACTGATAACGCCGGGTTATTGACGAAATTTTGCTGATAAGAGTTTTCCACGGTGTGCACTAACAAGGAGCAGCAACATATGGTCGATTCTTCTGGAGTAGTGGTACGCGATATTTGAGGTACTGGCGGGGGCGCGGAGCTTGTAGGATGGTAAACTCAAGGAGCTGGCACTTTTGTCCGGTGCACTATAGAATGTTGATTGCGGAATAATAGGAAGAAACTCAAGAAGATGGGTAGCATGTCTTGAGCTGTCCGATTTACCATAGCTATCGGTGATTCTACTGCCTCATCCCTTGACAAAGGGTCGGGAGGATTTCGTGGTTGAGGGTAAACGTCCCGTAAATAGCGCCAAATCACATTCACACGGTCTATGGGTGCAAATCGCGAGCCAAATGTGATGATAAATTTCGGCTAAATCCACCTACCTACAGAAGTAGTTAGTCTGTTTCGGAAGTCTTCAGGGATTGTTTGGACTTTGGAGCGTACAAACTAAACATGATTGAGGCCTCGATAGTCTTCAGAAGTTGTTAGGTTGCTCGTCGCAGATTGGCAGGGGGAAAGAAAACGATTTCAAACAAGGCCAGTAGTAGATCTAAAAGAAAAAGATTTCAAACAAGGCCAGCAGTAGAAAAAGATTTCGAACAAGGCCAGTAGTAGGTCGTCAACTGATGTACGTGGCGACGCAGAGCTGGTCGCTGGTCATGCATCCTGGCCCATAGCAGCCTCTCAACCCCTCCGATAGTCAGATCAGATCTCTCTCTCTCGCTATTTTTCGGATCACAGGAGGCGACCGATGATATGATACCAGTCGCGGCAGTTGACTATTTCCTCGGTTCGGTGAAAACACATCATCTAACTTTGTATAGCAATATCATGGTGCTATAGTACGAAAGCATCGTTGGATCAGAAAGCGAAGGACGAGAGCGCGGCTAACAAACGCAGGAAAACACTGTAGCATCGGCACTATTTACAAAAATACTGTAGCAGTTGATCTGAGCGGTTCTTTTAAAATCGGACGACGGTTCTTTCAGAACCGGACGACTCGGATCTACCGAATATCGCGACATTGTGCTCCTCTGTCATTGCCAATGCAATGGAGAGGATGCCTCCTCTGGCTGCCGCCACCCACACGACCGCATGCCCGTGCCCGGTTCAGCCGGGAGCCTGGCTTCTCCGGCCGCTTCTCCCCGCGCGCGCATGGACTCCCCAAAAAGAAATCGTCGTCAGGCTCACTCGATCGCATGCATCGGCCGCTCTGACTTGCCTCTAGTCCTAGCCTTGTCTCCTCTCCGCTGCGTTGCGCATCCATGACCCGTTCATCTCTCCCTGTCCATGGTCAATGGCCACCAACACTGCCTATAATGATGGACTCAGATCGGTAAGAGCCCCACAAGTAGGAGCGGAGCCCCGCCACGTGTCCGCTTCCGCGACCTTCTTATATGCCTCCCTGGTCTCCTCCTCTTCAACCCGCCATTGATCGCACCACTCTGTTGCTCCGCCTCTTCTTTCTTGGTCATATGCATGGAGTCCTACGTGGGTGCGGGCCTCAAGCGCAAGAGTGTTGTTGGTGGTGGCGCGGTGGGCGCCGACAGCCTGGAGCTGCCGTCGCCATCGGAGTTCCCCGCGGTGGGGCTGGCCGGGTGCGGCGCCGGGAAGGACGGGGGTCAGGAGCGGCGGGTGGTGGTGGGCGAGATGGACTTCTTCAAGACGGAGATGAGGAAGGAGAAGCAGGAGAGGAAGGAGGCGGCCGCCGACCACGCCGGCGGCGCGCCGGACGATCTCAGCATCAAGAAAGGAGAACTCACCATCAATGTCGGTGAATCTGTCGGGGGTGATTTTCAGCGGATTCCCTCATGTTCTGGTCTAGAATTTCAATTCCTTGACATATTTCTGTTGTTGGGATATATGCAGATGGGATTACATATTGGGAGGAGGAACAGCGGGAGCGAGGAGTCCACCGTCGACGATGGCGTGTGCTCCAACGAGGAAGATCACAGGGAAGCCAAAGCTGAGGTGAGGAACACTTGCAACTTCAGATTGAATGAAAGGCTAATGATATGCATGCATGGGCGTATGAGTTGATTGGTCTTGGGAATTTTCACATGTATCAATTTTGATATATATATATATATATATATATATATATATATATATATATATATATATATATATATATATATATATATATATATATATATACACACTCACTGAGTACGTACTTCCACTTCTCATATACTACTTAAATCATATGATAATACATCTTTATCTATTTGAGTACACTCTAATAATGATTATAAGATACTTCTAAAGTGAGTTCTATGAAAAAATTCATTAAAGTCCACTTTTTATAGCAAAATTTGTGTATATACTTCTTTTATATATATAAAAAGTATATAGCAAAAATAAAGGACTCTAACGAAAATTTTTTCAATCAAGTTGCATTGGAGTATCTTATAGTTGATATTTAAGTATATTGAAAATGATAAAGAAGTATAATACATTAGTCTAATATACCACTTAAACTTATATATTATACTTCTTTCACTTTCCATACTTAAACACCACTTATAAGATATCAATCTTAAACACCACTTATAAGATACTCCAATGCGACTTGATTGAATTTTTTACCACTTTGGAGCCTTTTGTTTTTATATTATACTATATACATTTTTAATACATAAAAGATACTCCAGTATATACACAAATTATAAGTGTTATACCACTATAAGATTATACCACTTAAATGAACGTATTATGCTTCTTTATCATTTTCAATATACTTAAATATCAATTATAAGTGTGTGTATCCTTGTGTTGATTGTAGCAAAAAATTTGTTTGGTCTTGGTACGTAGGATATGATCTGATTACTAATTTCCTCCTGATCTACCAGTTGGCAGTGACCAAATCCGAGCTTGGGCGCCTGAACGAAGAGAACAAACGGCTCAAGAACACGCTGAGCAGTGTAACCACAAAGTACAACTCCCTCCACATGCACCTCGTCACACTGATGCAGCAGAGGAATCACCGAGGCCTAGGCACTCCAACTATCCACGAGGTAAACACGCGATGCCGAACCTGTACTGCCATGCACAATTGCACATGACACACAGACAGATTAAGATTTAAGAAAGAGTGGCATTTGTAGCTCATCGTGAAACTGTCAATTATCGTCAGCTTATTGATCCGGAGAAGGACCAAGATCAGGGGAGCCTACTCCCACGACGGTTCCTCAGCCTCGCCTCCGCGTCGTTGTCAGACGAGCCGTCCCACTCCGTGGGCGTCGACGTCCGCGGCAGCGACTGCGCACCGTCGCCGAGCAACCCCGACGCGGCCACGCCGACGATGGACTACTGCCCGGGCAACAGCAACGTTAAGGGCGCCATGATCAACAGCAAGGATAGCATGCCGTTGCCGGCTTTCGATCACCACCACCCCCGCATCCAAGAGAGGGATCGGAGCCCGGAGACCCAGCAGCACCTGCCTCAGAGCTGGCTCCCCAACAAGGTGCCCAAGTTCCTCCCCACCACCACCAAAGGCCCCGAGCCGGTGCCCGAGGCCGCCGCCATGCGCAAGGCCCGCGTCTCCGTCCGAGCCCGCTCCGAAGCACCCATGGTACTTGAACAATGTTCCATCATCCACGCGATTGTCACGTTCTAGTACTAACATAAGGTTTTCTGTGTGTGCATGCTTGATTATTTGTTCACTTCTTGAGATGGTCATGGTTATGTCACTTATGTGCAGATGAGTGATGGATGCCAATGGAGGAAGTACGGGCAGAAGATGGCCAAAGGCAGCCCGTGCCCCCGCGCTTACTACCGGTGCACCATGGCCGCCGGCTGCCCGGTGCGCAAGCAGGTATGGCGCAGTTGACAAAGATCGACGGAAGACTATCACATTTTTGCTGTACCATGGCGCGTTCTCAAGTGTATGCTCTGATGTGTGCTGATGTTAGGTCCAGAGGTGTGCCGAGGACCGGACGGTGCTGATAACGACGTACGAGGGGAACCACAACCACCCGCTGCCGCCGGCCGCCATGGCGATGGCGTCGACCACGGCGGCGGCGGCGTCGATGCTGTTGTCGGGCTCCATGCCGAGCGCGGACGGCAGCCTCATGGCAGGGTCCAACTTCCTGGCGCGCGCCGTGCTGCCCTGCTCGTCCAGCGTCGCCACCATCTCGGCGTCTGCGCCTTTCCCCACGGTCACGCTCGACCTCACGCAGACGGCGCCGGGCACGTCGGCGTCCACGCAGTCGCCGCGCCCGGAGCCCGCCCAGCTCCAGGTCGTTCTCGCCGAGGCCGCACGGCCGGCGTCGCTGCCCCAGCTGTTCGGGCAGAAGCTCTACGACCAGTCCAAGCTCTCTGCCGTGCAGGCCGTGGCGGGCACCAAGGCGGCGGACGGGGGCGCCCTGGCGGACACGGTGAGCGCGGCCACGGCCGCGATCACGTCGGACCCGAACTTCACCGCGGTGCTGGCGGCCGCGATAACGTCGTACATAGGCAGCAGCAGCAGCGGTGGGGGCGGCGCCACCGGCGGCGGCGGCGATAGCTGCAGTAGAGATGAGAAAATAGGAGAGCAAAACAGTTGACCTGCATGATTGGCTAGCTGCATTTCGTTTGGTTGCTTGCTTTAAGTTTTGTTCGGCTCGTAAATCAGTTTTTTCAGTTTCCGTTTGCCGATCTCCTGAGATCAAAATTTTGGTCGACATTTGCTCCTCCTCGTTGATTTTTTTGTAGCAGCAGGAGATGATCAGCTTGGAGTAACAATTTTGAGTGAGATTAATTGCTTCGTTTAAATCGATCGATCGATCGATCTAATTAGCCTGTGCTTTTAATTTGCACGATGCACGTCTGATGAGTCGTTGACTACTTGCTACGTACAGATGTTGATAGTTTGTGCCAGTCCGTTGGACTTTGAAGTTTGAACGTGGCAGCTGCCAACACGCAACGCAAGGAGAGGAGTCAATTCCGTGCTTACGTTGTCACCGATGCACGGGAGAATACTGGTTGATCTCGTCGCATTGTTGACTTGTTAGACGACGACAAATTTGCGGTGCACATGTATGCCGACGTTCAGTGACATACTAGTAGTTAGAGCTGGGCATTGGGCGTGCGTGCGGCCCGCCCAAGCTCACCGTGCTTCGGGCCGCGTCGTGCCGTGCCGGCTCGGTCCGATCACTCCGTCGTGCCGCAGCCGTGCCGCCCACCTCGCCTCCGGCCAGCCGAGCACGCCCAAAGCCCATCGTCTTTGGGTCGTCTTGCGTGTCACCAAGCCCAAATCAAAATAACTATAGACAATGGAGGCGGCGATGGCGGCAACAATCGCCATCTTCATTCCTCTCGGCGAGGAGAGCCGGAGAGAGAGGCGGCGTGGGAGAGAGAGCGGAGAGGAGGAGGAAAGGTGCTTGGGGAGAGGAGGCCGAGGTGGAGGCTAGAGCGGTGTGTGGGATTGGGGATATGGATTAGCGGGATGGAAATTAGGTTGGGCCAGTGGGGGAAGAACGAGATTGGGTCGAGCTACCGGTAGGAAGGGATAGGATGGGCCAGTAGGGAGAGATTGGAGGATTAGGCTTTTTCAGTGCCGTCTTGCTAATGCCCGAACGGCCACATTCTCGAGCCAGCCACATTCGGCGTTCGTCTTGCTCTTGTTCGGCCCGGACGCGTGCGCCGTTGCGTCTTGAGTGCTTAGACGTCTTGCGTCTTGGCCAAGACCGTTCGACCAAAAAAACCCGCCCAAGTCCCACTCTACTAGTAGTATTCTATTCAACGGGGGTCAGCAAGAAGTTGGAGACGAGCATATTTCTAGCGAAGTCGATACTGAAACAGATCTCACCTCTCACACCTGGGTGAACTGAAGTTGAGTCATGCAGGATTGGCCGTAGCCCGTAGCTCGGCCTCGGCATGATGGGAGTATGAGACTCGCCGTTCTCCGCCTCCGTCTTCGCCTCCGCCTCCGCGCCTGCATCGCACGTACGCGACACCCCCGCGCGCACGCCCCTCCAGTCGGCGCGTCGACCACCAACTCAGCCAACGCAGGTGGCATTGTGCCCGGCAACTCCACCTCGGGAACGTCCCACGCCGGGCGCCCGGAGTTTTTTTTTTGTTTGTCCTAAATAGCACCGTTAGCGTCTTTATTAACAAAACAGGCCGTCCACGTGGCATAATGCCAAAATTGGCACAAGGATGGTCCTAAGTAGCACCGTTAGTGTCTTTATTACCAAAACAGGCCATCCACACAGCATAATGCCAAAATTGGCATAACGGATGTGTCGGTGTCCAACACATGTCCACATCCGTACCTCCCACGCCTGGATTCCATCTGCACCGTTCTTGGGGGCTGGATGCTCCTCGTCTTGCAACGTCGACGCTACTGCGGCCCTAGGGCTCGAACAAGGCTGCGTTGCGCCCCTAATGCCCGAACAACAACCTCCGCGCCCCTGGCGCCTAGACAAGCGTGCGTCTGTGCCCCTGGCGCCCAGACAATCGCCACGTGGCCCTGTTGGTCCCCTTCGCCCGGATTCCTGTGCGTCCACATCCCTGGCGCCCGGACGCCCCACCACGTGTCAAGTCCAGCGCGTCCGTGCCCTGGAGGCCGGATTTAATCCTAACCCTAGGCTGGAGTCGTGGGGCACAGGCACGTTTTAACCTTCTGTCGAAAGCATCCTCTGTCCCATCGATCTTTTCCCCTGTTCCATCCATCCATTCCATCACCTCGATGCCTCCGTCCGCATGTACGCATGGGCGGCGGCAGGGGGTGCCCCTGGTGCACGAGTACCCCTAAAAATAAATGATTTTTTTTAACTAGGTATAATCACTCAGCAATTAAGCACTTGGGCTGGCCATTTCAATAATTCAACCCACCAGGCCACCAACCAGAGCAAGTCGCCAGGCACTGAGGCAGTGAGGCACCCGCACCTGCACCTTCCTAAGTCATTGTACAATCGATCACAGAGAGTACTATCACAAAAGACTAGTTGTACAAGCTAGCAAGCAGCAGTAGGCGACACTCTACTCACTAAGACCAATGGTTTTGCAGGTGCGCATGGAGCAACTTCCATTTTTCTCACATTCATATTATTATGCAAGTCGTTTTCCAAATTGATTACTATAGTAATAACATGTGAAAAGATACTAGTAGACAATTTCCTCTGTTCTTTTTTCTTGATGTTTTTTATTTCTAACGGGCAAATTCCTGGCTTCGTTGGACGATGCGTAGTTTGAACCAGTGAAAACTTTTTCGACGAAATTTCGGCGGTTATCGGCGAAAATCGAATGTACCAGACCCCTCCAATAAAATTTCCAACCGGCCAAAAAAATTCAGATTTGCTAGTTTTTTGACAAATATAAAGAAAGTTTGTAACCATATGCAAAATACAAGAGTGCATGTGCCGTGGTGGAAACACCCTTAGTCTTGAAAAGTTGGTTCTGGTTCGAACCTTAGCTATGCATTTTTTTGTATGTTTTTCGTTTTAAATTCACAAAAAATTCAAATTTCGATTCGAAAATTTTGGCTGAAATAAATCCAAACAATCTGGTAACCCTCGGGTCTATCGCTACGCTCCAAATTTTTTCCCCAACTGGTAGCTTTTTCCCTGGTTTGAACTAATTGTACTCGGTATTGCTTTGTGTGTGCACCCCAACACGAAATTCCTGGCTCCGCCACTGCATGCACGCATAATCACAGCGCACAACACACGGGATTCTCTCCCGTTGCTTCGCACGGCTATAATAACCGGCGTCGTGCTCGCACTCGCTCTCGCTCTGGAATTCATTCTCGTTCTCGTGCTTGTCGCTGAGGACACACAGAATTGAACTAAAACTTTTTTCGGATTTCACTGTGAATTAAATTGTGTTTATAGCAATGCCTAGGACTATAAGTACAGTGAGGTTGACAACAAGGCAAGATAAAATTATTTCCTATACATTAGTTGTAATTATTTCAGGTTGTAGTAAATTAGTGATAATTTATTAGTCATTAATTAGTGGTAATTTATTAGTCATAGTTAATTAGTGGTAATTTACTCATAGTTTATAATCGTAATTAAATTAGTGGAAATTAAGTAGTTGTAATTAAATACTCATAGTTAATTAGTAGTAATTAATTAGTCATAAGTAATCGATGATAAGTAAGTATTAATTAATCAATTAGTCGTAATTAATAAATCATAATTAATTTAGTCGTAGTTTATTAGTGGTAATTACATTAATGGTAATTAAGTGGTCGTAATTATGTAGTCGTGATTAATTTATTGGTAGGTAATGACTCATAGTTAATTACGATTAATTCATGACGCGTGGTTAATTAGTGGTAATTAATTAATCGTAATTAATTTAGTGGTAATTAGTTAGATGTAACTAATTACTCGTAAGTAATTTATTGATAAGTAATCAATTTATTGCTAATTAATTATATTTAATTACTCAGATTTAATTGCTAATTACTTATATTTAATATGTCGTAATTAGCTCTGTCATAGTTAATTAGTAGTAAATAAATTAGTCATAATTACTTTAGTCCTATTTAAATAGTGGTAATTAATTAAATAATCTTATGCAAATAGTCGTGTACTGATAAATCAATTGAAATATACACTATGTAGTGCACCCTATTTGTTATATTGTGTACCGTAAATCAGTTTGTTGTGGGTTTAGATAATTTCGAACATGCAAGAGTTGCTATTGTTTTATGGTGACGGCCTCGTACGGGTCGGGCCCGATGGTTGGAGTTGTCGAGATGCCAGTATAAGGTGGTCTGGGCGGAGGGGCTCGATGCGATGAATATTTACGAGCTTAGGAGCTGCATCCGGAGGGAGTTCGACATGAAAGCAACGACGAAGAAACTTGTCATCGAGAGGAGCACCTACAAAAATAGGGCAGGACAGGGCGTATGGGTGCTAGTCAAGATGAATGGAAGTGTAGCATGGGGCCAGTACATGTAGATTGCTTCCCAGCCCGAGGCAGCGATATACAGGAAGCTGGTGGTGTAAATGAATTTCGTACGTAGGGCGCCAGGAAACCTTGATGATGCTGGTGCCTCGAGAAATGGGTAACCACAGATAGAGCTTGAAGACGGTAGTATGGAGTGTGCTGTTTTGAAGGAAGTCTATGAGAAAAGACGTGCGTATAATTTTGTACAAAATGAGGGGGCAAGACTATGGTGGTCAATCCACATTGACTGCTCGAGTATCTACCGGACCAGCTTCTCGGATTGAAGTCCGACGAGGACGTCGACCCAGGCTCGGATGGTAGTGAGGAGGACGCACCCTAGGGTGGTGGTCCGACCAACTGAATTGTGTCATCGGAGGTGCCTTACGTGGCATCCAGACTTGATGATATCGAAATACGATCGCCCGTACTGCCGCAAGAAGAAGGGTCCCAGTGTGGGTTTAATGCTGACACTTTCTTAGTTAGGCAGCACTTTCCTAGCAAGACGGCGCGTGCAACAAGCTATAGCACGGTACTCCTTGTCCATCAGTTGTGTGTACTAGATGCACTGGTCCAACCTAGGATGTTACGAAGTGAAGTGCCTTGTGGAAGGCTGCCCTGGCAAGGTCAACGCTCACCGAGCAAAGTTTTTCGGCTCAGTTTTCACGGTCAAGGCGATGATTGACCACACTTGCGAGCTTAGCAAGCTGCTGCGGTAGCATCAGAATGTGATTTCCACATATGTGGCAAGCCTCACCAGCCACTTAGTTGTAGAGGACGTGTTCGTCTCCCCCAAGATGCTGTTATCAGAAGTCACCAATCTGGTTGGTTATCCGGTCAGCTATAGCAAGGTCCGACGAGCCAAGCAGAAGGTTATCGATGCTATGTATGGGACATACGAAGAGGCGCACAACCTTGTGTCAAGAATGCTTCACTAGATTGCCGAAGCAAACCCTGGCACGTACATAGACAAAATTGAAAGTGAAGATCCTGATGGAGACCCTAACTGCTTCATACTAGACCGGGTGTTCTGGGCTTATGCCCAGGCCATAGAGGGCTTCAAGTTCTCTCATTCGGTGCTCACGATGGATGACACTTTCCTCATCGAGAGGTACAAAGTCACTATTCTCACCGTGGTGGCAGTCGATGCGAATGACCAGCTTCTCCCAGTTACTTTTGCCATCGTAGAGAATGAGAACACATCCAGTTGGCTGTGGTTCCTAACGAATGTGAAGCAGGCTGTTGTGGGAGACCGGCCCAACGTATGCTTTATCACAAACCGCAATGTTAAGTTATTGTCGGTTTTGAACACCATGAAGAATGGGTAACCCCCTTACCAGTGGAACAACATGGAAACCCGGTGGTACATAAGGCATCTTGTATCGAACTTTTTCACGCGGTTCCGCAGTAAGGAACTAATGAATACGTTCAAGGCGTTGTGCATACAAAATCAGAGGCGAAAGTTCGAGTCCATCTAGACAGACCTCGAACATTGGACTACGAGGCATACTAAGGAATTCCCTCCAAAGGCACATAAGGGATAGCAGGCCGCGAGCGGGCAATTCAAGAGCACCATAAGTTTCATGCAGTGGATTAATCTCCACGCCCTTTGAGTTGGAGAAATGGCCTCTGCTGTATCACACAGACGGTGTGAGGTACGGAATCATGACGACCAACATATCTAAGGTGTACAACAGCGTGTTGAAAGGTGTGTGGTGTGTTGTGCCTCCCTATCATCGCGATCATTGAGGAGACTTGTACTCGCATGGTCGATTACAACGTCAAGAGAGCTACCGCAGCGAGGCGACAATTGGAAGAAGCAAAGCAGTGGTTCAAGAACATGCAAATGTATATGGATCAGAAGATGCAGAAGGCACGTATACACTACATCCGAGTGATCGATGGCCTTAGGGGGAGTCTGAGATCAAGTTGAGGCAAAAATATGTCAACAGTCATGCCAAGGGAGAAGGAAACATACATACACCTGTAGCAAGCCGAAACTCCTGCACAAGCCATGCTTGCATGTGTACAAGACATGTGCGCAAGTCAGATAGATGTCTACGCCGTATATCTCTGAGTACTATGACATGCAGCATATTTTCGGTACATGGAGTGCAGAGTTTCACTCGTATGGCGTAGACATGAACTATAGGGATCTTTGGTTGGACAGAGTGAAATGGGACCAAAACATGGCCTTGAAGTTAACTGGGAAGGGATGATGACAGACGCGGCGCTTCTGGAATGACATGGATAACAGCCGTGTGACGAAGTGCAGGATATGCAAGACCCTTGGCCACTCCGTGAAAGATTGTCGCAATAGACCGAGCACGTCTAGTCGTCATTCTGTATCGTAATTAATTGTATTGTTTGCATGTACGGGGACAGTCATTTAATGTAAACGGGTAGTCTATTCATATTTGTGCATTTTTGTACCTCATTCTTTCTTAACGTGTCTGTATTTCAGCATTCTATTTGTCCCAAACCGACTCACCCTTGTTCTGTGCGTAATAGCAAAACGTTAGGTCGGCCTTGGAGATGTTGGACTCGTCGTCAAACTACTATGCGAAGATACTGAAGAAGGGCAAGTAGCTTGCCGAGAGGGCTAAACCCTACCCAGATTTTTCTAGGAAGGATGCGCTAGTACCACTAGAGTTTTCACGCTCGCAATGTGTGTGCGAAGAACTGGCGGAGATCAATTCAGTCCACACACCTGGCCACCACCGCCCGGGCATACTACATGTACGGGAACATCCTCATAAGAGAATCTTATGCACACATCGATTTTTCACATCTTACGTTGCATTTCACATATTCCTAACTTCATCCACGTATAATGGTAACCCGAGATGCGTTGCAACTTCTTCCAATATATTGATATGGTGTTCATCCAGCAGAAAGTACATGTTGAACTACGCGATGCGAGCCGAAACCTTCCAGGAATGGAAACCTTACGTACCCGACCCTATTGAAGAGGCACCCGAGGACAAGGGGAAGACTCCTACTAGTAAGACCGATGGTCATCCTAGAGCTCCCCGTTACTCTAGCACACTCCGATTGATGAGGTAAATGATGCTCAAATCGCATCTTGATTATTGATTTCGCCTTTCATTCTGCTAACATCGTCCAGTCATGCAACCCATCTTAGGGGCTGATGCGTCGCTAAGACTAATTTCAATCCTCCTTTTTTATTCCAAAAAAGCTGCACGTGTATCTTAGGTGTTTTTTGGTTTGTTGATTCGTGCATGCTGTCGTTTGTAATGCAGATTACATTGTTTATTTTGAAATGTTGAAATTCATGTGACCCTCCCCGGTTTAGAGTTTTATGATTTCATGTGAACCTCAGTGTTTTATGATTTCATGTGAATCCAGAACCGATCTACTCCGACAATATGTACATAACATAGAAAACATGCATACAAATATAGCACAACAAAAATGCATAACATCTACGCAATGTAGTTACACACGAGCTACAATATAGCTCACTCGTCTGAGACACTCTCTACTCACTGCGTCTGTGTGCGCGTTCTGGCCTTGCGTTGAGCATGTCCCGTGGGATACGTGAACCGGTTCGAAGAGCACGTATTGGTTCGGAGGGCGTACAAAGACCGTTGAGTGGGCGAAGGTGCTTCAGCAAGCTGACTATGGCCCAGCTGAGTCTGTCCAACATTAATATCGTCCAGTTGAGTCATACCAAACTGGCTACTACCTACTATCATATCCATAATAAATGACAGCATGAATCTGCCTCCGGATCCATGCCCCCTAGGTAGGATGTTTGAACGGCCCTCGGTGCGGAGGAGCTCTGGTCTTGACCGTACGATGTATCAGCGACCCTAGAGTAGCTCTGGCCCTGGTACGGTACTTTGTACTGGTCAAGGTTGGGCTGAGCGTAGACCAGGGGTGGGTGCCCTGGGTGGTACGCTCCAAAGCCTAGCGTCGTGTGCTCCTCCCTAGCAGTACATGGGATGGTCGCCTCCTCATCGGTAGATTCGTCGTCATCCCCATGCTCAACTGAAGGCTGTAAGATGGAATGAAGTTAGGCAAAATCAATATTATGGGCCTAAGCTAAACATCACATATCTCCCCAATGTGCAGTGCAGATGGCTGACAGGGAGCGTTTGGATGGCCACCAGTATGAGTAAGTCGTGCGGACGTCGATCATAGTAGTGATGCATCCCGACGCATGTGCGACTGGAAGACAACATGATGGTACCAAAACCTAAGGCATAACAAAAAATCATGACTTGATTTGAACCTAACTTATCTCCCTGATCTGAAGTGAGGCTGACTGACGTGGATCGCTAAGATGCGAGCCAGAGCGCGCTTGGCCCACTCGGTGCACATCCTGGTGGACGTCGTCTCTTAACCGACCGCAATTCAAGTTCTTGATAATTTGTTTGGACTCTGCCAAGATGGACTTGATAGTACTGAGGAGCTTCAGAATAGTGTGACCAGGGCTGTGGATGGCAGAAGCCGATGTGTGTGAGATCTGTTGGATCCGGTCGAACTTAAGTGACAAACAACAGATGTTCAATAGCAAACAATATAAATACCAAGAATGAAGAGAACATAGGTTTTGAGTGTTTTACAGTGTCGTCACGCTGCGAAGCGTTGTGTCGATTGAAGGAGTGACGAAGCCTCTCCTCGTGCGTGCCCTGCTCCGGACACTCTAGCGGAGGATGGGTGAGTCTGGTGCGCGACCGTGGTACATACCACCGATGTACTCATGGTAACTCCAGATGTCATATGGTCACTGCTCTTGTTGGACCTCAATGTGCGCCAACTCTGTCTAGGCTGTAGTCCACTGATGCTAGACAGCCTACTAGTCCTTAGCATGCTGGCCTGCCCTCGATTGCCTGCATTCGAGAAGTATTTATGTGAGAAGAGCGGATATAGCTATGAACTGTAAACATTACTAGGATGGAGTTGTACTCATAAGTGGACAACTCGCTCAAGCATCCCCCCGTCAGGAGGGGGCACAACCCGGTATAGATCGAACCGTCACATTACGCGATGCGATATGTAAGGCTCCACCATATGGGTAAAACACCAGGTGGTAGGTCATCACCCATAGTCCTACGTCCTGCGTGCATTGCACAGATAGTCTGTGCGGCGCTACTGTGTTCATGAAATAAGGGCTCTATGGAACCCATATGATGCTACCATCATGCAAAGACTCGAACTCGTTGTGGAACACGGGGTAGCACCACGCCATTCTGTCTTTGGCCCATCGAACTTAGCAGCATTCCATCGGGTGCCCATAGTGGGACCGTCTATGGGGTCGTGGGGCTCGGCGTACGTGTGCGCTACAATCCGGATGCTGAGCCGCCCAACAGGGAAGTACTCCCAACTCCACAACTGTAGGAGCATGTAGAAAACGACAAAGACCGGTTTCACACCATTGTCACGTCGCGAAGCGGCACATAATCCCCTATATGTGGTGCAAAGGACAGCTCATCTCCAGCTGTAATGGGCATCCCAATCGCCCCTGTGTGGTGGGCACCATAAGCTATTCGGACGAAGTTAGGGTACACCCAATCGCCCTGTGTGATGGGAAACAAGGCTCAACCAAAAAGATGAAGAAGGTAAGCGACGAGGTGCGTCCTGACAACCTCGTTAGGTGCATCCACCAGACACTGACTGAATTTCCTCAGCCATGTCTGAGGGATACCACAGGCCCTGTCTCCCACAGGTAGGACGAACTGTTGCGCCAAGCGGGCCTTCCAATCCGTCGATAGACTGGGTGGAACAAGTGCGTCTCCTGTGATCGGGAGACTGGTCAAGGAGACATCCTAGAGAGTGATCGTCATCTCTCCCCACCGAAAGTAGAACATGTGCGTCTCAGGTCTCCATCTGTCGATAAGTGCCGACATGAGGCTACTTTCTAGGGTGAAATAGCGGCTGATCTCGAGCATCCTCGCAAAGGGCAATAAGCTCGTGTCCCCAAGGATTGTGATGTAGCGAGCATCAAGGTCCCAGTAATGCTTCTCAAACTGAAGCACGAGGGATGGGAGACCATCCCCATCCCCGGAGATCCACAACTTGCTTTGGTGATGTTCATCGTAGGACGGTTCTAGTAGATCCGGTAGAGTCATGCCTTGCAAGAGATGAAAATGCCGAGTCAGTTTGAATCGAATCAAAAGGAGCAAATAAATTATGACATATTAAATACGACTAAATTACGTACGACAAATTATTCATGGCTTAAATAATCATCAATTAATTAGTTACGAGTAATTAATTATGCCCAATTAAATAACACTAATTTAATCACCACTTATTAACTACGACTTAAATTAATTACTTACGAATTATTTAGGACTTAATTAATTACCAATAAATTAGTTACCCATAATTAATTACCAATAAATTAATTAAGCGTAATTAATTACGACTAAATAAGTACGACTAAGTATTTAGCACTAATTATTTACCACTACATTAATTATGACTAAATAATTACCACTAATAAACTACGGCTTAATTACTTACTACTAGTTAATTACGACTAATTATTTACAAATACATAGTAATGACTAAATTAATTACGACTAATTGATTAAAACTAATTAACTATGACTAAGGTAAGTACAACAAATGCATCGGAGAAAAAAATTACCTTCTCTTGATGGCGACCGTTCTATACTAATACGGTCTTAAGAACTGCTCTAAACACTCTTTAATCTTGATTTTTTTTCTATTATCTGTGTTCTTAGCAACGAGCACGAGAACAAGAATGAAATCGAGAATAACTGAGAGCGAGAGTGAGAGCGAGTGTGACTCCGATATTTATAGCTGCGCGAATGCAATTCCCGCAGACAGCGATGCGGCGGGAGGGAATCCCATGTGATGTTTTTTTGCATGCGGGGAATCATCTGCATGCATGGGGGCATGGGCGTCATAGATGGGAGAGAGGATGGGATGCACGGGAATCCGGGTGAGGGGGGGACTGGCAGGGCAACGTGGTGGCTGTTAGGCCACCAGGGGCGCAACATAGCCTTGTCCAGGCGCCAGGGCTGCAGTAGCGGTGACGTGGCAAGACGAGGAGCATCTGGCCCTTCTAGGAACGGTGCAGTTGGAACCCGGCAGCGGGAGGCACAAGCGTGGACGCGTGTCGGTGTCAGTGTCTGTTGTGTTAGTTTTGGCATTTCGTCGTGTGGATGGGTTGTTTTTTTGTTAATAAAAGACGCTAACGATGCCACTTTTGCCAAAAACTCAGCGTTCCCCCGGGCTAGGAGTCAGCTGCGGTTCGACAGGCTTGGCCTGAACTGGGCAAAGCGGTTTTTTTGAACACAACTTTGAGTGAATCAAATCAAACAATTGGAGAAGGCGAGACAAAAAGCATGATAGTTTACCATTAAATCGACGTTACATTTATAAGCACACGTCGATCACGATATGATTTACTGAAAAAGAAGCATCCCCAAGGTCTGCAGACTGACCAAACTTGGAGGTTTAGGGATTCTGAACCTTGAAAATTTTGGTCGTGCCTTGAGATTACGTTGGTTATGGTGGAAATGGGGAGCCCCTGATTGCCCTTGGATTGGACTTGGCACGCCCTGTGACGAGATAGAAATCTCTTTGCTGCCGCAATTAGAGTGCAGATTGGGAATGGCAAAAAAAGCCAGCTTTTGGCAAGCCAGTTGGTTAAATGGCCTGGCACCAAAGTATTTAGCTTCAGAACTATATAAGCACTCTAAGAGAAAGAATAGAACAGTAGCGACAACGCTTACGGATAACAACTGGGTGAAGGATATCTGTCATGACCTCACGATTAGTCTTCTTAAGGAGTGCGTTAGATTGTGGGATTATATCAACCGTGAACATGTCAATTTGTTCATGACTGAGGATGATTCCATTGTGTGGATGCCAACGGTCTCTGGTGAGTATACTGCAAAGTCTGCTTATCTAATGCAGTTCGAAGGATCGTTCTCGCCCTTCAAAAAAAACATTTGGAAAGTTTGGGCGCCCTCACGCTATAAGTTCTTTGCTTGGCTGTTGTTGACATCAAAAATCAACACACGAGGTCGCAAATAACCAGATTGCTTCACTTTCGCAGAAGCGTACGACTAGTTTTCGAGCAAACTAGCAAAGGGGATAATTCTTCAATTACGGCGAAGAACCGGCTATTTTACAAGCAAGAACAGCAAAGGATAGCTACTCCAATCTCGCAGGAGCACGCGGCTGGTTTACAGGCAAACTAGCAAAGCATAGCTACTTTACTCTAGACCTAGATGCAAAAAGTAGATGAAAAAGAAAAGAACGATTCTGTAGATTGATTTGTCTGTGTTGTGAATCGGCCTTGACCCTCTCTATTTAAAGGGCGGTAGGTCTTAGCCGTAAGAAATCAGGACTCCTAAAACCGAACAAGATTCACAGATATGATTCGGTTATGCCATCTGATCTCCAAACCTCCTATAACTGATAAATATTTCCTATTCGATCACGTAAGTTAACTGATATTCCCAAGATCCTTGAATATTCCCTGGAGTGGTCTTGAGGAGCTCCTGGAGGGAGGTCCTGGATGCTCTGGCGGGAAGTCCTCGTGGGAGGTCCTCACGGAAGGTCATGAGGAAGTCCTTGTGGGAGGTCACGGGCGGTCCTGATGAAGCCACGTGAGTACTCCTGGAGAGGTCTTGGGCGGTCCTGATGAAGCCACGTGAGTGCTCTTGGGGAGGTCTTGGGCGGTCCTGATGAAGCCACGTGAGTGCTCCTGAGGAGATCCTGGCCGCGCTTTTCCTTATCCTCACGACCTGCTGCTTCGCAAAGACCACCTTTTGGATGTTTTGCAAAGACCACCCTTTTGGTCGTTTTGCAAAGACCACCCTCCAGGTCCTCCTAGGAGGTCTTTGTGGATGTCTTCCAGGACCTCTCAGGAGGTCTTTGTAGAAATCGTCCAGGACCACCTAGGTCGTTCTCTAGGACCTCTCAGGAGGTCTTTGAAGAGGTCGTCCAGGACCTCTCAGAAGGTTTTTGAGGTCAGGACCTCCCAGGAAGTCTTTGAAGAGGTAGTCCAGGACCTCTCAGGAGGTTTTTGAGGTCAGGACCTCCTAGGAGGTTTTTGAAGAGGTCATCTAGGACCTCTCAGGAGGTCTTTGAAGCCATTCTGCCTTCCGATTCAAAACCAAATATTAGTTGAATTAGCGGTAACTTTAAGTTCTTATCGTTGGACCAATCAGCACTGCAATGACCATTATAGATGCCAAATCTTGCCATCAACACATGCCCCCTGTTTTTTGGGTAAAGCTTGCTTGCCGAAAAAACATTTGCACCTTAATCATGGTAATGAACAATATATTTTTCCTTAGAACAATAATAAACACAACATCGGCCATGCATGTATATTTTTCTTTTGTTCTTAGGGCGATGGCAAACAAACATCAGCCATATATATTTATTTCTCTTAGGGCGGTGATAAATAAAACATCGGCCATTCTTAAACATACTTTTCTAAACATCTATACATGTAGCCAAAATAAAATATCTAGCAAACAACATGAATATATATACATATTTAATTTTTCAAACACTCGCTGCTATTCCGTCCTCTTGTTAATTTTGGCTTTCTAATATGTAATTATATTTAACAACAATGTTCTTGATATGACCGTGATAGCCGATCACATACATGTCGCTTTGATAATACCCAACTAGAATGTAAATACTCATAAAATAGCATTCAAGGACTATACCAAAACCATGGAGAATAAACTGACATTCCTGGGGACGGATTCCACGACGCAGGCATCAGTGGGACTGGCAATGAATATTGATCATGTGATTGCCAATGGTTTTCATGCAAACTTTTGACCTCGTGGTTGTTTCTTGGATCCCTTCGCCTGATCAAAACCATGTTGATCGGCCTTTTTATTCTCATATTTAGCCAGAATTTGTTGGAATATCACTTTCGTCTTTGTTTTGTGTGTAGTTCTAGCAGTAGATGCTTGAACACTATCCTTAGCTTTAATTTGTCCACTACCTGTAGGGACCCAAACCATATTATTCTTTTTGCCATACGTTTTGCTAGTATTTTTAGCTCTATTATTGACAAGCTCACTAGCTATCATTATTTCCTTGCTTTTTGTTACATCAGCCTTTCCTGGCCGAATCAACACTTTCTTGTCTTCACAATTAAGCACACTTAAAGGGAGAGATTGTTTCTCTACTTTGTGCCCCCTGTCTCCTGATGATTTGCAAACTTCAATCGACCTCCATTAATGGCCGATTGTAACTGCCGATGAAACACATTGCAATTATTAGTATTATGAGTAAACACATTGTGCCATTTGCAATATGAGCGCCCTCTCAACTCCTCATGTGATGGTATAATATGATGATCTAACAACTTTATATGCTTTTATTTCAATAAAATATAAAAAATATGATCACATTTAGTCATATTAAATGTATATTTTTTTCTTCTTTAGCCGATTCTTTTGTGGAGACGGCTCCAAAGCTAAACAAACGAATGGTTCATATTCGATATCTACCCATTCGGCTACACATTTATTTGTACTTGCCTTATTCGATATCTTAGAAACATATTCTATTTCCTTAATATCAGTTTTCTCAATTTTACCACGCTTCGATCTTATATCTTTAATGCGAAAATAATCATGAACCTTGTTCCCCATTTGTAACCAGGCATGAATTGAATTTGGAATAAGTAAAGTAAACCTCATAGATGTAATACCCGGCAAACATAATGAAAACAACTTTAATCTAAATGAATTGCCATTACCGGCCTCTCTGCATTGCACACTAAATTGGCCGACATGTTCTATAGTGATTATACTATCAATAATCAAAATAACTTTCAGTTCGGCCAAAACTGAATTTTTCCCTTCACTCGTATGGTCAGCAACTGAATCACAGGAGAGTTCGGTTTTTGTTGAAATCTTGGTGCTGGAATTTCTTTTTTCACTAAATTCTTCACCAACCGAACAAGTGCTGTGTTCAGCCTCTTCTATTGCATGCGCACGACATCTATTGCCTAAATCATGCCCATAATTAGCTACTATTGCCATTGTCAACATGTCATGGCTAAGGCCCGAACTGCTTAGGTGTTTGTTCGGCCATCCTAATTTTTGTGACGTACTACTGCTACTATGGTCAGCTACAACTATTGTAGCACCAATCTGACGCGCAACAGTACCATTACCGACAACATCACCAGTAGTTGGCAACTCTTCTTGTCTTCCCTTTTCAAACTGATCGTCAGTTGTTTTAGCACAAAAATCAGACGGTAACACAAAGACCTCCTTTATCTCAAGCATAGCCGACCTACGGTTTTTTTTAATATATTTTCGCATAGCTATGTTTGCTGTTTTTGACACAATAGATTCAAAATAAGCACTGTTTTGCTTCGCTACTACTATAGCCGAACTACTGTTCACAGCTTCTGCAAATAGATTATTGTTCACATCAGAACCAATTATTGAAATTTCATTTTTGCCAACCTTAGCAACAACAGTCGGCAACACTTCTTCCTTTTCCTCAATACTAGCCGACAATTCAACAGTAGCTGACCTTAGTTCTTTTCTTTCAATTACAGCCGGCTTCTCTTTTTCTAAAACCGACTCTGACTTCTTACTTCTAAAATAAGCATTGAGACGCTCTCTCACGTCTTTGCGTATTTCAGTTGTAATAACTTCTAAATTAGCTCTTAACTTTTCTTCATCAAATTGCCCTCCAATATTTTTAGACCCTATATGCTGATCGACTGCGAGCTAAGTAGACGCGGAATCAACTTGTCGTTCTGAGCTAACAGTATATGGCTTTGAGGTATCACAAGAATATGACGTTGTGGGCTGCACATATGGTGTATCTTGTTGGGGAACACTAAAATAGCTTTTCGGCCATGAACTATGAGGAATACCAGAACTTTGGGGTTGTGTAGGGGATACACTATATGCTACGGTGTTGTATGGAGGCACATGCATACTTGCTGAATTCCCGTCTATTCGGCCATAATCATTAATGGCGTATGGAGCCGAATTATATACATTAGGTGTTGCATATGGTGCTGAAAAAGTATAGGGTGTAACCTCCATTCTAATAACATATGGTGTAGCATATGATGGCTTATAACAATTGGTCGAACCCATCATATTAATTCGGCCATGCTGATCATTCATCGACACGCTAGTTTGTAGTACTCTAGGTGGTGTAAATATTGCCGATGAATTGAAAGACACAGGCTTATGTTGTATGTCGCTAATAGCATTGAAAATTGAAGCATGCAAATTGTTTTGCATTGGCTGTTGTATATTATCAATACGTTGTAATTCTAAAACTGAAGATCTAAAACAATTACCTAATGTGTAATCTGAATTTCTAGCCGATGCACTAAATCGATTAAACATAGGCATAACAACATCAACATATGAATTCATTGCAACTACAAGATTAGATTGGGAAACAGGTAACGTACTTGCAGAGGTTGCACCTCTGGCTCGGTGCAGATTGATAACAGTGCAACCTTCTTCTTGATGACACCTTGCCTTTATCTTCTATAGCCGAAGAATACGACGTCGCTCATTTCTGACCTTTTTCCAGCAGCACACAACAGTGAAGCAAAAGAATCTTTTATTGCCTTGCTCCTGGTCGCAACATGCAGCAACCAAACAAATCGTTCTGTTGCCTTATTTCTGATCGTTTCAATAACAAGTAGCAACCAAAAAACAACCTTGGCAGCAGCACGCAGCGAACGACAACACACAGCGAGCAACACACAGCGAGCGGTAGCAGCGACAGTATGTGGAAGCACTTGGCCGCACGCAGGAACACGTAGGCGAGCGGCACCCGGGTCGGCCACAGGAACGCAGCACATGGGTGGCACGCGGCAACAAGCACGCAAAGACAGGTGGCGTCTTGGCGATGAAACAGCGCGATCGGCCCAAAGGCCCGATCTGCGCGGCGGAAATAATAGATCGATTCTTTTTTATTGTGTCCAGGGAAAAAATCGGCTGTAACCTATAGCTGAATCAATCGTTCCCTAGTGGAGTCGCCAAATTGTGTTGACGTCAAAAATCAACACACGAGGTCGCAAATAACCAGATTGCTTCACTTTCGCAGAAGCGTACGACTAGTTTTCGAGCAAACTAACAAATGGGATAATTCTTCAATTACGACGAAGAATCGGCTGTTTTACAAGCAAGAACAGCAAAGGATAGCTACTCCAATCTTGCAGGAGCACGCGACTGGTTTATAGGCAAACTAGCAAAGCATAGCTACTTTACTCTAGACCTAGATGCAAAAAGTAGATGAAAAAGAAAAGAACGATTATATAGATTGATTTGTTTGTGTTATGAATCGGCCTTGACCCTCTCTATTTAAAGGGTGGCAGGTCTTAACCGTAAGAAATCAGGACTCCTAAAACCGAACAAGATTCACAGATATGATTCGGTTATGTCATCTGATCTCCAAACCTCCTATAACTGATAAATCTTTCCTATTCGATCACGTAAGTTAACTGATATTCCCAAGATCCTTGAATATTCCCTGGAGTGGTCTTCAGGAGCTCCTGGAGGGAGGTCCTGGATGCTTTGGCGGGAAGTCCTCGTGGGAGGTCCTCACGGAAGGTCCTTATGGGAGGTCCTGATGAAGTCACGTGAGTACTCCCGGGGAGGTCTTGGGCAGTCCTGATGAAGCCACGTGAGTGCTCCTGGGGAGGTCTTGGGCGGCCCTGATGAAGCCACGTGAGTGCTCCTGAAGAGATCTTGGCCGCGCTTTTCCTTGTCCTCACGACTTGCTACTTTGCAAAGACCACCCTCCAGGTCCTCCTAGGAGGTCTCTGTGGATGTCTTCCAGGACCTCTCAGGAGGTCTTTGTAGAAATCGTCTAGGATCACTTAGGACGTCATCTAGGACCCGCCAGGAGGTCTTTGAAGAAGTCGTCCAGGACCTCTCGGGAGGTTTTTGAGATCAGGACCTCCCAGGAGGTCTTTGAAGAGGTCGACCAGAACCTCTCAAGAGGTTTTTGAAGTCATTCTGCCTTCCGATTCAAAACCGAATTTTAGTTGAATCAGCGGTAGTTTTAAGTTCTTATCGTTGAACCAATCAGCACTGCAATGACTATTATAAATACCAAATCTTGCCATCAACAGCTGCTTCTTCAAAACAGAGTGTGGACAGCTGATCGTCTTTCTGCTAGAGGATAGCCACACTCCCCCTTTTGCGCCTTATGTGGCCATACTTTGGAAACTATTGATCATCTCGTTCGGGATTGCAACATGTCAAAAAGAATAGGAGAGAAAAACAACTAAGTCCTTGCTAATTCTTATTTGCTGGTTCATTTGGAAGGAGAGAAATTACGCATCTTCAGACGGAGCTTCTCCTCTATCCACATGGCTCTGATAAAATCGGAAGCTTACAACTGGGCAGCAGCAGGGCCGACCAGTCTTCGCATGGCCCTCCCATAGAGCCCTACCGCTGTCCCCATGCCTCCCTCAGTCATCTAATCCGTCCTGGGATTTAGCCCTTTTCCCGCTCCTTTTCTCCTCAGCGCTCAAGGCACTTGTAACTCTGTTTCTCCTTCCAAAATAGTTATTAGGACTTGTTTGGAAAGCCTATTTTCGGTCGGGATTTATATGGATAGACTAGAAATTTGAACTAAAATGTAGATCTATTCATATGGATGAGTAGAAATTTTAACCCAACCAAACAATGACTTATTATATAAGTCGGGGCCTTTCGAAAAAAAAAATGAAAGAAAAAAAGAAGCATCATGTCCATATGCACTAATGCGGTGAATTGGTCTTGTACCATCGCAGACTATCTACCATGATAGATAGAGCCGAAATATGCTTTTTACGTAGAAACAGCAATTCAATGATAAATCAAATTTACACAAAATTTGGTAAGAGGACCTCACTGATAACTGACCTAATTCGACATTCAGTCAGCACCTCATTCAACGCAACAGGAAAAAGGGGAAATAAAAGAGAAGAAAAACGCAAGTTATTTCCTACTCTCAGGATCTGGTAAGCAATATCACGCTTGTATTCATAGCGCTTGAATCTCCCCACTGTAGCCATAACGTTTCAAAAGTCGTTCATCTTGCCGCCAGTTTTCTTTTACCTTGACCTCTATCTGTGAAAGACATAATATGTCGCAATTAGAAACTGCCCAAGAACAATTGCACAAGGGGAGACCACGACCAGGGATCAGCTAACTGGACCGGGTTTGAATCCCGGTCCCCCTCCGGTACCTGTAACTGGCCCGGTTATCGGCCGGTTACCGGTAAATTTCGGTCAAATTTATTTAAATTCAATTAAAATTCATTCGAAAATCGAAAAAACCGCCGGTTTTTTTCTTCCCGGCCACCCTCCGGTACCGGTAACCGGCCCCGTTACCGGCGGTTTTTTGATCCCTGACCACGACTACCAAACAAGGGAAGAAGTTACAACCTCAAGATAAACCTTCTTTTGAAGGAAATCCTCAATATCAAGCCTTGATGCTGTTGCCAACATCTTTATAGCTTTCCCATCCTGCATTTGCCAAACATGGTGCATGAACATTTTGCTCATTAAAATATTTAAGCTTTGATGATATTATGAAATTGTTTCATTTTCCCAAATATATATCCCAACTTATGGCCTAGTTCCTTTTATGATAATCGATTTAATCTTTAAAAGAAAAGACAAACCTTACTTCTATTTAATCTATTACAAATGTTTGGAGAAAAGAAGCTATTCACGAAATTCCAAGCAGATAATTTACATCAAATCCTTCAATTTCTTTATGTTCAATTCAATTGAATTTATAATAACGAAAATCCAAAAATATACAAAGATGCATAGGGACAGTTTATTATCTGTTTTATTTTACCTTCCCAAGTATAATGCTTCTTTGTGATTCCTTCTCGACAAGTATCTCAACTTGAATAAAATCCTTGGCAGTAGGCCTGCTTTTGTAACTTACAACATTAACCTGTCATGAACAAAAAATACATCTCAGAAACACAGGCTAGCAAAAAGAGAGAAGATCCTGCACTAAATTAATAGGGAAAAATCACCAGAAGATATACCTGACATGCATATGGAATTTCCTGCCTATACTGAACAAAAATCTTTTCCCTCACTATTTCCCCCACAAAAAATCGCTCAGGGTGTTCACTAGCTATGTCCTGGAACAAGAACCACTTGCATAAATATATTTGATGTGTCATAATTTAAGGACTTATTGGCTGCAGCTAAACATTAAAGTGAATACTGAGGATCAGGGAAAAAATAACCGGCTGGTAACCGCTGGGGGTCCGGGATCCAAAATCCCGGCCAGTTTTCCCGGGTTTTGCAAGTTCAAATTTCGAATTTCGAATTTCAAATTTCGGTTGGTTTTTAAGCAAATTCAAGCGAAATTCAACCGGATTTTTCCCGGGAAAACCGGTAACCGGCCGTTTTTTTTTACCGGCCGCCCGGCGAGATTTTCCCCAATACCAGCTTTTGGATCCTTCCTGAGGACAACTATCAGTAAAAGAAAGATAGACCAAAACAAGGTTTGTAGGATCCAAATTCGGCATTAGCACATCAGCAATAGCCCACATTCTTGACCAATGCGATAAAATCTCTTATTAACTCATACTACCAAAAGGTGTTGCTTTATTGCAGATTAAGGACGAGCAAAAAACTACTTGTGCATACTACTAAAATGCCTTGAACATTTTCACTGGATTTGCTGAGTTTACATGAGTAGAGAAAATGCCCATCCAAGTTCAAGAAACCGCTTGCAAAGATGCCATAGGAAAATTTTGGATCTTATATGCTGATACCTTGGGGTAGTAAGCAGGGCCCAGAGGGAGCTTTGACAATATCCACTCCTTGATATCATCCACTCCATGACCAAATTTAGCACTTATTGGTATAACATCATCAACATTAGTGAATTTTTTATACCACTGTGAAGAGAGTTGTCAGGAAATAAATACCGTTTGCATGTAGAGGAAAGCACAAAAATCATCTCCTCAATTTAGTAAAAGTCCCTTACCTCAAGTTTCTTTGCAATTTCTCCTGGCTTTATGAGATCTTTCTTGTTCAATACTAACAGAACAGGAAGTTCAGTATCTTTGTTTCCCACACCTTCTTTCAGCATTTCATCAATCTAAAAACACAAAAGGTCACAGCATGTAATGTGGATTGCAAAATATTCATCTGATTCATTGTTACTGTTGGCAATACCTTTTCAGGCACTTTGCAAGCATCAACAACAACAAGCACACAATCTGCATTGCCAATAGCACTCCTAACATTCTTCATCATCATCGAGTCTAGCTTATGCATTTCCTTTTTAATGACACCTGGCGTGTCATAAAGTATTATCTGCAAACTAAATGATACCTCAGATTAGCAGTGATAAATTAACATGATAACCTTTATGGGACCAGAAACCTCTGAGAATATTAATTTGCATAGCATTGAATTCAATTCTACAAGTGCTTTAGAGACTAAAGGTGATACCTGGTATTCTGGTTCAGAACATATACCAAGAATGCGATGCCGTGTAGTTTGTGGTTTCTCTGTTACAATTGAAAGCTTCTGACCAACCATTTGGTTTATAAGGGTGCTCTTTCCAACATTTGGCTTCCCCAACACAGCAACATAACCTGTGGAAACATGTTATTACAGTATTACTACATGAAGATTGTTCAGGTACGGAGTAATTTTATTTAAAAATTCTAAAATAAATCAGCTGATTCCTCTTAATTCTCCCTGAAGCCTGTTCAAAATGTTTTGCAAGAGGTACTTTTTTTTTGCAACAGTACAATGGCAAGTTCCAGATTTTTACTAAACCAAACCTGTCAACCCTATGCAGTCTTCTGTTACTAAGTATTTGGTGATTAGAGCTTAGAACTGCCACACATCATATACACTAACCAGACCAAGGGGAGCACATAATCTACTCAGCCAGTACTAAACCCCCAACTAATTATAAACGGAATACTTGCAAGCACAGAAGCCTCACCGCTGCGGTGGTCGGCGCAATGAGATGTTCCTAGCTCCTCCGACTCGTACTCGTCGAGCAGCGTCAGGCTCCGGTCCGGCTTCTCGATGAGCTCCAGGCGTGGCCTCGTCGTCACCGCTGCAGCTTCCTCCTCCTCCTCTTCCACCTGCACGCCCTCCCCGTCGTCCACCACCTCGTACTCCTGGACCTCCTCCTCCTCCTCCTCTTCCACTACCGAATAGGTCATACTCCCACTTGACACAGCCCCAACCCCACGCTCGCGCCTCGAGGCGCGGATGCGGCTTCCTCGGGGCGCACAGGGAGAAAGAGAAGGCGGCTGCGGAGGAAGAGATCTACGGGAGAGATAAGCCAGAGGCGCGACGAGCCGGAGCGCGAGGCCTAGCTCCATGCGCATGCGGAGAGGAAGGGAAGGGAAGCCTCCGCGACCTGGGAAGTGGCAGTGTGCAGTGCGGTGTTCGCAAATCGCAACACAAGGACTCAAGGAGAGGGGATAAGAGGAAGGAGACGACGACGAAACGTTCTCTTATCTTGCGCCGGCCCAAACCAAAAGAGGCCCATGCCCACGAGCCCATTAGACCATTACGGCTTAATCGCCTCCGATCCCACGACAAAACGGCCGAGGCTGCGAAGATCCCGAGCAAAGCCTCCAAAACCCTAGTTCCCACACCCCCTCCTCCACTGAGCGGCGGCGGCCATGGGGAAGGCGAAGGGGAAGCAGCGGCAGGACAAGTTCTACCACCTCGCCAAGGAGCAGGGCTACCGGAGTCGCGCGGCCTTCAAGCTGCTCCAGCTCGACGCGCGCTTCCGCTTCCTCCCGACGGCGCGCGCCGTGCTTGACCTCTGCGCCGCGCCCGGAGGATGGGTCCAAGTGGCCGTCAACCACGCCCCCGTCGGCGCCTTCGTCGTCGGCGTCGACCTCGTGCCCATCCGCCCCATCCGCGGGGCCCACTCCCTCACTGAGGATATCACCACCACCAAGTGCCGCGCCGCCGTGCGGAGGCTCATGGACTCCAAAGGCGTCGCCGCCTTCGATGTCGTGCTCCACGACGGGTCACCCAACGTCGGCGGCGCGTGGGCGCAGGAAGCCACCACGCAGTCCGCGCTCGTCATCGACGCCGTACGCCTCGCCACCATGTTCCTCGCCCCTAAGGGTGCCTTCATCACCAAGGTAAGAATGTATCCACAAAAAGGGCCGCTCCTTTTTAGGCATAATTGTTGCGCTGTTGAATACTTTGCTACGGCTTTCATTAGTAATTGAGTATGCTGTATTTGTTTCGCAAGGCAATTGTTAATGTAAATATATCTTCTCCACTGCAAACATGCGATATAGATATGTTCCTCGGGTTTTATGGTGTTTAGTTTTCATTGTTTCGTTCGTAGGCAAGTGTAATAATAGCTCTTTTGTTTATGGGTTAGTGCAATTAAGCATTCATAGTGGTTCAGTGCTGTCCTAGCAGTATGTATTGTTCTGGTGGCTTCTTGGGCAGTTTTGATGGCTGATGCCTTCTTGTAGAGCTCTCATGTTTTTATTATTGACTTATCCCCTTTAGTTGTTCAACCCTCTATGAAGTATATCCATGAAGTGCAAATAACACTTGATTTTGTTCCCATATTTCAGTACACATCTTAAATCAGCTGCATTTTTTTTCTTCAACAGGTTTTTAGGTCTCAAGATTACAACTCTATTATGTACTGTCTTAAACAGGTGTGTATTACTCAGTTAATCATAGGTTTTATTAAATTTTTTGTTGTTATTTATACTATGGTAGTTCATTGATGCATCAAATATACCTGTCTGTAGTTATTTGAGAAGGTTGAGGTGACTAAACCTACAGCAAGTCGTTCCACATCTGCTGAAATTTATATTATCTGTCTGAGATATAAAGCTCCCGCAAAGATTCAACCAGAACTTCTTGATATAAAGCATTTATTCAGTGTGGTTCCAGAGAACATCAAGGTATGTTGAAACATTTATCCCGGTCACCTGCTAGATTTCTCTTCTTTTTATGTGTTAGCATCCCCTTGATGTTGGAAATTTTGTGGGTTCTGCAGCCTAGGGATCCACTTAGTAATCAAAAGCAGAAGAGAAACCGTGATGGGTAGGCCTTCCCTCTTACGCTGTCGCTGGAGTTTGCTGTTCTTTTCAATTATTTGCAGTCTCCTGGTTTTTACTTCTCAACATATGCGCCAGGATCGTGCTACATCAGTTTCTTTGTAGTTTGTATTTCTATACTTCTTTACTGTGAAATATTCCATTGAGTTCTTTATGGAACAACTTTGTAAAGTTTAGGAGACATCAAGTAGTTAGCTTTGCTACTTCTGTAACTTTATCAAATTTATTGGCTAAATCCCATAAAATATTCCATTGAGTTCTTTATGGGAATCTTCGGTATAGCAGTTCTATTTGTGTGTTTACCAGTGTTCACAACACAGGAAAGTAAATTCTATTTTGCAGTTCTGCCATTTCCAGTCCACTTTTCATGTTCTGTGTAACAACCTATTTTGCAGTATTGTACCGCATGTGTAAGTACATTGCTCTGCATATCTTGGAAGTTAATTCAGTGACAATGTGATTAGTATAAACTAATTGAGCATTGATTTGATGCCTGTTATCGCCAATTATAGATTAAGTCAAATAATCAGTTAAACATTCGAAATTTGGACCTGCTAACTTTATGCCCTTTTCTGTTTTTTGTGTAAGGGAGATACAGTATTTAAAATTTCTATATTATACAATTTATGTAGGTATGAAGAAGGAAATACGACTTTGCGAAAAGTTGGACAGGCGTCAGATTTTATATGGTCTGAGGCCCAGACACCACTAGAGTTTCTTGGTTCTTTCAATGCAATTTCATTTGATGATCCAGCATCTCTGCCCATCAAGAATCATGAGCTTACTACAGATGAGGTATTGGAGTAATGCCTTTGCTCTGTATGCCTACTGCCTAGCTTGTCTTCTAACTTTTATTGCCATACTATTGACTACGTACTGTTTGCTGCGTGCCAGATAAAAAATCTCTGTGAGGATTTATATGTGCTGGATAAAAATAGCTTCAAGCATATCTTGAAGTAAGTACCTTTTCTGCTATTCAATTTTCTCTCATAATTTAATTTTGTTCACTTTTAAATGATTATGATGATCCAAACATGCCTATAAGTTGGGCGTGTGAAGAGATTGGTCTTGTCGATCTCGTATGAAACTGATGTACAATTATGTTAGATGGCGAATACGCATACGGAAAGCACTGTCATCATCTTCACAAGTTACTCCAAAGGCTGATGATACTGCAGCAGACACCAAGGTCAAGGATGATGACCAACTTCTACAGGAAATGGAAGAATTGACAAGTGTGATTGATAGAAAAAAACGGAGAGAGAAGAAGCATCAATCAAAGCGCCGTGCAAAGGTATTTCCATTATGAAATATAAATGTAACCTTTACCACATGTGGTGTCAATTCTAAGTTTTGCGCTAATATACCAGTCTCTTCATTCCAGGATAAAGCACGCAAAGCAACAGGAATGCAAATTGATGCTACAGGAGATAATTACTGTGATCCTGACTTGTTTTCTATTAGTGCTATCAAGGTAGAATGTTGTTTCCATAATCATATCTGGCATTGAAGTTCATTAGTGGTATTCATTCACGCATTTCTAATGTTCCCTGACGTTGAAATAATATGTTTCTTTGCTTTGCAGTTTGCACTTTAGAAAAATGCAACATTCCTGACCCCTTCAGAGTTTTTTTCTTAGTCATCTAGTTCTCCATGCAATAATTTATAAATGCAGTAGCCTTTATTATTATTCGAACACTATGAAAATTGATTTTAATTCTGTTAGGATTTCTCTCAAGTTACATTCCCAGTATGACTTGTATAGCTTACACTTGTCCAAGTACTTTGGACTTGGAAATTCAATGATATATTCGCTATTATTTAATTCTATATTTTATCATGTGCACTTTACTTTTATAGGGTGGAAAAGAACTTCAAGCTGTTGAGTCAGCAGAGCTTAGTGTGGAAGATGGCATTGGAGACAGTGAGAATGAGGAAACTCTACCTCGTGAAGACTCTGACGAGGAAATGGATTCTGATGAAGAACAACAAAGGTAAATTTTCAGACATCCACACCAACAAAACATACAATAAGTCGGTCATATTATTTTCAAAATTTATTGTAATACGAGAAAATGTAACATAGTATCTTTCAAACAAGGTATGACGCCCAACTTGAGGAGATGCTTGATGAAGCTTATGAGCGCTATGTAACTAAAAAGGGTGGAGAAGCAAAACAAGAGCGTAAACGTGCAAAGCGAGTCAATCCTGATGCTGATGCAGACTTGTTAGAGGTAATATTGTCTGACTGACCCTATTTTCACATGACTGTTATCTCAACCAAATGACCAAACTTGTACTCTGTTGCTGTCCCTAGTTCTTTTATCTAGGTTATAAAAATTAATAAAGTATTGATGAGATAAAAGATGTTTTTATCATGTTCTGACTAATAGGGAGGTGAAGATGATGGTGATGATGTTGACATGGATCAAGGTTCTGATGAAGATCAAGATCAAGAGGCCAATCCTCTTCTATTATCTCTAGATGCGCAGAAGCCAACAAAAGAGCAGATTATGGAGCAGTGGTACAGTCAGGATGTGTTCACAGAAGCAGGAACAGGTGTGGCTGAGCAGAGTGACAGTGAAGATGAAAGAGAGAAGTTGCATAGGAATTTGAAAAAGAAGATGGATTCAGTCAAGAAGGAAAAGCTGGCTAAAGCACAGCACTTGCAACAAGATGATTTTGAGATTGTAGCAGCAGAGCCAGTCCGAACTGAAGAGGACTCATCGTCATCTTCTGATGAGTCAGAGGAGGACCTCGATGATGACACAAAGGCTGAAGTGCTAGCCTATGCAAAGAAGATGTTGAGGAAGAAGCAGAGGGAGCAGATACTTGATGATGCTTACAACAAGTACATGTTTGATGACGAAGGGTTACCTAAATGGTTTGCTGAAGACGAAAAGAAGCATAACCAGCCTATGAAGCCTGTAACGCGTGAGGAAGTAGCTGCCATGAGGGCTCAGTTTAAGGAGATTGATGCCCGGCCAGCCAAGAAAGTGGCAGAGGCTAAGGCTCGGAAGAAGCGTGTTGCCATGAAGAAACTGGATAATGCACGCCAAAAGGCAGATGCCATTGCAGACCAGAATGACATAAACGAGCTGTCAAAGAGGAAGATGATTGACCGGATTTACAAGAAGGCTATGCCAAAGAAGCCCCAGAAGGAGTACGTTGTTGCAAAAAAGGGGGTTCAGGTGAGGGCTGGCAAAGGGAAGATATTAGTGGATCGGCGGATGAAAAAGGACAAGAGGGCCAGCGGGATGGGGAAGAAAGGGAAGGGCAGCAAAGGCGCCAAAGGGAAGGGGAAGAAGGGCGGCCAGAAAGGCGTGCGAGGGAAAGCTGGTGGGAAGAAGGCCGGCAAAGCCCCGAATTGAGTAGTTACTTAAGAGGCACGCATGAGCAATTGAGCATGATTAGCACGCTGTCGCTCTGCCTGTTCAGTAGTTCAGCTGCTGAATTTTTGTCTGTCCAGCTAGCCGGCATGTCCGTAGCTAGCTGCTTTGTTACAAGTTATGTGAGTGAATTGATGTGTCAAAAAGTTTTGTAGCATGAGTAATATTGTATCGGTGGACAATAATTTGTGTCAAAACTAGTGATTAATTCAGTTTCACGGATCACATTTCACAACCAGCAGCGATCTTTCCCCAGTTAGGACTGACATAGGCAATGTGCTGGGGCAGGGAGAAAGTTGCCATGAGCCACCATGATTCATTTACACAGGCTTCAATTCAGATACTCTAAGGTACCGTGTGGATTGTGCATCAGGTGCCTGGAGCTGATTACTCACGAGTTATGGCGCCGTACATGCCAATGATCAATGGACGATCCACGGAGACGGAATCTATGTATTACACCGTGTGAACAGTGATCTGCCAAATGACGTAGAAACAGTGAAATATTCAATGCAACGGTTTTACTATAGCGATAAAATACTGTAGCAATTGATCCGAAGATTTTTTTTTCTGAACCATAAAAAAATGGACTTCTAATACGTGCTAGTGTGATCCTTCGATGCAAGGTCCCATTTCCACCCTCCACGACCACACGTTACACTCCCCCTTTCCACCGACATCTGCCTGCCTGCATCACTGATTCACTGCTAGCCTTGTATGACGACGCGCCAGATAATCATGGCCTTGGGGAATCGTAATAAGCCTGCGAATCTCTAGCAGGATTGGAAATCCACGCGTTTCCTTTTCAGAGGAAAAGAAGCGCGCACTTTGAATCCCTCCCAACACCGCGGTGCAGAGACCACCCTGGATTCGCATTTCCCCAACTTGTTGATCAGAATAGAATCGAATCCGAATCCCAAGCTTTGTGTGACAAGATTTGGGATCCGGCTGATGCAGTGACGGCCACAGAATCCAGGCTACTTGACGATAGGATCAAGCAGCTGGCAAGATACCAACTTATGACGGCTCAGAGCTGAGAGAATAAGCAGTAGTAAGCGATGGCTCAGATCAAGCAGTACTAGTCAGCTCATACTGAAGATGTTGTAATACTGAGGGTTTGGTTAAGGGACAAGTTGACCGTATAATTAATTCAGACTGGTGGATGTCCTGAAGTTTCAATGTCAGAGGAATTCGAAGAACCAAAACATCTCTGTAGATCAAAAACTACTACAAGATAATGTATTCTACACAATATGCCTTCTTTTCTCTCCCTTTTTCATTTGAAGACAACAATGTGTAGTCAATCCAGGATCTCCATTTTTCCAGGATATACAATAAGCAAACACAAGCAGAACTCCAAATTGGATTATTTCAAGTTGATACTATTATATTTTTTCCAGGGCTATTTGGTAATTTCTCATTTTGAGAAAAGAAGAAATAGAAAAGAAAAAGAAATAGAGGGGCCCACTTGTCATTGAGATGAGGGGAGGGATAAGGTTTGGAGACCTTGTCTCCAACCGAAGAGAACAAGCGTTGAGGCGCATGGCCTTGGCACAGCCACTGGCCAGGCGACTTCAGGCGAGCGGCTCAGGCGAGATGCACGCCGGCCGTTGGCGGCGGTAGCGCATGGCCTCCTCCCCCTCCTCTTCAAAAGCTGTCTCCTTTCTTCCTCTTTTCTTCACCCCGAATTACAGTGAGTTTTTTTTTTCCTTTTGTTGTTCTTCATCTCCTCTGAATTTGGCTTCAGTTTTGGGCCTTTGGAGCTCCTACGACACCGTGGGTAACTTGACACCGTCGGTGGTGAGGTCCGGAACCTTCTTCCTTGCACATCCCATCGGTTCCCTTCTTGCACTCTTTCCCTTGTTGGGTGTTCTGTGAGGGAACTTGGCACTTGCGCATTTGGGGCTTTGTTCCAGTCAGCTCTGGCTTGGTATTGGTGAGGAAGAAGGATTCGGTTTTTGGCGATTAGTGCTCCGTGGTTGCATTATGTCGATGCACTGTGATTGGAACTTGTGTGGCATTCTCTGTACCTCGACTTCGTAAATTGGTGTGTCTCAATTTATGAATTAACATTGTATCTCCGACAACCACGTCCGTTCAATGCAGCACAGCGGGGCGATTGAGTTTCTAAGTTAGCGCCTTTGGCGTGCCTTGCTCGGTTTACTGCTCGGTGGCTTTGAGTGTCAACCGCATCCACTACTACAGAAAAGGCCTTCACAGACGGTTCAAAAACGTCATCACAGATGGTTTCGTGAGCCGTCTGAGTTTATGGGTTAGTGATGACATGAGGTCATCACGGGCGGTTTTCGGCAAATGCGTGATGCATGCTATCACGATGGTTATTAACTTCGAAATAAATGCATGATATATGACTATCACGAGCGGTTCGTGTTAAGAACCGTCGTGATAACTATCTATCACCAGACGGTTAATAACACAAACCGTCATGATATATAAATAAAACATCCAAGCAATGGCTATTTGTGCCTTTAAAAGCTTCATATATATATATATATATATATATATATATATATATATATATATATATATATATATATATATATATATATATATATATATACATCGTTTGTAGTCTCCGGCCACTTTAGGAAATTAGTGAGGGAGGATGACCACTTGCCACGGGTAACCTCTCATCGAGCCTGCAAATTCATGAAGTGAAATTTGCAAGAGAAGGTGCGTGGACATACAATTACCACGGATGTCGTCGATAGGTAATTAAATGGACATCAAGAAATGGTTGATTCTTGATACATGAAGCCACTTGTATCGACAACCAACCATTAACTTCATGTATCGACAACCAACCATTTCTTGATGTCGAGTCAATTACCTATCGGCGACATCCGTGGTAATTGTAATGTCACGCGTCTTCCTTGCAGCCCTACTTCTTGAATCGCAAGGGCTCGATGAGAGGTTGCCCGTGGCAATTGTCTCATCCTCCTCACAACCCAAGAAAGGGTCAGACTACAAACGATATATGTAATATATATATATATGAAGCCGGTTTTAAAGGCACAAGCGACCATCGCTGGAGGTTTTATAGAGAAGAGATGAGGAATATAATGGTAGGGCGATATCGTGCACAGGGGCGCAAGGGAGGAGAACTTGACCTGGGACACAAATATGAAAAGTTAATTGTAGCCAAGCCCCATCCGAACCACATCGATCCCATGTAAGCTAACCAAGCACAAAGAACCGGCATCAATAATCCTCGGTACCCATCGAGAGCATTAACCAAACCCACCATTTTGCCCCATTCATTTTGTCAATCTGAACCCACAAAGATGAACTAAGCAAGATGCACGAATGCATATACACCAATAGCCATCGGTTTACATCATAGAGCAAGGGACTATTAATATGAACTAATTATCAATTCAATTTCAGCATAAGACTATTAACATCATTACATCACGAGCTAGGGACTATTAATATGAACTAATTATCAATTCAATTTCACATAAGACTATTAACATCATTACATCACGAGTAAGGTAGGGTGATACCTCGATCTGGTAAGAACCACAAGAAATGACCCCACCACCAAAGACAACCCTCATCCATCTCCTTCACCTTGCATAAATCACACAAACATCGAGGACACAACTTAAGGCTCAAGCATAAAAATCAAACTCAACAAAAGACATTAAGCTAACAGATCTAGAGGAGAATAGAGGAGGATGGGAAAGCAAAGCCCTTGAGTCTGAGTCTTGAGGCCGAGGCGAGAGAACCAAGCCATGGCGGCGCATGCGATATGTGGGGTGGCGGCGTCACCATAGTTGTGGCACGACCACGACCTTGAACAAGACACTCGACCATCGTGCGATCTTGTGCGGTCAGAGTGGTGTCACAACTGGCATGGCGACAGGAATCGGGCGGCGGCGGCGGCATGGTCGGCGGCGGCGTCGAGGTGGGGAGGCAGACGAGAGTAAATCTTGTTGAGGAGTGACGAGTTAGGGCGGCGCAAACCCTAGCGGCGGGCTCCTACTAATAAAGAGACTTATCACGAGCGGTTCTATTATGGAATCGTCGTGATGATATCACTGACGGTTCCATAATGGAACCGTCAGGATATCTCACTATATCACCGCGGTTCCATAATAGAACCGCTCGTGAAATGGTTTTTTCAAGTATATTTATCTTGTATATACACTTACATGACATGAAGAAATTACATGTTTATATGTCAATTTTGTCATTTAAATCTTCTTTGAAAATTTGCTTTAACTATATATACATATATATATAATTAATATAGTAATTAACTTCACCTCCAAACTTTTTTTATTTTGGAATTTTCATATGGCCAAGCAGTAGTGGCTAGTCGCTAAAAAATATTAAAAAAAGTAGAAACCTATAATTAAACAAAGTTTTTCTAGTGACGGGGTAGTTGCTATCTCGTCTTCAATACTTCATAAGCGGCGGCGTTGGTATCGGATGGTTCACGATCATCGTGACGAAGCTGAAATCGTCCATCCATTGTGGCGCTCGTTCGAAAGTGTCTCGAAGACCCTCGGTGTTGAACCAAGAAGAATTGAGCCCATAGGCTCTCTTTCCTTCTTGAGGGTCTCGGCTTGGTCGACTTCGATCGCTGCCGTCTCGATTCTGCGATCAAGTGGCGGCCGTCGTTTTGGAGGACCACGTCGATGTGCCATAAACTCGTCGAAAGTGGGAGATCACCGGAAGACACATCGGAGGAGGATGTCAAGGCGGCGGAAGGTGGCCGTCACCGCTCCGGCAAATTCTTGGTCGGCGTAGGAGTAAAGACACTTTGAAATAGTGTTCTTCCGCACAGTTCAACGTCTGTGAGAGAGGTGCTCGTCACAGTCTTGCCAGTAGGCCATCAATGCGGCGACAAGGAAGAGGCGACCATTTACATTTTTTATAAGTATGTAGTGGGGATGATCATCTTCGATGGCGAGATGATCCTTTTATAAAACAAGGTATAAATTGAGCGTGAGGCGAAGAGACGCGCCGGGGCGAAGCGGATCGATCGACGAAGAGACGCATCGAGGCCCAAGCGGATGGTGACGAAGAAGAAAACGCATTGGGTCATGGCGATATTATCACGACGGTTATAACAAAAAAAAATGTCATGATATGTGGTAATATCACGAGCGGTTATTGTTAAGAAACGTCGTGATGTTTCCTGACAGTTCTTTGTTGAAAACCGTCTATGATATGTAGTATTATCACGAGCGGTTATTAACAAGAACCGTTTGTGATACTTCCTGACGGTTTTCAACATGAACCGTGCGTGATATTACCTCTTCACGAGCGGTTTTAAGCGCGACTAATAACCTGAGCGGTCTCTAAACCAAAACCATCTGTGATTGCATATATCTGAGCGGTTTTGGTCAACCGTCTGTGATGAGGCGTCTAGTATTATCCTTTTTGTAGTAGTGATCGTCAGTATCGTTGATTTCCATTTTGCGCATTACTTTACCAAAGTGTGTTGTGCTAGTTGATTCTGTAATTCTGACTAGTACTAGGAGACTTGGTTTAGTACTATTGTGGGATCGGATTAATGCTTGATGAGGATAATTGCCTTATGCTGAAAATGGAATGATAGCTAGATCAGACTTGAGCTAGTTGTTTTGCTTACTGTTATCATTTCATCTTTAGCAATTCAGTTCAGTCTCTTTCGGTAGTTCGATTGCTTTGTGCCTACTGAATGTGATTAATTTGTGCATTGTGATACCTCTGTGAGCCGAAAAACAGTAAGGGTTGTGATCTCATTTTTGCATTGAGAGACATTCAGTTCTTCTGTTAGTCAAAAAGCTTAAAAGTGATGTTGATGTGATCTCATTTTTGCACAGTGACATAATTGATCCTTTGTTGGCTGAAAGTATAAATTGTTGTTTATTGCTTATGAGATAATTCTTGACATATTAGTAAAGCATTCTTTTGAGCTCAAAATCTGATTCATAGTTGTCATATCTAATTCATGAAAAGCATAGACATTAGCGGCGAGGATGCCAAGATTTTATCTTGAGCAGCCCAATATCTAAGAGCAATAAACAAACTTTTAAAATATGAGTAATATGCTGATTTTGGTTGTTCTCACGTTCTATGTTTTGAGCATATTACCATGTCTACATGACATGACGAAATTACATGTTTATATATCAATTTTGTTATTTAAATGTTGCTGGAAATATACTTTAATTATGATTATTGCTGCTGAAATTATATCTGAATATTTGCTAAACCGCTAATTTTACGACAGATACATGCCAGTGAACCACAAAACTGAACGGGCAATCGTAACAGTAATACAAAATCTACATAAAATGCTTTGCAGAATACATGAAAGAAGGTTGCATTTCACTAGCATTGCTAGCATCTCCCTGAAAGCTTTGCCCGGCCGGACGGTTCAAAATATCAGAGGGAATCCTGCATCTTTCCGATGACTTGTACGCAGATATGATTCCGAGGGAGAGATCTCCGGATGGCTCGATCCATGCTGCAAGAATCAAAGATGCAACGCAACTTGCGCTTGCCGCGCGCCCCGGTCCAATGCATCCGATGGACCAGGATCTTCCACTACACCACTTCATTCGGAGAGACGGCAGCCTTTGGACAGGACAAGTGGCTGCAAATCAAATCTCTCTCTGTTCAGGACAAACAATATATATATGCGAATTCTTCCATGACTGAGCAACAACAAGCCAGGATCATGATGTCATGCAGTCAATTCCCTTTCCAGGGTCATTGGAGATGGAAAGATACACACCCGTAGATATGATCCCTTTGGTCCCCAGGGGGTGCTCACCCTTCACCGGCTGGTTATCGCCATTCGAATATGTTCTATCGACAGGTACACCGGATGGCGGAGATTGCGCGAAACGCGTTATTCGATGTAAAGAATGGATGTTCTTAGCCCACATCCTGCTATTCTTCCAATGAATTATGCATCCTATAATGAATGGACAAGCAGATTATTCTGAAGTTTTTCGCTCAATTCGATGTAAAGAATGGATGTTCGATCTTAGCCCACACCCTGCTATTCTTCCAATGGATTATGCATCCTATAATGCATGGACAAGCAGATTATTCTGAAGTTCAAAGAGGTAGCTCTCTCTGAGAGCTCTTTTACGGTACACTCAATTCAATACGGACCGTCCATTATTTGTTATCTAATTGTTCAGATTAGTTATGATTTAGTTATACTACACATGACAGTATTGGTAGTTGAATCCCGATGGGGTAGAATTGTAATTGTCTATGTTGGGACCGCATAGCACAATAGTAATATTTTCAATCATAGTTGAAAAAGTCTATAATACCCTCATGAAAATAATTATAAATACAAAGAAAAGTCTATTATGCCTTTAACAAAGCAATGATCAGATTTAATTTATACTATCATCATATACTACTAGTATAATGTACCGTAAAATTTCTCCTCTCTGACCCATCACCACTACAAAAAGGCTAATACTGGACGCCTCATTAAAGACGGTTGACCAAAACCGTCGGTATTACATTCAATCACAGACGGTTTTGGTTTAGAGGCCGCTGCGTATTCTTAAGCTAACGCTCAAAACCGTCTGTGAAGAGGTAATATCACAGACGGTTCATGTTAAAAATCGTCTGTGATATTAATTAGTATCACAGACGGTTCTTAACAATAACCGTCTGTGATCCACGGTGAGTTTCTTCATCGCCGATGCGTCTGTTCGTCGCCATCCGCTTCGGCTCCCCGATGCGTCTCTTCATCGCATCGATTAACCCGGCTCCCGTCGTCTCTTAAATCTCACGCTCTGAATTTATTCCTTGTTTTATAAAAAGGATCATCCGCCATCCAATATGATCATCCCCACATACTTATAAAAAAACAGAAATGGCTGCCTCTTCCTTGTCGCCGGCATTGATGGCCTTCCTGGCCGCACTGTACAAGCACCTCTCTCGGTGTAAGTTGAACCGTGCTGCGGAAGAACACTGTTTGATCAATAGTGTCTTCACTGCTCTGCCGGCGGAGAATTTGCCGGAGCAGGTGACGGCCACCTTCTGCCGTCTTGACATCCTCCTCCGCCGTGTCTTCCGGTGATCTCCCACTTCGGCGAGTTTACGCGTCATCGGCGTAGTCCTCCAAAACGGCGTTGCCGTCTCGGGAGGCTTGCCGTCACTTGGACCGTGTAATCGAGGCGGCGGCGGCCAAGTCGACGGTAGAGACCCTCAAGCAAGGAAGAGAGCCTATGGGCTCAATTCTTCTTAGTTCAACGATCGAGGTCTTGGGAGACACTTTCGAGCAATGGCGTCAGCGGGTGGGCGTATTTGAGCTTCGTTGATGATGATCGAAACCGTCCGATGCCGACACCGTCGCCTATGAAGTATTGCAGATGGAGATAGCAGCCTACCTCCGCCACTAGAAAAACCTTGTTTAATTATAGGTTTCTGTTTTTTTTTAAATATAAACATGTAATTTCTTCATGTCATGTAAGTGTATATACAAGATAAATATACTTGAGAGAAAAAATCATTTCACGAGCGGTTCCATTATGGAACCGTCCGTGATATAGGAACCGTCGTGATATGTCCCATATCACGGACGGTTCCATTATGGAACCGTCCGTGATATGTACCATATCACAGACGATTCTATTATGGAACCGTCTGTGATAATTATCACTGACGGTTCCATAATAGAACCGTCTGTGATAAGTCTCTTTATAAGTAGGAGCTAGCCCGGCCGGCCGCTAGGGTTTGCGCTCTAACTCGTCACTCCCCAGCGGCCTTACTCTCGTCCGTTCCCCTCCCCGTCGCTGCTGACGCCGCCATTCTTCCCGTCGCCGACGGTTGTGGCATACGGTGACACTGCAAAAGACACTCGTACGATAAGAGTGTCTTTTGCAGCGTCACCATTGTGCCACAACTACGGTGACGCCCAAACTCTCGTCACTCCCCAGCTCCGCTAGGGTTTGCGCCCGCCCTAACTCCGTTCCCCTCCCCACCTCGACGCCACCGCTCGACCTCGTCGCCGTCGCCGCCCGACCCCGTTGCGCCCCGCTAGGGCCCTAGCCGAGCTTTGCTTTCCCCATCCTCCCTCTATTCTCCTCTAGATAATATGCGAGGTAAAGGAAATGGATGAGGGTTGTGTTGGTGGTGGGGTCGCCACCGTGGTTGCACTGTACTAAGGTCCCTCTCTGTCTCTACCCTCCTTGCTCTGTGATGAAAATGACTAGCTAGTGCTCTGCGATGGATCTGAGGGCTACTCTTGGTGTGGTGGGTTTGGACACCCTTGGTCTTGTTCTCTTCTCGATGAACCGCTCAATGATGTTAATAGTCTTATCTTGATATTGAATTGATAATTAGTTCATATTAATAGTCCCTTGCTCTGTGATGTAATGATGTCAATAGTCTTATCTTTGAAATTGAATTGATAATTAGTTCATATTAATAGTTCTCTTCTTTGTGTGATGTAATGATGTCAATAGTCTTATCTGAAATTGAATTGATAATTAGTTCATATTAATAGTCCCTTGCTCTGTGATGTAATGGTGTCAATAGTCTTATCTTTGAAATTGAATTGATAATTAGTTCATATTAATAGTCCTCTTGTTCATCTTTGGTCAAGTTCTCCTACCTCTTGCGTACCAAGTCGTCCTACCATTCCATTCATAATCTCTTCTCTATAAAGTCTCCAAGCGTTGGTACTTGTGCCATTAAAACGGTATCATATATATATATATATATATATATATATATATATATATATATATATATATATATATATATATATATATATATATATATATATATATATATATCTCGGCCTCGGCCACTTTAGGGGTCGTCCACATAACATGAGAAGAATGAGGCAGTATCCACGGGCAACCTCATTGAGCCTGTAAGTTTAAAAAGTATGGATGCAAGGAGGCGTTAGGACATCCAATTACGGATTGGGCGTCGATATGTTCGAAAGTGGCGTTGATCTTAACTACTCGGTGGGAAGTGGCATCATCTATCGACAACCAACAATTCTTGAGCATGTAATTGTCTTTAAAGCCAACAAGAACACCAAGCAACAATTAAAGGCGATTACATGCTCAAGAATGGTTGGTTGCTAATACATGATGCCACTTCGATCGAGATGCGTGCGCATCAACGACACTTCTCGAACATAGCCACGTCCAATCCGTAATTGGATGTCCTAACGCCTCTTTGCATCCATACTTCTTAAACTGCGGGGCTCAATAAGGTTGCCCGTACTACCGTCTCATCCTTCTCATGTCGTGGGCGATCCCCAAAGTGGTTGAGAGACTACGAATAATATATATATATATATATATATATATATATATATATATATAATATATGATGCGGATTTAATGGTACAAGCGACCACGCTGAGGCTTTATAGAGAAAAGTCATCACAGCGGTTCGGCCACAAGCCGTCGTGATATGTACTATCACGACGGTTTGTGGCTGAAACCGTCTTGATATGTACTTATCACAGACGGTTTGTGGATGAAACCGTCTGTGATATTACTTATCGCATAGACGGTTTGAACCACAAACCGTCTGTGAAAGTATACATCACAAACGGTTCAAAACTGTCTGTGATGACCTCATGTCATCACTGATCCATAAACTCAGACGGCTCACGAAACCATCTGTGATGATATTTTTGAACCGTCTGTGAAAGCCTTTTCTGTAGTAGTGCATGCTTTATAATCATTCTGATAGATGTAGTACTTGTGAGATAGTAGTAATTCATAAGCTATCGGGTGGTTGGTATACGAGGTGACGGAGCACTGAATCAGAGGTCTTTCAAAAAGGAGAAGAAGAAGCATTGAATTTAGAGGTTTTGGGTTGCACACCTTTGCATTTCTGAGGAAGCACATCCTTCTGCGCATCTTACTGGCAAAGCTGCCTATTGGCTTGTACGCACACGTTACGAGCTCTCTGCTGCTCTCAGCCATCAACCTGCATATATCTCAGGCTCGTAGCTGAGACTTCACAATTCACAGATGCTTCATTCGTGATTTGAGCAACCTCCATGCTGCTATACGGCAGCATTTTGTATGCATGACATAATCAGGGTTTTTTTTTGGGTTTATCATTGAACAAGATGTTCAGAATTTATGAGTATGCATGCATGGACCATAGAACAGATGCAATCCCCTCTTCCAAGGCCATGGCAGCAGGTGATCAATACTGCTAACTGATACGTACTATCCGGTCCAAACGGGGTTCAAGAGGCCTTTGCTTTGGCACATATTCTTCCAATCTTCCATGCATGCATGGGGCATGCATGCAGCTCAGTTCCAGCCAGCTTGAGCTGAACAAGAAGGTTAGGCTAAATTGTTTACAGCCAAGCTGCCGTGCATGCCATGTTTCAGGAGTCAAAAGTTTTACACTGCAAACTTGTTAAGCTAACCTAGTGGACATGTGATCAATATGACCTGCTACTTAGAGGAGAGACAAACAAGATATGCAATGCCACCGAAGGCTTCTCAAGTTTCTACTTGGAGAACAAGGCCGGCTAGTAACCTAGCTTGAATTATTGGAGAGGGCGCATGCATCCAGAGCACTGTCTTATATCCTGTGGTCTCTGCATGGATGACAAAACAGCGGCTGGATAGTAGTAATACCTCTTGATAGATTGATCCATCCATAGTTTCGATGATACTTTACTTTGATTCGATTCGATGTTACCCTCCATCTTGTCTGCCTATTTCTGAAGCCTGTTTTTAGTTCAGTACCGTTGCTTCAGTGCGGAGGATGGAGATTTGATCAGAAAACGATCCATACATAGGAGTTTTTTGAGATAGAGTATAGTCACCTTTTTAACTTCGATGAATGCAAACGTACGTACGTGCGCGCGTGTGCCCAACGCAAGATATCGCTGTGTGTTGTACGTCATAGAAATAACATGCAAGTAGTAGTACCATTGGCTGTAACGCAAGATATCGCTGTGTCTTGTACGTCATAGAAATAACATGTCCTCTCTCTCTTTATGCACCGACGAGCTCATCCAAAAGCTTGATACAGTACGTTAGATAGGGTGCCGATGCGCATAGCGATCGTCGTCCACTCTTCCAAACATCACCAAATTAACTTTTACAGTAGGTGAACTTACAAATCCTATGTTTGGCACCTCGACAGTGAAAGAACATTTGCTCTAATTACCATGTTGAGCATCATGCGCTACAGGTTGTCTCGACACAGAGGCTTAGGCTGTTGGGAAATGCAATTATTCTCTGCTCAATTAAATTTTCATCACACGCTTTCCATGTCATTTCTTTAAAACTTGCGAACCTTAGGGTATGTAGTGTGACTTTAGTTGTATATAAGTCTTGTTACGTAGGGCACGAGATGATGTGGATGGGAGAGGGGTATAGAGAATTGAGCCGTTTTTTATGCAGTAGTCAACTGTAATACGAGAAACAAGACATATTGTATATGAATAAGCTGTCTATAGAGATATGTAAAAAAATAATTCATTGTATGAGCTATCTTTATCGTTGTCTATAAATGATATGGAAGGATACTATAAACAACAATTGTCTATACCATTGTGCTTTCCATTATTCTCCTCAGCACCACCTTTAATTTACAGCTCACACACAGAACGGGCACACCCAGCCAGGGCCTATAAATAGCAGCCCTTGCATCAAGAGAGGCCAAACCATCAGAGCTTCTGAAGAGTAAAAACTTCAGTGCCCAAGACACTAGATCCAGGAAGCATTAGCACCGGTAGTAGCTCACTATCTTACCAAGGAAACTTACTACAAAGATGTCTTCTGGGTCTCGGAGCTCCTCCCCCAACTCAATCTCCGCGTGGAGCCCGAAAGAGAACAAGATGTTCGAGGAGGCGCTCGCCTACTACGGCGAGGGCACGCCCAACCGGTGGGACAAGGTGTCCAGCGCCATGGGAGGCAGCAAGTCCGCCGAGGAGGTGCGCTGCCACTACGAAGTCCTCGTCGACGACGTCAAGATGATCGAGACGGCGCGAGTGCCGTACCCCAAGTACAAGACACAGGGATTCTGGACCCGAGGTAAAAGCTCATGATACTTCTCTCAAGCAAACTGGAGCTGCAAAAATATGAGATGACTTGCCTCTGATTGGTTTCCAGTTGTGCACAAGCATGCTCTTATAAACACTGATGAAGAGTGAATTCTTTGCCGATTTAGCGCTGCTGCGCCGTGCACGTGCGGTTTTGTCTCTCTTTGGTCACACCACAGCGCACGGCATGATAAAAGTATGTTGTCACGTTACGGATCTCGGTGTGACCAAAACTGCCACGATAGCCCTTTGAGTTAACATGCGTCTGTTTTTGGGCTAAGTACGGTCACACTAAGAGAGGCGGCGTGACAGCACTCGCTTGCCATGCCGAGGTCTGTGATATGACAATGTGTTTTTGTCACACCGTACGTTGTGGCGTGACTAAAAGGAGACAAAGCCGCACGGGCATGGGCACCGAGCTCCATCGCACGGTGGCGTGCGGGAGGGGTGCGTGTTGGCCCGACAGTGACGACCACCGCATAGTAGAGGTGTCAAATCTGTAAATTCTTCGTGGCGGACGTTACATCTATAATTAGGGTTCGTCAGAGCGCTAAATCGGCAAAGAACTCATGAAGAGTTGTGTCGTAGATGATTTAACACAAACACACAACATGCAGGGGTATTTAAGTATTTTTCTTTTCTTTAGATGTTACCACCATGCATGACTGACATCACAAACTTTCAAGTGCCAAAGTGCAGACATCCTTCGGCACTTAGACAAAGGATCTGGGTCTAATTTATCGGCCTTTGTCCTCTAACACCAGTAATCACACGTTGCATCTAATCCTAGCACTATCAGAATAATCTCCCTACCTCCAAAAGCAAAGCTTGGATCTTCCCGTCTATGTCCTCATGCGTCCAGCTTATAGCCGACATGCACTTCCCGTATTCTTTTACACGTCACAGCTAATTGCCAAAACCCAAAAGGTTGATCTCCCATGCTTTTTCAGGAGGTGCGGGTGGGTATGCTTTGGGTGGGTTCTTGTTCTTTTGTGTTCTTTTTCTTTTTGAGTAGGCAATTTTGCTTACGCAATGCTTTACAATGAGATCAATAGAAGTACATCTTACAAGTTACTAGGCAGAGGTATTAGCCCATTTTTTGCTAGATTTTGTGGAGCTCCACTATCTACACACCCATTAGCCTAACCTCTTTTATTTGAGTATCTACAGACAGTAGTTTATCTGAGTGATGTTCAGAGTTTAGATAAGCTTACAGTGAACGTGTTCACTAATCATTTCAGGATGAAGCATTGGAAGCCCCAGTAGACAGAAGACAAAGTTGTATAAACTACATCTCTAAGAATGGACTTAAGTTCTAGGAGGAAGCAAAGTAATCCAGCATTGGTTAGAATAAAAGGAAGAAAAGTGAGTGTTCTGTGTATATAGTATTAGGTCATGAGCAGGGTTAAGTCTCCATGCTGTTGTAGATTCTCATCTACATATATTCATGAACTGCATGTATTCATTATCCCCTTGGACTAAGTTATGAAGTAAACCGTGATGTAAACTCATGTATTTGTGTTGTTTATAAAGAGTTGTGCCCGATAGAATTATGTTGCCTCCAATAACTGGTTTAGCTGGCCACTATATTCAGTTTGAACTCCACAAGTTCGGAACACACAGAATCCTCACCGCCGCCACCTTCCTTTTCTAACGTCGGGCTCAAAAAAGAAAAGTCACTAATTGTGTTCAAGAACAACGGAAAGAACCTAATGCCAGAATAATATTCACTGTTAAGAATCATTAGTGTAAGGTAAAATCGAAGGTGGTACAGCGATAGGATCAAGAACAGTCCTACTACAGATTAGTTAAGATTCCATACACTTTCAAAAACAGTATGATCAAGTTTCAACTGATCATATATCAACTAGCTCTAACATCTACAATCAAGTCAGGACTGAAAAATGATATAGAAGCACAGACATGGAGAGACAGTGATATATATATTTTTAAACAATGAAGAACCCGGCTTTTATAGAAAGCTAATAACGAGTTTTACAGAACAAAGTTCATACAGCACCAAGTTGGGGAGACCAGCTAACCAAGGAACTGCATTCTAGCACCCACAAACAAACTGAGAGTTCAAAACAAAAAGAAAAACAACTGGCATAAGTTAACTCCTAGCTTACAAAGCCAAGCTTCAAAAGCTAAAACAGAACTAGCCTTCTTCCAAAGTACAAAAATTCTTCAACCAATCTTCCGCCAAAATCAACAAACCTTCTAACTTCCGACGATCAGCTTCTTTGATTAGAGTTCGCCAACGCTGCAAACATGATATAAATTTGAACATAACTTTAGTTGGTTACTTAGGAAAAGTCTTCTCAATCATCATTTTATTCCTGATTTTTCAGAGCGTCCAAGCCAAAACTGCAAAACTGAATAAACCAATATGATAGTCGTTAGCACCCCTATTATCTAGCCAACACTGATGAAAATCATCTAGAGACTTCGGGCAACTCTCCCACAAAAGGATCTACCTGACACACACCCAGGCAAACTTTGCCTAGACATAACGAAAAAGGACATGATTTACATCCTCAACGAGCCCACAAAGAATGCAATTTTCATCACCTTTCCACTTCCTCAACCACCCCACAAAGCTACAGTCTGGATCCTATCCTGATAAGTTTGCAAAAAAAAAAAAATCTTCACTTTAAGAGGAATCCTACTTTTCCAAAGATTCTACATCCTCCTGTGAGTGAAACCCCCCCCCCCCCTCCCAAAGCCCAATGTTCAGTAAAAAACTTAACAAAAAATGTCAGTTTATCTAAGGTTTGCTCCTAATGGGCGTTATCTTAGTCTGATTTCTTTAGTGCATGAGGAGTGTTAGGATATTATCTTCTCAATGCATGATTTCTTATGGTGTAGTATCTTAGGCTGTTTCATTTAATTACATGCATGATCTTTACTAGTATTTGAGCATTGTGACCTATTTGTGGTATGTACTAAAGCAATACATGCATGATCTTCCTAATGCACGGGATCGATCACAATAAATTTTATACGTTGGATTTCGAGACCGAACCGGTATCCAGATTAGATACTAGAGTACCCCCCTTTTCATTAATTATGATGACACATCATCATTTTATCTACATGGCAGGCTTAAGATACCAGCCAGGGTGGAGCACTGAGAGCGGCCTAAACACCACACCACCCTTTCCTGCTCTTCATTAACCCTATGTAAGACATTCTTTAAACTGTTCTATGTTTCCTCCTCCCTGAGACGGGCATATCATAACATTTACAACCACAAAACTTTCCCTCTTCTCCACAAGCACCAGGACAGGATGAACTCAAGCTATGTTCCACAACAGCGTACATATCTAAGACAAGTACAATCATGCAACCATAATATCATCTGAATCTGAACCTATTCAGAATTCCAGTTGCAACTTTGCAAGGACCGTACACTGCAGTGTGCACAAAGAAACATTGAGTAAATTTCAGAAAACCTCAGATTTTTTAGTATTAGTAATATACAAAACCCTATATTTTAATTTTTTTTTTCAGAAACTTAGATTTTAAGGCATTAGCAACACAAAACCTCATGTTTTGAGTTTGTTTTTTCAGAAAATCCCAGGTTTCGTAAAACCCTACGTGTGACTAATTCCTCGAAACCCTAGATTTTCTGGAAAAAAAAAACTCAAAATATGAAGTTTTATTACTAATGCTCCAAAACCTTGATTTTTCTGAAATTTACTCAAGAACATTTCACTAATCAGCGCAGCATCTGCCACATTGTCATCTAAATTTAACAGCTTGGGTACAACAAATGCAGGCTACCATCACATAGAACATGATACATACCTACCTACAAGCTCGCGTTGCCTTTTGCTTTCTTGGCTGCGGCGCCCTTGCTCTCCATGAGGCGCCACATGTACCACGCGCCGACCGACCTGTACGGCCGCCACCGCTCGCACAATGCCGCCATCTCCTCCGGATTGGGCAGCGCCCTTAGCTTGTACAGCTCCTGCACGCCCTTGCGCACGCCGAGGTCGCCGGACGGCAGCACGTCGGGGCGGTGCAGCGAGAAGATCATGAACATGTGGACCGTCCACTCGCCGACGCCCTTCACCTTGATGAGCTCGGCGAGGAGAGCGGCCTCGTCCATCGCGGCGACGGAGGATTCGGAGAGGTCCCCGGCGGCGAACCTGGCGGCGAGGTCGTGGAGGTAGGAGGCCTTGCGGGCGGATACGCCGATGGCGCGGAGGTCGGCGGCGGCGAGGGAGAGTACCGCAGCGGGGGTCACAGCGTAGTCGGCAGCTGCGGCGGAGGGAAGGAGGGCGAGGAAGCGCGCGTAGATGGCGGCGGCGGCGGAGGGGGCGAGCTGCTGGTGGAGGATGGAGCGCGCGAGGGAGTGGAAGGCGGGGAGGGAGGGGGAGGAGGTGAAGGTCGGGGCGTCGGTGGAGGCGATGACCGCGGAGAGGAGCGAGTCGGTGGCGTGGAGATGGCGGAGCGCGGCCGCGAGCTCGCCCGGAGAGGACAGGGCGGGCAGCACAGGCGGCGCCGGTGATGGTACCGTGGCGGCGGTGAGGGGTTTGGCTGGTGGTTTCTTGACGATTTTGCGGGTGCGGAAGGAGATCTTAGCGGTCGAGGTAGCCGCGGGGCGGAGGGGCGGGGCGTCGCCGCCGATCTGGTCTTGGCCATTGCAGTGTTCAGTGTGTAGTTGGCGACGGCGTGGAGCCGTGGACCGAGGAGGGAACCAGTTAGGTGTATAGTTGGGCTTGTCTTGGTCTTTGCGGCCCATTAAGCAACCGGGCCGGATAACGGGACGCGAAGCTTCGGCCTAGGCCTTGTATCAATTTGGGCCGAGCTTTCCCCCGGAAAAATTTTGCCGCTTGCGATGGGTACGGTCTTCATACGAGGACTGGCCGATCGATCCAAAATCCAAGGATGTGTAATTTGAGGACGTGGTAGAGAGGAATCCTCTTGATGCTGTAAGAGCCGTCGGACGATTCGACTTATCATGTTTAATCATTTAATTGGTTCGAGCATCATATATTAAATTTTCTCGCTCTCGTATATTATGTACCTTCTAGAACAGTGGTACACATATATCTTTACAAAACAATATTAAGTTCATACACAAGTTATTACAATACCGATATCATTCAAGGTTACAACTCCAAAAGATATACAAAGTTTATATTACAACCATAGGGTCGGTCAGCCAAATAACACGATAAAGTGCTAAAATCGCAGCGAAAATATAAGTCATAAGATGACAACAAAATAAAGCCAACCGATCGTCCTTACCCACAAGGCAACCGATCGGAAACGCCGAGCTAGTCGTCCAAGTCACTTAGATTTTCCAGAATCTAGGAAAAATATTTTTAGGGATTGTTCATAAGATTTATGTTGTGCGTCCATTAGGGTTATTATGTCTAGGAATTGTTACTTTAGGTTTTCAAAATGCACAAAACTTTAGAATGAAAATCCAGAGAATTCAAATGACATCCAGATACATTAAAAGTTTTAAATTTTCACATTTTTATACATTTGAAACACAAACCCGCACTTGGGATGTTACAAATGCTCTCAACATAGAGATGTTATAATGTACGAGAATTAGGAGTGATCTTTACCATCTGATCAAAAGCGAAGGGCAAGATCAATTGCTACAGCGTTTACTACCATGATTTTTTGCTACAGTATTTTCCCATCTGCTGTCACATTTCTCGCTACAGTACTACGATAGAGCATTGTTTCATAGTGTCCTCTGCGTTTGCTACAGCGGATCCCAATCCGTGGTGGCGCGGATGATCTTTGGGATGACTTGACCAGCGTAATACGGCTTACCATTTACCACAAATGTTCTTTTTCCATCCGAAATTACAGAACTTCCCCGTTTGTTTTGAAGTTATGTACTGTATCTTAAACTTTCTCCATTTTATAATTTATTTATAGGAATCTCACAAAACTTCAAAAACAGTGCAATTTCGACTTGAATCCTTTGCTCCAAACGTTATGGATGTCAAAGGTGAACTGTTTCACTGAGATGATTGTACAACCTCAGAGCATATAGTCATTTGGTCTTGCGTATATATCTTATTTTCTGGCATGGGGTTTCATTTCATGTCTACGGTTTCCTCGTTTTTTTAGATAATGAAAGCTTTTATTGAACTCAGACAAAAACAGCAAGGTGATACAATCACTGAGATCACTTCCGACCTCTACATAACGAGAATGCACATAGCCAAAACACACACGACACCCACAAAAATAAAACAAAAGAAGTGCGGGAAGAGTCAAGGGCCATCAATCCTGAGGCTAGATCGCCACCCATGTCCCTGGGTAAAACACTCTTTGACCACCTGCTCCAAGTGCAGACATCCCGCAATAACCAAATCCCGTGCACCCGGCTTCTGTAGTATAACCCAGGTACACAGCCAATGGATAATTAAATAGACCACCTGCAATGGAGAGGAAATAACTTTTCTATCAAAAACCATCTCATTCCTGCATAACCAAAGCGACCAACAAGTAGCAGCCGCCCCTACGGTTTCCTCGTATGTGCGCTCAGAATAGGCGCTTTGTATTAATGTTCATCATCCATTTTTTTAAGGTTGTGCGACATGTTTATTTTATCCATGTTTCACCGTATTGTTACTTGGTTTGAAACATGCTAGTCAGTGACAGGATTACACCTAGTCAATCTCTGCAAATAGCAAGGGAGGGGGTGTGTCATCTCTGTACTAAAAAAAGGGTAATTAAAACTCCTAGATGGCAAAATATGTTGTATAATTGAGATCACGTTGCCGACGAACAAAACTCTTAACTCACAAATAAAAAACAATAAATAAGAACACATAGGTGTAGTCTAAACCCTATCTCTTTATTGATTTTTTTGTCCATGAACTTGTATGTACAATAAATGCCCCTGCGCCATTTTATATAAGAGAACGATGTCTTTCTCTATATATGAATAAACAATATGTGATTAACCTAGCTAATAGACCTTGAAAACAGACCGATTTACATCCAAATGCACATTTAAGTCAGTTTAGGACAACGAATAGGCGGCCCTGTTTTCCAGCTCAGACCAAACTCCTCTGAATGTCTGTCTGACTGGTGGACCCAACCAACCAGGCAAGTCCCTCGCTCTCCCCAGTCCCCACTGCGACCGAAAAAAAGTCTCCTCTTCTTCTCTTCCTCCTTCCCTCACTTCTCCTCTTCTCCAATCTTGCGGCGAGGCGGTGAGAGCTAGGCGAGCAGCGCGATGAACGGCGGCAGCGGAAACAGAGGAGGGGGCATCGGCGAAGAGAGCGGCAGCGACCACGACGGCGGCTTGCGGAAGCCTCTGCTGCTGAACACGGGGAGCTGGTACAGGATGGGGTCGCGGCAGTCCAGCCTCGCCGCCGGCTCCTCCTCCATGGCCGTCATGCGCGAGTCCCACGTATCCGCTTTCCTATGCACGCTCATCGTCGCGCTCGGCCCCATCCAGTTCGGCTTCACCAGCGGCTTCTCCTCCCCAACCCAGGACGCCATCATCCGAGACCTCAACCTCTCCATCTCCGAGGTCCGTCCGAGCAGTAACCTCTATGCTTGATTCCTCTTGGCTTTTCCGTTTCTTGTCGTAAAATGTTAACTGCGCGTTGCAGTTCTCGGTGTTCGGCTCGCTGTCCAACGTCGGCGCTATGGTCGGGGCGATCGCCAGCGGGCAGATGGCCGAGTACATTGGCCGCAAAGGGGTGAGAAATTTGCTTCTTTTGGTATTCATGCTGATGTTATTAGCGGTTCTTTCTTTGGACGACCAGTCTGTATCTCGATCGTGGGCAATCGCGAGCGGTCAGCATCGCAGCTGTGCTGGGAGTAACCGATAAAAATGCATTCTTTTCGGTGATAGGAATAACATGTTGACTAAAGTGGGTGGAATTCTAAATGTTTATCATTTCCTGTAAATCGATGCTTGTGAAATTATGGACTCTGGAATTACTGGTACAGTTAGCTATGGTATTGGGGGTTGACCTTAATTTCGAAGTTCATGAGTTGTTTAGTTGTGTTTGCCATTGATATGACAATCAAGGGAGTTGGTATGGCAGAAAATGTTTTGGAAGCATTTGGTGCCAAAATTCAGCCTTTCGTTCATATTTTTGCAACAGGTCAATAGTTAAACTATGCCAAAGCTCTAGTCTTTTACTCTGATGGGCTTGCTAATTGAATTTCCAGTCATTGATGATTGCTGCGGTTCCTAACATCATCGGTTGGCTTGCCATCTCCTTCGCAAAAGTATGACCTGAACCGCATGTTTCCTAAGCTTAATTTTCACCCTTTGCTCCTTCTGACAATGTAAGCTTCATGCATGTCGATGTTTGCTTTACAGGACTCGTCATTTCTGTATATGGGACGGTTGCTTGAAGGATTTGGTGTTGGTGTCATATCTTATACGGTTCGTATAAGAAAACTTCTATACTATGGCTTTATTTTGTGCATAGAATGTTTATGCCTTTATGCTTTGAGAAAACTTCTATACTATGTACTTGTCTGGCTGTATAATGTTCAGAAAGAAAGGTAAACTGATATGTCAATTTACTGGAAGCAAAGTTGTCCATCACTAACACGATTTTTTTTTTTGCCGAAAGAACCTTGGACTAGTTAGTAGTTACATGGCTAACATTTGATGTGTGAATTATGTGGTACCAGGTACCAGTGTACATAGCAGAGATTTCTCCTCAGAACACACGAGGAGCGCTTGGTTCCGTGAACCAGGTGTGCTTACCCTCACAAGCATCTTATCTTTTGTGAGACAAATACATGGCTTGTTTATGTTGGACTCATTGTGCAATTGTTCGTTGCATAGTTGTCTGTCACCATGGGTATCTTGTTGGCCTATTTGCTAGGCATGTTTGTTCCTTGGAGGTTGCTTGCAGTGATAGGTAATGCAACTAAATACCTGTTGTATTACTGGTTTTTTTTAAGGTTGTGTATTGCTGAATTTTGTTGTTACTGCTGCTAGTTTTCAGTTAATTTCTGATATTTCAGTTCAAAAGATCAGTAACAGCAAACATTATGTCGGCAAATAAATAATATAGACTTCTCTAGTACCGTTTGGACCTAGTGTATTCTATATGTGTCTAGGCCCCAGCCTGTTTCTGATTTAATTCTCTGGGATGCCATTCTTGTAGGAACATTGCCCTGTACTTTGTTGATACCTGGTCTATTCTTCATTCCAGAATCTCCAAGATGGCTGGTATGTACATCCACTAGTTAGATATGAAGTGTTGCAACTCTGAAATCTGTAACGACCATTCACGCATATCTCTAGGCAAAGATGAACATGATGGATGATTTCGAGACTTCTCTACAAGTTTTGAGGGGATTTGAGACTGACATCACAATGGAAGTGAATGATATAAAGGCAAGCACTTGCTTTTATTCTTCTTGACTCACTGACTGCAAATCTCTCTGAAGTCTGAACTATTTTCAGCTTAGTATGGTTTACTATAACACTGGACACATGTATATATGTATCTCATTCTTCTGGAAGTAACAACATCAACTTTAGTTTTGGTCCCTGTTTTGCAGAGAGCTGTAGCATCAACAAGCAAAAGGACCACAATCCGTTTTCAAGAGTTAACCCAAAAGAAATACCGTACTCCATTAATAGTAACTTCCTTACCTTTTTCGGTTCATTTCATACCAAAATTAGTATTTATATTTTGTGAAGGTAATTATGCTACATATTGGCAGATCGGAATTGGCCTTCTTGTACTTCAAAACCTAAGTGGAATAAACGGAATATTGTTCTATGCAAGTAGAATCTTCAGAGCTGCAGGTAAGTTGTGCAATATTTTTTAGGAGTTTTTCTATTAGTTAGGCAAAGTAGGTTTTAGGCATGACGTTTTGGTTAGCTTGCCAAATTAAACTGGAATGGTAGGTTTGCTAGATAACCAACGTGACAAGTGTGAAGTGTCCCTTTGGCAAACATTTCTTCCAGATACAGGAATGCTGAAGACTTGCAGCAGATTTAAAACCACTAAAAGTGGAACGAACTGTCCTTGTTAGTTCAGCACTATACTAGCTTCAGGAAAGACAGTAGAATAAATAAATTCATGACATGGTTTTTCATTATCCTGCCTCAATGGAAGATGCTATTTCATTGCCTATTGTAAAATTATCCATCTTTGCTAGGATCTCTGGTAGGTCCTAAGAATTAGTAGTTTCCTCTGTCTTTATGTACGATAGCGATATTATAGTCAATTTTGGCTTGTCAATTTAACACGCAAAGTCCTTCAGGGTTCACAAACAGCAACTTGGCCACATGTGCACTTGGAGCTATTCAGGTATGTAACTTGGAAGATCCGATCTAATCTCTTCATAATTTATGGTGAGTTTTTGACTGCATTACATCAGGTTCTTGCCACTGGAGTTACAACCTGGTTACTAGATAGAGCTGGCCGACGGATCCTCCTTATGGTAACTTCCTGTTCCCTGTGAAACAATTAGTTTGTAAGTTGTCGTTAGATGTATATCATTGCCTGTGTATTTTTCCCATTGTATAAATAGTTACCTGTATATATGCCACATCTATACTTATATATATATATATATATATATATATATATATATATTGGCCCATGATGAATACAAGCGTTATTCAGAGCAAACCTAGGGTTTTGCTTGTCAAGCCGTTCTTTGGTTCGCCTTCCAAATTACCGACTTTGCTCGTCGCTTGTCGCTACCTCATCCTCCTTCTGTTGGACTACAGCTGCCCGTCGGTGTCGCCTTGATTGGCGCCGTTACGCCGCCGCTCGGGAGCTAATCCGCCGCCCGAGAGCCATTGCCTCCGCTGATTGGCGCCGATCCGCCGCCGCTTCGAGGCTGCCGCCGTCGTTCGAAAGCCACGCCGTCACGCGCCTCGTCTTATAAGCTTCTTCTCGATCCAGAGCGTCTTCTCGCCGTCGCCGGAGCCGCCACTCTGATCCGCCGTGCTCCATCGCGTCGTTAGAGAGTTGCCAGCCCCTCGCCGAACTCACGACCGCCGATTTCCGCGTGGAGCCGCCGTGCTTGTCTCTGCCTCGATCCGCTCTGTCGGCGCTTAGGCCGCCAAGCGCAACCGCCGCGAGGCACCTGCGCGTCGCTGCAGAAACCCTAGTTCCCGTCTTTGTGTTTTCTAGCGGTAGTGTGGGCCTTGGGCTCTTTTACGTGAATAGCTAGCTCGGTCAAAAGGAAAAAAAGAAAAAAAGAAAAAAAGAAAAGAAAAATATCAGTACGTCGTTCTAACCGCCGCGCCGTCCAGCGCCACCTGATAGACTTCATTGCCTTGGTCGCCGCGCCGTCCATCGCCACCTACCAATGGGCACTATTTCTGTTCCTCGCTGCTCGGTGATCTTCAATGGTCTCAATTATCGGGACTGGTTTCAGCATATGCGCCTCCACATGCGTGGTCAGCGCCTTTAGGAGTTTCTTACTGGCGAGTTGTCTTGTCCGCCTCACCCTGCTTCGCCCGCTGAGCCTGTACTCCCGAAGGATGCTTCCGAAGACGCTCATACGAAGGCATTTGAGGTTTTTTAGGATGCTATGGAGATTTTTTAGACTCAGTATGCTGCCTACAAGACATGGATTGATGAGGATGCTCGTGCCTCTGCTATTCTGGTTGCTAGCATGGAGGTGCAATTCACCGGGGATGTGGTTGGTTTGGCTTCAGTACAGTTTATGTGGACACATCTGCGCAACCGCTACGAGCTGTCTAGTGATTCGTTGTATCTTTCTGTTGTGCGTCAGGAGCAGTCGCTGCAGTAGAGAGATGCCACTGTGGACGAGTTCTATGCCCAATTGTCTACGGTATGGTGTCAGATTGACTCTTTGGGACCGGATGTTTGCCACACGTGTCAGTATTGTCAGCGTCAACAGTCTCACCTGGAGGTTTGTCGTATCTACGACTTCTTGACCCGTCTCCGGGCTGAGTATGAGCAGACTCGTGCTCAGTTGCTAGCACATCACCCTCGTGTGTCTTTGTTGGAGGCCCTTGCCGCTGTTCATGCTGAGGAGATTCGCCTTCGTGTTGCGGGTCTGCTGCCGTCATCGTCATTTCCTTCGATTTTGGCAGCTCCTCCAGTTTCTACACTCGTACGTCTCCAGCTACTCCTCCACCAGTGGTGCCTTCACTAGTGACAACTGTTGTTGGTAGGGGACTACACTGCACTTACTGCAATAAGATTGGACATGTACAGCAGACCCGTTATAAGAAGAAGGATTTATGTCGTGGTGGCCGTCCTCCACAGGGAACTGGTGGTTCCTCGCAGAGGAGCTCTGGTGCTTCTGATACCCAGGAGTTTCTTACACTGTTGCGTCGCATGGCTGCTTTTGCACCGTCCGGTTCTGTTGGTTCTGCTGCACAGTCTTCTAGTGAGAGACCACCTTCTACTTCTTCCTCAGGTATATCAACTTGGATTCTTGACTCTGGTGCTTCCTTTCATATGACACCTGATTCCACCAGTCTAACCTCCATTCGTCCTTTAGCTGCTCTTATCACTGTTCATACAGCAGATGATACCTCTCTTTCTGTCGCAGGACAAGGCACTCTTTCGAATTCCTCTTTTCATATTCCCGCTGTTTCTCATGTTCCCAAACTAACCATGCAGCTCATATATGCCGGTCAACTCACTGATCATGGTTGTCGTGTTATTCTCAATTCTGATTCTTGTTGTGTTCAGAATCGACGCACGGGGACTCTGGTTGGTACTAGCCCTCGCCGCCGTGACTCACAGCATCTCTGGGAGCTTGACTGGCTTCATCTTCCTTTCGTTGCCCCTGCTAGTCTTGTCGCCTCCACCGTTGTCGCCGCTTCTGTTGCATCCTTCACTGCATCTTTTGCTCAGTGGCATCATTGTTTGGGACATCTTTGTGGGTCGCGTCTATCTTCTTTACTTCGTCGTGGTCTTTTAGGGTCTGTGTCTGGCGATGTTTTTCTAAATTGTCAGAGTTGAAAGCTTGGTAAACAGCATCAACTTCCTTATCCTTCCAGTGAGTCAGTGTCACAGCGTCCTTTTGATCTTGTTCATTCTGATATATAGGGTTCAGCTCCTTTTGTTTCGAAAGGAGGTCATCGATATTATATAATTTTTATTTATGACTTTTCTCGCCACACATGGATATACTTTATGTCATCTCGTAGTGAGGTTTCATCCATCTACAAGACTTTTTCCACCATGATCCGTACTCAGTTTGATTCTTCTATTCGTGTCTTTCGTGCTGACTCTGTTGGGGAATACTTGTCAGGGGTCCTTCGTGGTTTTTTTGCTGAGCAGGGCACTATCTCTCAGTTTTCCTTGCCCTGGTGCTCATGCCATATGGTTGAACGGAAGCATCATCATCTTCTTGAGACAGCTCTTATGCTTGTTTCTGCTGTCCCACCACACTTCTGGGCTGAGGCTGTTTCTAATGCCACTTTCCTGATTAATATCTAGCATTCTTCTGCTCTTTAGGGTGGGATCCCAGTTGAGCGTCTCTGTGGCAATACTCCTGACTATTCTAGTCTTCGTCTCTTTAGGTGTGTGTGTGCTATGTTCTTCTTGCCCCTCGTGAGCGCACCAAGCTGTCCGCTCAGTCTGTGGAGTGCGTTTTTCTGGGTTATAGCGCTGAGCATAAGGGATATCGTTGTTGGGATCCTGTAGGCTGACGGATGCGAGTTTCTCGGGACGTCACTTTTGATGAGTCTCGTCCTTCTCCTTTCACCACTCTAGCATCTCTTGTCGAGCCTCTTTCTTTCCTGACTTTTCCTGCCACTCCCATAGTCAGCACACCTCCATCCCAACTTTTGGCCTCTCCAGTACCTCCTTCACTGTTTCCTTCGCCACCGACACCCTCTCTAGAAGCTCCTCCTGGCCTTGTTCCTTATCCTCTCTACTACACTCGTCGTCCGCGAGTTGAGGATTCTTCTGATGTGCCATCTTGTTCTGATGGGTCATTTTCTTCGGCCTCTTCTCCTCGATATGCTCTTTGTGTTCGTCAGTCTATTCAGCCTCCTGCGCGTTTTTGTTTAGCGGCTCTTGCCGAACCGACTTTTTATCGTGATGCTGCTGTTCATTAGGAGTGGCGGCATGCGATGGCACGTGGGATCTTGTCCCTCTTCTCGTGCGTATTACTCCTATCTCGTGCAAATGGGTCTACAAGGTTAAGACCCGCTCTGATGGTTCTCTTGAGCGCTACAAGGCTCGTCTTATAGCACGTGGTTTTCAACAGGAGTATGGTTGTGATTATGATGAGACATTTGCTCTTATGGCTCACATGACCACTGTTTGCATTCTTCTTGCTGTGGCGTCTATTCGAGCATGGTCCATCTCTCAGCTTGATGTCAAGAACGCCTTTCTCAATGATGAGCTGCGTGAGGAGGTTTATATGCAACCACCATCGGGGTATTCTGTTCCTGAGGGTATGGTTTGTTGCCTTCGCCGATCTCTTTACGGCCTCAAGTAAGCTCTTCGTGCTTGGTTTGATCATTTTTTTTTCTTGTTGTCACTGTAGCTGGTTTCTCTGCCAGTGCTCATGATCCTGCTCTTTTTATTCACACTTCGTCTCGTGGTCTAACGCTTCTCCTTTTATATGTTGATGATATGATCATTACTGGAGATGATTCTCAGTACATCACTTTTGTCAAGGAGCGTCTTAATGAGCAGTTTCTCATGTCAGATCTGGATCCTCTTCGCTATTTTCTTGGGGTTGAGGTTATTTCTACGCCTGAGGGCTTCTATCTATCCCAAGAAAAGTATATCCAGGATCTTCTTGATTGTTCTTCTCTTACTGATCAGCACATTGCTGAGACTCCCATGGAGCTTAATGTTTATCTTCGGTCCACTGATGGTGAGCTTCTTACTGATCCTACTCGCTATCGTCATCTTGTTGGGAGTCTTGTTTATCTGAGTGTCACTCGTCCTAACATTTCATATCCAGTTCATATCTTGAGCCAGTTTGTTTCTGCTCCCACTCAGCTCCACTATAGTCATCTTCTTCGTGTTCTACGATATCTTCTTGGAACCATCACTCGTCGTTTGTTTTTTCCTCGCTCTAGCTCTTTACAGCTCCAGGCATATTCTGATGCTATCTGGGCTAGTGATCACTCTGATCGCCGGTCTCTCTCTGCTTATTGTGTTTTTCTTGGTGGTTCTCTCATTGCTTGGAAGACTAAGAAGCGACGCGGCTTCGTTCGAATCTTGAGGTGAGTTGCGAGCTATGGCTTTGTTGACTCTGGAGGTTACTTAGCTACGGTGGTTATTTGAGGATTTTGGTGTTTCTGTTTCAGCACCCACTCCTCTTTTGTCTGACAGCATAGGGGCTATTAGCATTGCTACAAATCCGGTGAAGCATGAGCTTACTAAGCATATTGGTATTGATGCTTCCCACATACGGACACAGTGCAAGGCAGATTATTGCTCTTCATATGTACCTTGAGAACTTGGTTGGCGAGACTTCTTCACAAAGGCGTGACTGTGGCCAAAGATGCTTCTATCTCTCAAAACTTTATGTTGTTGATCTACCATAAGTTTGAGGGAGAGGGGTGTTAGATGTATATTATTGCCTGTGTATTTTCCCCATCGTATTAGGGGTTACCTGCATATATGCCACATCTGTACTTGTATATATATTGACACATTGGCCTCATCATAAATACAAGCGCTATTCATAACAGTCTGTAACTATAATATAGTTCTCAATTCAAAATACAGATCTCTACTGCTGGGATGACACTAAGCCTTCTTGCAGTTGCTGTTGTATTTTTTCTAAAGGTACATTCAGTTCTATTCAGCTAAAGATTCTGATTTTTTTTTTAAAAAAAATCATCTACTGCACTCTCTGCAATAGTCTACTACATGGATTATGAAGATGTTGATCGGCAACATTATCACAGGGTCTCTTGTCCCAATCCACTCAATATTCTCATATTTTTATGGTGATTATTTGTTTCAGGATAATATTTCACATGATTCTCACTCGTACTACGTCTTAAGTATGGTCTCCTTGGTTGCTCTTGTGGTATGTCTGTCAGTTAGATCATTTCTTGCATCACATGTATGGAATTTGTGCCGAAAATCTTTACTCAGACACTTCCTTCAGGCTTATATCATTGCCTTCTCCTTCGGTATGGGTGCCATTCCATGGATCATAATGTCTGAGGTATAGTAGTTTGCCTCTCAGCTCATGATATGATGTTGGCATATCATTTGACAGTATTCACATAACCTTCATTTTGGAGCAAGTATCTGAGCTTCACAATTCAGGCATAAATAAGTACACTGAATACTTCAGTTCCAACTTTGTATGTTTTCAGATCCTCCCGGTTAGCATCAAGAGTCTCGCGGGAAGCTTCGCAACACTTGCCAACATGTTTACATCCTGGGCAATAACAATGACAGCAAATTTGTTGCTCAGCTGGAGTGCTGGAGGTCCATACTACTCCTCTCTTGCCTAGACTATTGATCCTGAACCATCAAACCTGATGCAAGTTACATTTTTTTTTACCAATTTCAACAGGGACTTTTGTGTTCTACATGATTGCGAGTGCTTTCACTCTCGTGTTTGTTGTCATTTGGGTGCCAGAGACAAAGGGAAGAACTCTGGAGGAGATACAATGGTCGTTCCGCTGAGCTTAGTATTCATCACATGTTGTGGCTCTTCAAGTTGAGTACAAGGCAAGGATTGATTTGCACAATCAGGAATCTTGGTTCTTCATTTTCGAATTCAATCACTAAATGAAGGCCAATCACCTTTTCTGTTTATAGTCATAGAACAACGTTTGTATTTTCTTGTACAGGAAGCATTGTTTCACTTTTTCCGAATTGACTTGTAAAGGCTTGTGCAGTGACTCTCATCAAATAGCTTTCTTTCAGCTTTGTATGGTCAACTCGAATATTGCCAAAATAAAATGTAAACATGAGTACTTGATAGTTCTTGATCATTCTCAAGCAAATTCCTTCTCGAAGCCTACCGGCTTTGGAAATACTTTTGTTCTGAAGTTCTGCTAATCGCCAATGCTTAATTGGCACCTACATCAGAACCTCAGAAACACTTGTTTCACTTGCCAGAGAAGTTATTTTTATGTTGTTTGTTAATACATGTTTGAATTATATTCCAATATCTTTTTTTTTCTATTTTGTGATTTCTTTAGAATTTGGAATATAGGATTTTCACAGAAACAGTTAGAGCTGAATGGTTTCACTCTCAACAACTTGTGTAGAGACTAAAGAACACATGTGTTGCTGATTGAAACTCAGGCTATTAAAGACAGCTTTCTCGTGATGCATCACCATCAAAGCCGGGAACAGGATTTTTGCCACGATCTGCACATATTCCTTGGCAGCATATCTGCAAACTGATGAACTTGTTTCTTTCAGCAAGGAGCCAGAAACCAGCATTATACTAGTCTCCACGAGAAGCACGACGGCCAGATCATAGCAGGAAAACAAATGCTCCTGCATGACGTGGCTGGGAGCAACTAGCCAGCTACCACGAGGTTGGCACCAACGTGCGATCTATTTTCAGTGGACTATGTTTTCTCAAACGTAATTTTGTAGACTATATGAATTAATCTGTTGACAAGAAATTTTTTCTATCGGCTTACAGTATTAATAAGGTAAACATATGCTGAAAATGGCTAATGTTGCTAATTCCGTGAAAATCAGGTGTAGAATTGTAGAAGATAGAAAGTCTCCAAAAATAATCAAATATAGGGAATGTCAAAAGATCTGTTGAGATCCTAAATCAGTTTTGCAATACGATTTCCTTCCTTGTCTTTAGGTCCAAGTGATCATGTAATCTCCCATTACCAAAACCGTTGTATATCATCAATATATATACCAAGGAAACCCCATGAGGGATTCTTGTGGCAATACATAGAGTTTTACATGGTATCAGAGCCCGACGATCTTCCACGATGACCAGCTCTGTTACTTCCTCTGCATCTTCCTCATCCACCTCCATGGCGCCACCATCCCTTAGCCACTTTTTCACGGTGAAGCTTAGTCGTGACAATCACCTTCTCTGGAAAGCCCAAATTACTCCATTCCTTTCGAAGCCAAGGCCTGCTCGGCTGCATTGATGGATCGCTTCTAGCGCCATCTCAGACCATTGCTGCCAATGGAGAAAGCACCCAAGCTGCAAATCCTACGTACATCACCTGGTACCAACACGATCAACTAGTGCTCAGTGCACTACTTTCCTCGCTGACAGAGGAGATCTTAGGTCAAGTTCTCTTCCTCACCACCTCCCATGAAGTATGGAGGGCACTAGAGGCCATGTTTGCCTCTCGGTCGCGAGGAAGGACAATGCAGATCAGGTTTCAGTTCGCTAACCTGAAGAAGAAAGAGATGCTTGTGACCGACTACTTCCACAAGATGAAGGCATTGGCGGACACTCTCTCTGCAATTGGCCATCCTTTACACGAAGAGGAGATCATCTCCTATATTCTCACGGGACTTGGACATGACTATGAATCTCTAGTCACGTCCATATCTACCCATGTAGAACCAGTGGGACTGAATGAGCTCTATGCTCATTTGGTCAACCACGAGCTGCGGATTGAGCAGAATGAGGTTGCACCTCAAGTCATGCCTTCTGCAAACAATGTGGTGCATCACAACAATGAAAATCATGGAGGAGGACGCTTTGGACGAAATAAGCGTGGGCATGGGCGTGGGCGTGGTCATGATTTTGGCCTTGGCTCAAGCTCGTCGGTGGCAATCCAACGTACCAAGTGTGTGGCAAATGTGGCCACAATGCACTGTGTTGCTACCACCGCTTTGATCACAACTATCAGTCTAAAGAAGCTATCCATTCTGCTGCTGCTGCCAACACCAATTCCTACAAGATTGATCAAAACTGGTATGTGGATACCAGTGCAAATGATCATCTGACAAACGATCTGGATCATCTCTCAGTCAAGGAGCGCTACCGTGGAGGTGATCAAGAGCAAGTTGCTAATAGTACATGTTTGCATATTTCTCATATTGGTCATTCATCTATTGCTAGTAGATCAGGCCCTTTGTCCATTCGAAATATCCTTAATGTGCCTCAGATTAGCAAGCATCTCTTGCCTGTTCACAAATTTACTTTAGACAATGATGTCTTTTTTTACTTTTACCTGAATTATTTCTATGTCAAGGATCGAGCCACGAAGAGGGTGCTCCTTCATGGTCCATGTGACAGAGGACTTTATCCTCTTCATGCTAGCCATCAGCATTTGCCCTCCTCCTTCTCCATGGTCAAGGTCTCCAGTGATCAGTGGCATAGGAGGTTGGGACATCCTTCATCTATTGTCGTTCAAGCAGTCATTCAATCAAATAATTTAGGTTGCTCAACAAATAAAGAACCTCATGTGTGTGATGCTTGTCAACAAGCGAAGATACACCAATTGCCCTATAAAGGTTCTGTTAGTGTGTCATATTTTCCCCTTAACTTGTGTACTCGGTCGTGTGGGGTTCCGCACACACTTTTGTTTATAGGATACAAGTATTATGTGAACTTTATTGATGATTTCAGTAAATTTACTTGGGGTTTATTTCTTGAAACACAAATCTGATGTTGAGCGTACCTTTTTTTGCATTTCCAACAACATGTTGAACGACTGCTTAACACTAAAATTCAAACCGTTCAAACTGATTGGGGAGGAGAATACAGGAAGTTGAATAAAATTTTCCAAAGCATTGGAATTATACATCGGCTTCCTTGTCCTCATACACATCAGCAAAACGGTGCAATTGAGAGAAAACATTGTCACATTGTCGAAACAGGGTTAGCACTTCTTGCTCAATCCTCCATGTCAGTTCGTTTTTTGGGATGAGGTTTTTCTAGCTGCTTGCTATCTCATCAACCAATTACCTAGCAAGGTGACTGAAAATTGTACACCTCTTGAAAGACTTCTCAAAATACCTCTTGACTACACTTTCCTCCGCACTTTTGGCTGTGGTTGCTGGCCAAATCTCAGACCCTACAATGCTCACAAACTTGATTTTCATTACAAATAATGTGTTTTTGTTGGATATAGTTCGAGTCACAAATGATATAAATGTCTAGATAGGTCTACTAGAAGAATTTACATCTCGTGTGATGTGATTTTTGACGAGGCTCTGTTTCCCTTTGCAAACAACCAGCGGTCTAATCTTTATGAAAATGCTCATACTGTCAACCCTCATGTTGCACCACATACCATGCTTTCAGTTTCCAATATTCCCACGACTAAAATTCTCTCTCCTAAAAACATTATTCATGAACCGGCAATAGATAATGATCTCTTGAGCAATATTGCATCTGCTACTAATGATGTTCATGCAGATTTGGAACTAGATGCAGATTCAGGATATCAATCCACTTCTTCTACTACCAGTGTGCCCTCTCTAGCCGTGTCGACTCATCCTATGCAGACACGTTGTCAGAATCACATCCATGTTCCTAAGGCATACACCAACGGAACGATCAGATATGATTCTCGTAAGCAAGCTTTTCTCATTGAACCGTCCTCTCGCTCTGAAGCACTAGCTGAACCACAGTGGCGTGAAGCGATGGAATCTGAATTTCAAGCCCTGCAAAAGAATTCAACATGAGATATTGTGCCTCAACAACCCGCTCACAACCTTGTTGATTGTAAGTAGATCTTCAAAACCAATTTACAAATCTGATGGCTTTGTGGACAGGTATAAGGCAAGTTTGGTCACCAAAGGATTCAGTCAACAGCATGGCATCGACTATTACGACACGCCCAGTCCTATTGTTAAATCGCCAACAGTATGTACCGTGTTGTCCGTTGCCATTTCCAGGGGTGGACTTTACATCAAATTGATTTGAACAATGCCTTCTTGCATGGCCACCTTCAAGAGGAAGTTTACATGAGACAACCACCTGGTTTTGAGGACAAGGATTCCCCACATTATGTCTGCAAACTAAAGAAAGCTCTATATGGGTTGAAACAAGCACCACGAGCGTGGTACTCACGGTTAAGTACCAAGTTACAAGAGCTCACGTTTGTTTCGTCTAAGACAGACACTTCATTATTTGTGCTCAATAAACCGAGTGTTACCATCTATGTCCTAGTATATGTAGATGACATCATCATTGTGAGTTCTTCCTCAGATGCTACTATTGTCCTTATTCAGAAACTAACCAAGGACTTCGCAATCAAAGATCTGGGAGAGTTAAATTACTTCTTGGGCATCGAGGTAAATCAAGTCAAAGGTATTGTATTGACACAGAGGAAATATATCTCAGATTTGCTGAAGAAAACAAATATGCAGTATTGTAAACCAGTTGCAACTCCAATGTCAAGCTCAGAAAGATTGTCAAAGGAACTTGGGAAGAAGCTCTCTGATATTGAGGTTTTTCAATACCGAAGTACAGTTGCAGTATCTCACATTAACAAAACTTGATATTGCTTTTGTTGTTAATCGGGTTTGTCAGTTTTTACAGACACCAACTGATTGTCATTGGTCAGCAGTAAAACGATTACTGAGATATGTTAAAGCTACATCTGAAACTGGATTACTTATTCAAAAGATTGGTTCTCTGTTACTCAGCGCATTTTCAGACGCAGGCTAGGCAGGATGCCCTAACGTTCGTCAATCTACTAATGGATTTGTAGTTTTTCTGAGGTCCAATATGGTGTCTTGGAGCTCTAGGAAACAACCAACATTAGCAAGATTGATTACAGAGGCGTAATACAAGTCAGTAGCTAATGCCACTGCTGAGCTTATTTGGTTACAATCTCTTCTAAAAGAACTTGGTATATATCAACCAAGACCTCCAATATTGTGGTGTGATAATCTTGGAGCAATATATCTAACCGCAAATCCAGTATTCCACGCACGCACCAAGCACATAGAAGTGGACTTTCATTTTGTTTGATAAAGAGTAGCAATGAAGATGTTGGATGTCCAGTTCATCATTTTTGCTGATCAGCTTGCATATATCTTTACCAAGGCTTTGGTGCAACAGCCTTTTGATCACATCAATCGCAATCGCAATCTGATGGTCACCGATTGAGATTGAGGGGGGCTGTCAAAAGATCTGTTGAGATCCTAAATCAGTTTCACCTGATATGATGTGATTCGGCTGACTACAAATAGGAACTAGATATTGTCGGTTTCCCTGTAGCATGTAATCTTGTTGTCATACAATACAATTACCTTCCCTGTCTTTCGGTCCAAGTGATCATGTAATCTCTGATTACCAAAACCGTTGTATATCATCAATATATATATATATCAAGGAAACCCCATGAGGGATTCTTGCGGCAATACATAGAGTTCTACACGAAATGAAAATGTTCTTTATCTCTATAAAATTTCAATGTAAAACTAAACCTCCTTTGAGAGATTTCACTATTCACTAAGTATTTGTCTTTTTTATATCTCTCAAATGCAGTCGAGTTTGACTTGAAATTTTGTATGGCTACAGAACATGCCCTCTGCATTATCTGCTAACTTTTTGAGAATTTTTAAAACTTTCCTACCTGATTTTCACGAAATGTAAATCATTTAAGATTTTTTCACAAGATATACCCCTATAATATCCAACCCTTTCACTGATCAATGTTCGTTCAGTAGCAATGGTTTGCTTCATCCTCACATCTTCCCCAACTCCATTCACTTGCTTGGGGAGTGCTTGGGATCATTAGAAATATGAGGTGTTTGGTTTTGGGGATCATCTCATGTTAGATGGGTTGGTCCATTTTGTGATCATCCTATGGAATTTGGTGGGATGACATCATTTCTCATTTTATACTAGACATATACTTGTGAGGGATGAGATGACGACAGACCAACACATTCCATTCCTCAAACCAAAGAAGTGGGTTACGTCCGGAGCTAAGATCGGATAGTCAATTTACCATCTCGTCCTTCAAACGAAACACCCCATAAAAGACCATTAGACATCATTGTCTGGACATGATCGGCACTGTAGTATAATAGTAGCACTACCACCAAGCATAAACTTATTTGATCTTGCACAATACTACCTCCGGTCACAAAGGCATGTCGTTTTTGGGATACGTGCAATCAAACTTTCAAAACTTTAGCTATCGATATCTTTTTAAATATTTAGATTGGATGCGTGAAAATCATATGTATCGATTTGTCTTAAATAGTGTTTTTCATAATATTATAAATTCATTGGGTGGTATAACATATCACAATAGATATTAGTGGTCAAAGTTGCGTTTTGGAGACCGTGTCAATATAAAAAATGACACGTGTTTGTGATTTAAGGGAGTATTATGCCATGAAATGAAATAAACAGCCAGGGAAAGGATTTGTCAATTTCCACAAAAGCCAATAAAGAAAAACGCAGACGTGGATTTAGTTTAGTTTAGGACAAATAAAAAAAATGAAGAAGTGGCCTCTTTGTCCAGCTAAGGCTTAGCAAACCCCTCTGAGTGTCTGCCAGGTGGGCCCACTCCGACCCCAGCCAGCTAACCAACCAGGCTAGCAAGACAAGGGACACAACCTCCCCCGAGCAAGGGGTCACCTCTGTCTGTGGTCTGTGCCTCTTCCTTCCCTTCCCTCTCCTCTCCTTTTCCTCTTCTATCATCAAGAAAGAGAGAGAAAGAAATCCAACCTTGCGGCGAAGTAGTGATCTTTGATTGAGAATTAGGCGAGCGACGCCATGAACAGCAACAAGGGAGGAGGGGGCGGCGGTGACGAGAGCGGCAGCGACCACGACGGCGGGCTGCGGAAGCCGCTGCTGGTGAACACGGGGAGCTGGTACAGGATGGGGTCGCGGCAGTCCAGCCTCACCGCCGGCTCGTCCTCCATGGCCGTCATGCGCGAATCCCACGTCTCCGCCTTCCTCTGCACGCTCATCGTCGCGCTCGGCCCCATCCAATTCGGCTTCACCGGCGGCTTCTCTTCCCCCACCCAGGACGCCATCATCCGCGACCTCAACCTCTCCATCTCCGAGGCCCGTCCCAGCTGCAGCCTTTCTATGCTTGCTTGCTCCCTTCCTCTTGCCTTTTGCGTTTCATTTTGCCTAAAAAATCTTGTCTGCGTGCGCGCTGCAGTTCTCGGTGTTCGGCTCGCTGTCCAACGTCGGCGCGATGGTCGGGGCGATCGCCAGCGGGCAGATGGCCGAGTACATTGGCCGCAAAGGGGTGAGAAATTTTCTTGTTTTATCTTAATTTTGTTATTTCATTGGAAGATCATTTTGTTACTTATGGCCTGACAATTACGAAGGGTCAACGTCACCGCTGTGCTGAGAGTTCCATGTAACCAATAAAAATGCAATCTTTTCGGTGGTTCGAATTAAATAAGGTGCGATTGAATAAAGTTGGTGGGATTTTGCGAATCAAATGCTGACCTTGTCCTCTCAATTGATGCTTGTGAAATTATGGACTCCAGAATTGCCCGTACAGTTAGCTAAACTGGGATTTGACCTTGATTTCGATATGTTCATGAGTTCGTAAGTTTTTTTTTGTGTGAAGGAATTCGTTAGTTATGCTTGCCATTGGTATGGTAATCAAGAGGTTCAGTCTTTTGCTGTGTGGGTGAAGCGTTTTGTACCAAAGTTCAGTCTTTTGTTCATGTTTGGCAACATTTCAACAGTTAATTGCACTAAAGCTGTACTCTTTTACTCTAACTGGCTTGCTAACTGTTTCCAGTCATTGATGATTGCGGCGATTCCTAACATCATTGGTTGGCTTGCGATCTCCTTCGCAAAAGTATGGGCGCTACATGTTTCTTAAGCTTATTTTTCACCCATTGCTGCTTCTCACAATCTAAGCTCGATGCTTGTCGATGTTTGTTTTACAGGACTCCTCGTTTCTGTATATGGGACGATTGCTTGAAGGATTTGGTGTTGGTGTCATATCCTATACGGTTCGTATAAGAAAACTCCGTGCCTTATATTGTGCACAGAAGATTTATGCTTTGGGTTGTTCAGGGGAAAAAAGATCAACTGAGATGTCTATATTTTGGAGACAGTCGTCCATCCCCAATATGAAGTTTTTTTTTTTGCAAGGACAATGTGAAGTTTATTTGTTGTGATAAGAACCTTGAACTAGTTACAAGACTTACTCCTGATCTATGAATTATGTGATACCAGGTGCCAGTATACATAGCAGAGATATCTCCTCAGAACATGAGAGGAGCTCTTGGCTCTGTGAACCAGGTGTGCTTATCCTCACAGGCATCTTGTCTTTTTGTGAAACAAACACTTCGCTTGTTTATGTTGAACTCATTGTGCAATTGTCCATTGCACAGTTGTCTGTAACCCTTGGTATCTTGTTGGCCTATTTGCTTGGCATGTTTGTTCCTTGGAGGCTGCTTGCAGTGATAGGTAATGTGACTAAATACTGATCTATTACTGTATTTTGTTCTTGTTGCTGTCAGTTTACACTTAACCTCTTATATTTCAGTTCACAAGATCAGTATTGGCAAATGTGACTAGAATCCTAGAAGCATACTAGGAAATATTTTCATTTCGGCTCCTAGTGGAAAAGTGACTTTACTTTGTGGACTTAGTGTATATGTATGTAGACTGTAGACCCCAGATGATTTCTGATTCAAATCTTGGGATGCTATGCTTTTGTAGGAATCTTGCCCTGCACAGTGTTGATACCTGGCCTGTTCTTCATTCCAGAATCTCCTAGATGGCTGGTATGTAAGTACAAGTTGGATATGCAGTATTGCATCACTGACATTTTTAACAATAATTTTTGCTCCATCCAACTCTAGGCAAAGATGAACATGATGGATGATTTTGAGACTTCTCTACAAGTTCTAAGGGGATTCGAGACTGACATCACCTCAGAAGTGAATGATATAAAGGCAAGCACTTGCTTTTATTCGTCCGGAATATTATGGCTGACTGCATATCTGTGTGAACTATTTTTGGTTTAGTCAGTAAGATTTGCTTCAACATTTTTTTTGAAACAAGGATTTGCTTTAACATTGGGCACATGGATATATGTGTTATGAATAGCGCTTGTATTCATCATGAGGCCAATGGGCCAATATATATATATATATATATATATATACTAGTACAAGTATGATATATATGCAGGTAACCCCTCATAAAATAGGGAAAATACACATGCAATAATATACATCTAACACCCTCGCTCAAACTTATGGTGGGTCAACAACATTAAGTTTGGAGAGATAGAAGTTGTGTTAGGCTCTGGTCTGTGCTTTTATGAAGAAGTCTGTCAACTGAAGTTCGAAAGGCACATACTGAAGAGTAACAACCTGGTCCTGCATATGTGTCTGCATGTAGGAAGCATCACCACCAATATGCTCTGTAAGCTCATGCTTCACCGGATCTTCAGCAATGCTAATAGCCCCTATACTGTTAGACAAAAGAAGAGTGGGTGCTGAAACAGAAACATCAAAATCTTCAAGTAACCACCGTAGCCTGGTAACGTCCGCAGTCAACAAAGCTATAGCTCGCAACTCAGCTTCAGCACTCGAACGAGAAACTATTGTCTGCTTCTTAGTAATGCTGTCTGCTTCTTAGTCTTCCAAGCAATGAGAGAACCACCAAGAAAAACACAATAGGCAGAGAGAGATTGGCGATCAGAGTGATCACTAGCCCAGGTGGCATCAGAATATGTTTGGAGCTGTAAAGAGCTGGAGCGAGGGAAAAATAGACGACGAGTGATGGTTCTACGAAGATATCGTAAAACACGAAGAAGATGATTATAGTGGAGCTGAGTGAGAGCAGAAACAAACTGACTCAAGATATGCACATGATACGAAATATCAGGACGAGTGACACCCAGATAAACAAGACTCCCAGCAAGGCGACGATAGCGTGTAGGATCAGTAAGAGACTTATCATTAGTGGGCCGAAGATGAACATTAAGTTCCATGGGAGTCTCAGCGGTGTGCTGATCAGTAAGAGACTCACGATCAAGAAGATCCTAGATATACTTTTCATGGGACAGATAGAAGCCCTCAAGCGTAGAAATAACCTCAACCCCAAGAAAGTAGCAAAGAGGACCCAGATCAGACATGAGAAACTACTCATTAAGACGCTCCTTTACAAAAGTGATATACTGAGAATCATCTCCAGTAACGATCATATCATCAACATATAAAAGAAGCGTCCGACCATGAGGCAAAATGTGAATAAAAAGAGCAGGGTCATGAGCACTGGCAGAGAAACCAGCTGCAATGACAACAGAAGAGAAACGATCAAACTAGGCACGAGGAGCTTACTAGAGGCTGTAAAGAGATCGGCGAAGGTGACAAACCATCCCCTCAGGAACAAAATACCCCGGTGGTGGCTGTATATAAACCTCCTCACGCAGCTCACCATTGAGAAAGACATTCTTGACATCAAGCTGAGAGATAGACCATGCCCGAACAGACGCCACAGCAAGAAGAGTGTGAATAGTGATCATGTGAGCCACAGAAGCAAAAGTCTCATCATAATCATGACCATACTCCTGCTGAAATTCACGTGCCACGAGACGAGCCTTTTAGCGCTCAAGAGAACTATAAGAGTGGGTCTTAAACTTATAGACCCACTTGCACGTGATAGGAGTAACACGCGCGGGAAGAGGGATAAGATCCCACGTGCCAGGACGCTAAAGGGCAGCAATCTCCTCTACCATCGCATGCTGCCACTCCTGATGAACAACAGCATCACGATAAGAAGTCGGTTCGGCAAGAGCTGCTAAACAAAGGCACAGGATGCCGAATAGACTGGCGATCACGAAGAACATATCGAGGAGAGTCCGAAGAAGACCCATCAGAAGAAGGTGGCACATCAGAAGAATCCTCAACTCGCGGACGACGAGTGTAGTAGAGAGGATAAGAAGGAATAAGGTCAGGAGGAGCCTTTGGAGAGGGTGTCGGTGGCGAAGGAGGCACCGGCGGTGAAGGAGATGCCGACAATGAAGGTGTGGTGACTATGGGGGTGACAGGAAAAGTTAGGAAAAAAAGTGGCTCGACAAGAGATGCTAGAGTGGTGGAATTAGAAGGATGAAGGTAGAAAGGACGAGACTTATCAAAAGTGACATCCCGAGAAACCCGCATACGTCGGCCAACAGGATCCCAACAACGATATCTCTTATGCTCAGCACTATAGCCTAGAAAAACACACTCCACGGACTGAGCGATTAGCTTGGTGCGCTCACGAGGTGTAAGAAGAACATAACATACACACCCAAAAAGGTGAAGACTAGAATAATCAGGAGTCTTGCAACAGAGACGCTCAACTGGGATCCCGCCCTGAAGAGCAGAAGAATGTTGAATATTAATCAGAAAAGTGGCAGTAGAAATAGTCTCAGCCCAGAAGTCGGTGGAACAGCAGAAGCAAGCATAAGAGCACGGGCTGCCTCAAGAAGATGACGATGCTTTTGTTCAGCCACACCGTTCTGGGCATGAGCACCAGGGCAAGAAAACTGAGAGAGAGTGCCATGCTCAGCAAGAAAACCATAAAGAACTTCTGACAAGTATTCCCCAGCAGAATCAGCATGAAAGACGAATAGGAGAGTCAAACTGAGTACGGATCATGGTGGCAAAATTCTTGTTGATGGATAGAACCTCACTACGAGATGACATAAAGTATGTCCATGTGTGTCGAGAAAAGTCATCAATAAAAATTATATAATATCGATGACCTCTTTTCGAAACAAAAGGAGCTGGACCCCATACATCAGAATGAACAACATCAAAAGGACGTTATGACACTGACTCACTAGAGGGATAGGGAGTTGAAACTGTTTACCAAGCTTACAACCCTGACAATTTAGAAAAGAATCACCAGACACAGACTCTAAAAGACCACGACGAAGTAAAGAAGATAGACGCGACTCGTAAAGATGTCCAAACAATGATACCACTGAGCAAGAGACGCAGTGGACGATGCAGCAGAAGCAGAGTGGTGGAGATGACAAGATTGGCAGGGGTAGCGGAAGGAAGATGAAGCCAGTCAAGCTTCCAGAGACGCCGTGAGTCACGGCGGCGAGGGCCAGTACCAACCAGAGTCCCCGTGCAGCGATCCTGAATAGAACAAGAATCAGAATTGAGAATAACACGACAACCATGATTGGTGAGCTGACCGGCAGATATGAGCTGCATTGTTAGTTTGGGAACATAAGAAATAGCAAGAACATGAAAAGAGGGATTTGAAAGTGTGCTTCGTCCTGCGACAAAGAGAGGTATCATCTGCTGTCTGAACAGTGATAGGAGCGGCTAAATGACTAATGGAAGTGAGACTGGTGGAATCAGATGCCATATGAAAGGAAACATCAATCAAGAATCCAAGGTGATATACCTGAGGAAGGAGTAGAACTCACGAAAAGACTGTGCAGCAGAACCAGCAGAACCAGACGGTGCAAGAGCAGCCATGCGACACAGCAATGTGAGAAACTCCTGAGAGTCAGAAGCACTAGGGCTCCTCTGAGAGGAGGAACCACCAGTGCCCTTTGGAGGACGGCCACCTCGACGTAAATCCTTGTAGCAGAACTGCTCCACATATCCGTCCTTGTTGCAATAGGTGCAGTGTAGTCCCCTACCAACAAAGAATCGCCATCGTGAAGGCACCACCGGTGAAGGAGCCGAGACGAAAGGCAGTGTAAAAACTAGAGGAGTCGCGAATTGAAGGAAACGACGGTGACGGTAGCAGACCCGCAACATGAAGGCGAATCTCCTCAGCATGAACAGCTGCAAGGGCCTCCAATAAAGTCACGAGGGTGGCATGCCAGCAACTGAGCACGAGTCTGCTCATACTCAGCCCGGAGACGGGTCAAGAAGTCGTAGATACGACGAAACTCTAGGTGAGACTGCTGACGCTGATAGCACTGACACGTGTGGCAAACATTCGGTCCCAAAGAGTTAATCTGACGTCATACCGCAGACAATTGGGCATAGAACTCGTCCACAGTGGCATCTCCCTACTGCAGCGGCTGCTCCTGACGCACTACAGAAAGATACAAGGAATCACCAGATGGCTCGTAGCGGTTGCGCAAATGTATCCACATCAACTGTGCTGAAGCCAAACCAACCACATCCCCAGTGAATTGCACCTCCATGCTAGCAACCAAAATAGCAGAGGCACGTGCATCCTCATCAATCCATGTCTTGTAGGCAGCATACTGAGTCTGAAAAGTCTCCATAGCATTCTCAAAAGCATCAGATGCCTCCGTCGGCGCCTTGAAGTAGTCTTGGAAGCATAGGCTCAAGCCAGTGGAGCGAGGCGAGGCGAGCAAGGCAACTCGCGCAGAAGAAACTCCCAAAGGCGCCACCACACATGTGGAGACGCATGTGCTGAAACCAGTCCCGATAATTAAGACCATTGAAGATCACCAGGTAGCGAGGAACGGAAACAGTGCCTAAAGACACTTTCTCTCTCTCTCTCTCTCTCGGACCGGATTGGCTCAATTAAAGCAGAGCACTCGGCCTGCTAAAGAGCCAAAGTCACGACGGAGAGGCCGACATTGCTAAGAGCCAAAGCACAAGACGGGAACTAGGGTTCCTCGGCAATGCAGCAGCAACCGAGCAACGGTGGCGGCGACAACCTCACGGCCGAGGAAGTAGGCGACGGCGGCCCAAGCGGAAGCGGTGGTGGCGGTTCGTGCGGAGGAGCGACCGACCGGGCGATGAGGCGATGAGCGTCGGTGAAGATGAGGCAACGGCGAGCGTCGAGAAGCGACTCCACGGGCAGCCACCTCTACGCGTGAGAAGACGGCGGCAGGCGGTGAAGATGAGGCGATGTCGTCGTCTCTAGAGCAGAGACGAACTCCAGGTGACGACGGGAGACAGGCGAAGTGACGGGCAAAACCAGGCGGTTGGAAAAAGAACTAGCGGCGGCGGTGGATTGACGAAAAACCTAGGTACGCTCTGATACCATGTTATGAATAGCGCTTGTATTCATCATGAGGCTAATGGGCCAATATATATACAAATACATGTATGACATATATGCAAGTAACCTATTGTACAACGAGAAAAATACACAGGCGATAATATACATCTAACAATATGTACCTCATTCTTCTGGAAGTAACAGCATCATCTTTAGCTTTGATCCCCATTATGCAGAGAGCAGTGACATCAGCAAACAAAAGGACTACAATCCGTTTTCAAGAGTTAAACCAAAAGAAATACCGCACGCCCCTAATAGTAACTTCCTTAACTTTTTTGGTTTATTTTGTACCAAAATTAGCAATTACATTTTTTTAGTTGTGATTATGCTGCAACTTGTCAGCTAGGAATTGGCCTACTTGTACTGCAACAGCTAAGTGGCATCAACGGTATACTGTTTTATGCAAGTAGCATCTTTAAAGCTGCAGGTAAGTTGTGTAGTTCTTTTTGTTTTGTTGGTGATTTTTTTATTGGTAGTTAGGTACAGTAAGCTTTAGCTTTAGTCATGACGTTTTGGATATCTTGCCAAATTAAACTGGAAAGGTAGAACTTAGGGGAGGGGTTTGCTAGATTACCAAACATGATAAGTGTCTAGATATTATAACCTAGTTACTAGATTTAACATGCAAAGTTCTTCAGGTCTTACAAACAGTGACTTGGCCACATGTGGACTTGGAGCTATTCAGGTGTGTAATTTGGAAGATCTTTCTCATCTATCTGTAGTTTATATTAAGTTGCCCACAACATTTCTCGTCAGGTTCTTGCCACTGGAGTTACAACCTGGTTACTAGACAGAGCTGGCCGACGGATCCTCCTTATTGTAACTTCTTCTTCCCTGTGAAACCACTAGTTTGTTAGTTGTCAGCAATGATAATTTAGTTCACTTCAACTTCCAGATCTCTTCTGCTGGGATGACTCTGAGCCTTCTTGCAGTTGCTGTTGTATTTTTTCTCAAGGTATGTTCAGGTCTCTTCAGTGTTCCCTTAGGCGCTAGACGCTAGTCGGGCGGCAGGCCAGCGTCTAGCGTCTAATCGTCGCCTAGGCGGGATAAATCGGCTAGGCGGGAGCAAGGAATAAATTCCCGGTCGGTAATCGCCGGTTACCGGCCGGTAACCGGTTACCGGTCGGGAAAATCCCGGTCGGTTTTTCCGGGTTTTGCAAATTCAAATTTCGAATTTCGGTTGGTTTTTAAGCAAATTCAAACGAATTTTATCCCCAAAAAAAACCGGTTTGACCGATGGCGGCGATTACGGTCCCGCCACCAGCAGAAGTTCCCAAGATCGTTACGTGATCCCTGGGTGGGAGGGCTACGCCTAGTGCCTAGGCGGGCGTCTAGGGGAACACTAGGTCTATTTAGCATATGGTTCTGATAAAAAGAAATATAATAATCTATCTGATATGAATTCTTGATCTGCAATAGTGTATTACATGGCTTATGAATTCTTGATCTGCAATATTATCGCAGGGTCTCTTCTGTCAATCCACTGAATATTTTCCTTTTGTTATCATGGTTTATTTGTTTCAGGATAACATTTCACAAGATTCTCACGCCTACTACATCTTAAGTATGGTCTCCTTGGTTGCTCTCGTGGTATGTCTCTCAATTAGGTTGTTTTGTCTGAAAATCTGCATCACAAATACGGAGGCTGTCCCAAAAATCTTAACTTAGACACTTCCTTCAGGCTTATGTAATTGCCTTCTCCTTCGGTATGGGTGCCATTCCATGGATCATAATGTCTGAGGTATAGTACTTGGCCGCATACCTCATATAGCTCATAAGTTGGTCTTGGCATGTCACTAAAGAGCATTCACATAACCATAATTCCCCTTGTGGAGCATTTAGATGTTCTGAAGACTTGGTTTCAACTTTGTATGTTTTCAGATCCTCCCGGTTAGTATCAAGAGTCTTGCGGGAAGCTTTGCGACACTTGCCAACTGGCTGACATCCTTTGCAATAACAATGACAGCAAACTTGTTGCTCAGCTGGAGTTCTGGAGGTCCACACTTTTGTGCTTCTCTCTTGGCTAGAGTAGGATTACGGAACCAATAACCATCCAACCTTATGCAAGTTATATCTGTTTACAATTTCAACAGGGACTTTTGTGTCATACATGATTGTGAGCGCTTTTACTCTTGTGTTCGTCATCCTTTGGGTGCCAGAGACAAAGGGAAGAACTCTTGAGGAGATACAATGGTCGTTCCGCTGAGCTTTGTAGTATTCATCACATGTTGTGATTCTTCAAGTTGAGGATAAGGCAAGGATTGATTTGTGCAATCGCATAACTTGGCTATTGTTTTTCCTAGTCAGCTACTGGATGAAGGCCAAGCATTCTTTCTGTTCATACAGCACTGTTTTTATATTTGTACAACATTGTTTCAGACTTTCAGTTATTACCAATTGACTTGTAAAGGCTTGTGCAGCGACTCTTACCAAATTAATTACTTTCTTTTTGTCTTCAGCGTTGTATGATCAACTGGGATGTTGCAAAAACAAAATGTAAACATGAATACTGCAAATTCTCTGAGGCCTGCCTGTTTTGTAAACATTTTTGTTCTAAAGTTTTGGTAATTTGTCATACTTGATTGATACCTTCATCGGAACTCCAGACTTCAGAAGATCCCTTGTTTTGGTAATGAAGGATCAAGATCCTTTCCTATTTGTGTATGTGTGTGTGAAAGAGAGATCAGTATTCAGACAAGGTTCAGTCAATATAAACAGGGAACAACTGAGGGCCGTTTGGTTCGCAGGAAGAGCTCAAAGGAATTCCATAGGATTACAGGCTTACAGTGCACAGCCTACGTTTTCACAGGAATTTCACGGGAAAAAAACATCCACTCCGACTGGATGGAAACTTTCCTGCGCTGGCTCGCGTGTGCGCGACAGGAGAGGCAAAGAGAGGGGCCCACCGGAGCTGACGGAGTCGAAGCCGAACCATCGCCGGAGTTCCTCACGCGTCGGCTGTTGCCCCAGCAAGTGAAAATCCGCCGCTTGAGCTCGCGCCATTGCCCGCTGCCCTCCCTCCACCGTCGCTCCAGCTCTCGCCCACGGCCGTTGCTGCTGCCCTCTGGGAAAGGGATCGGTGAGGACGTGGAGTGAGACAAATGGAAAGTTTTTGGTTAAAATGATATTTTTTTGGCATCGAAATAGCAATTCTAGCGTCCCACCGTCCTGCAGGCGCCCTGTGCCATACGCCCATCGCCCTCATCGCTTCTATCATGAGGCCACCACCTTGCGGTAGCGTTGTCGCCTGTACATCGCTTCCTGCGTCTCCACGCCATGACTATAAAAGCCCAGGGCCGTCGCCGTCGAACACTCACAAACCTGAGCGCAAAGAGACAAAGAGGAGCAAGTGAAAGGAGATAGAGCGTTTGGCCGAAGTATTTCAGTTTGCATTGCCGATTTGAGAGTTTAGAGCGGTGTTTAGCGGTTATATTAGCTGAAAATTTTCTCCATCAAACGAATATCATTGAGAAGAGGTAATCTTTTCCCCATGCATTATGTTAAATAACTGTGTAATTAGTGTTTAATTAGATTCTTGACAATGTTAGGACTATAGTCGTCATTAATTTAGTAGTTTGTTAGCTAGCCACTGATTAGTTATTCCGATTAAATATTGCGGACTGTTTAGAAATTGTGGTACATGTTGCGAATGTGTTCGGCACCATTGTTGGCTATGTAGGAACATTTTGTAAACATGTTCATTGATGGTTATGGCATTTTTTGGCGCGCGTGATTTGTAAAATTGTAGACAATAATTTATTAGTATGTTAACTATAAGGGAAAATTGGTTCATTAGCATCGCTTTCAAGCATATTTAGATAAATAACATTGCTTTGATGACGTAGTGCAAAATAGCACCCCGAAGACTCGAAATTATGGGGAATAACATTGTCGTCGGTTTGACTGTCGTTAAGTCACGTTGGACGAGTTGGGAGAGAGAGAGAGAGAGAGAGAGAGAGAGAGAGAGAAAATGTCAGCAATGCCCCTCTTCTCTATGTGTGACCTAGACCTATTCCTGATCCAATCAATCGCGCCTCCCCACTTTTCCCCTTCACCCTTGGTCTCCCAACAGCCGTACTAAATCGGGTCATCATCCGAGAGCCACATCGAGAACCTCATCTTCTCCTACAACATGGTGTTCGGCAGGGGAGGCTTTCACATCAGCCATGTCCCCGTTGAGGAGCCGACGAAGATGCAGGATGGGTGCCTGCACCGGTACCCCGTGCTGTACGGCAGGCCAGCAGCAACGACCGATTAGCACAAGGTTGGGTCTAACCAGGATGGCTCGAGTCGCTACAGTGCCAAATGGCTTGGGACTGGGTCTAAGGTTGTCTAGACCCAAAATTAAACTTCAAAAGTTTGACCGGAGGTTTAAAAATATCAAATAAATTTACAAAAATACGAAATTTTTAAGAGAAGCTACTGAGATGATATATGTCCCAGATAAAGTTTGAAAACCACTATTCTCATTTTAAAAATACTTAATTAAATACTTTGACCGAAGAGGTTCAAATAGAGAACAAAGATTTTTCTTGAGGTCAAAATGATCTTTAAGAATTTGACAAAACTTATTTTTATCCAAGATAATTTATCTAGTATTTGATAAAAATACTTCCTCGGTCTCAATACAAGCATTGACTTGCATTTTCTTTTGAAGCTTCAAAACAAGTCTAAGATTTGGGTTGAAATGGAAGTTTTTAAATTGTAACAAGATGCTCATGTTTTAAAAATGACCAGAAATGCTATGAAAAACATTTTATTACTGTTCATTAAAACTGAGGCCGTTACATCACCGTAGCAAGTCGTGAATCGCCGGGGATGGCCCTCCACTCTTTACCCTTATGTCAACTAGGCATCACTGACCCCTTGACCGTCCCTCGCTACATCCCACTCCTTTGGGACACGGGCTTGTTGCCATTTGCCAGGATGCTCCACATTGGCCACTACTTCACACTGAATAGGAGTCTCATGTCAGCACTTGTTGACAGATAGAGACCCGAGACGCACACCTTCCTCTTTCGGTAGGGAGAGACGATGATCACTCTCCAGGATGTATCCATGTTGACCGCTGATTACACGAGCCGCAGTTGTTCCACCCCCTAGGTCGGCAGTTGTGTCCATGTCAACGTTCGTACGCCCGCCTGCGGATGGAGGAGACACTGCAGGCATAGTGAGTTCATGATACTACAAACTTGTTGGGTTGTTATTGTACCTCGTTGTGCTGAGCTTGACCTTTTTGGCAACATGGTGTGCCCGAACCATCCTCCACATAGGTCTAGCAAGGAGGAGCGTACTCCCGTGGCATGGTATGTGCCATGTGAATGCCTACTTTGATTTGTACTTGCATTGTTTTTCGTTAAGTCATAATAATCGTTGTTACTTGCTAACACAACTTCTTAAACCAGGTTGGGTGTGGGGGTGACGACGATTCAACTGATGAAGAAATGGTCTTCCTAGCTACTCCCATGGAGGGCTACACGATACCCGGAGTTGCACTGTACCACCTAGGGTGCCCCCTAGCCTACAGTGAGCAATATCGTGACCAATTTAGAGGTGCATACCACAGCGACACATCACACCACCACAGTGAGCACGCAACTACTGTGTACCAGCACAGATAGAACTCCGCCACACCCAGGGTCGTTGGTACATCGTACCATCATGACCAGAGCTCTGCTGCACCCAGGGCCATTTGTACATCGTACTTGGGGGATTCACGAATGAGTTCATTACTGATATGATTGCATGCGGTAGCCAGCTTGGCATGACTCGTTTGACAACACTGAGCTTGGCTTGACTTAGCTTGCTGAAGCACCTCAGCCAACTCAATGGTCTCCCTACGTTCTCCGCACAGATACACGCTCTTCGTACTGGTTGACGTACCCCACAGGACATGTTCAACGCAGGACGAGGACGCGGACGTAGTGGCCAGACGGCAGTTCAGACGAGTGAGCCATATTGTACTGGCTAGTGTAGCATTGCACTTCTTTGTATCACACATGTACTTACTTTCTACAAGTCTGTATGTAATCATATTATACGCAGTATATACAATGTACAAGTACAAAGTTTCCACCTTCCGCGTGTACTTTGAAGCACAACGTTTTCGCGATGAGTAGACACCACTCACCAACCTTCCTACCTTTTCAGAGAGAATTGACCAAGCCCTACCACACCACCTATTTAGACCGAAATAACAACCCATACCAACTTTTCTCTGCGAGTGGACATCTGTAAGACCAAGAGGTTTTGGTCATGATATTTGATGATGAACACATTGACAATAAGTTAGACTTAGTCTTAGTACTTAATGATGAATACATTGTCTCTGGAACTTGTTTGTGTTCTTCAACTGACTTGCTTTTGAGTTCATGGGTTTACATTGAAAATCGTTCTTATCGGGATTATCGGTAGTACCGCTTTGTACATGCGAACTACCGGCGCGATATGACATGGGTGTCAATGTAGTACCGCAGTCTTGTTTTCGAACGTGTTTTAGCTCAAATCATTAGATCCTGATCTGGAGTGTCCACATGGCAAAAAGGGCTTTGTTCTGAAGTTTTTGAGTTTTTTTCGTGTTGCGGTAATACCGGCGTTGTTTTCACGGAACTACCGCTTTGCGGTAGTACTGCGAGTAGTTTACGGTAGTACCGCAAGTCATTTTCTCTGGTGCGTTTTGCTCGGTTCATTAGATCTTGATCTAACGGTTGATATTGAGATGAACGTTCGGACCGCCCGAACTCCTCAAGGAATGTTAGCCCTTGATCTGAAATCTGACGGTTGTTTTTGATGTAACGTTTGGACCGTCCGAGATGAAAGCATTGTGAGCCGTTGATTTGAGATCTGACGGATGAAATCATCTCGGACTTGCTACAGTATTCTTAAGATCTGACGGCTATGAAGCACGGTCCGATCGCCCAACACATCTGGAGCGTTCGTGCTTCTTTGAGGTTCGTGAGAAGTTTTGCCAAACTTTCATACCGCAGGATGAACGCGGTAGTGCCGCATGTCCGGTAGTACCGTGGTGAAAACAATGGTAGTACCGCGCTTGTTCTTGAGAGAGAAAGTTTCGAGTCTTTCATTAAGTGAAAATCGGTAATCTGCTTGTGTGAAACTAAGATAACCGCAGAGACGATAATACCGCTGATTTGAACGCGGTAGTACCGCACAAAGGTATGACCGCAATGTTGCGGTATGAAAATTTCAGAGAGCATGTTTTTGGAAGATCTTGAGATTTCCCAATAAGCGGTAGTTCATGATGCTTTGAGCGATGCACGACGGCGTGTGTCTTGATAGTCTGGGACGATATAATGGCGGTAGTTCCTATTATGCTCTGGAAAGTTGTCGTTTTGGGGATTTGATTGAGGATATGTTAAATTCGTGAGCTATATCTTGTTGCATGTTGCATGATAGTGTTTATGGGTGTGAGTGAGCTAATGGATGGTCAAGTTGGATAACTTGTGCCAAGAATTGGTTTCCTTGGTCTTTGCATGTGCGAAGTTAGGTGTGGAGGATCTAATCACGGTCGGTGACGGGATTGACTCGGACTAGGATGGGGAATCTGAGGTCTTGGAAGTCATGGATGTCAAGAGGTGGTTTGGATCGCGCTGGAGCACGTGGAGATCTAGGGGTGCACGCTGGAAGCTACGGGATGGAGTCCTGGAGGCTTACGGCGTGGAGTTTTGGAAAGACAGATTTGGAAGGAGTTCCAAATCTGGTTGTTTTGAGATAGAGTCCGTATTGGTGTCGTGTTGAACATGGATAGGACTCTAGGCTATAAGAAGAGGCAGAGGGTGCGCTTTGTGGATGGGATTTTTGGGTTTTTGACAGTAGCTTGTTTTGCTGTTTTGCTGCGGTTTAGAGGTCCTTCGTTTTGGGGCTTTGAGGGGTGCTTGCTGAAAGCCTTATAGACACAAATCAAGTTTGATATATAAAGTTCAGATTCGTTCAACTTTGGTTCTTGATTTGTTGATCTTGCTGTGCGCCTGAGGTGATACTCGCTGTGAAGTTTTTCAAGTCATCCAAAGAGTTTGCTGGAGTTCTTGATAACAAGAAGAAGTTGGAATTCGGGAGTCAATTTGCTGCAATCATTCAACCCCCCCCCTTCTGATTGCCATTACGATCCTACAACATCACTCACCACCTATCCCACCTTTTTTGACCAAATTGACCACACCATGTCATGCCACCTTTTCAGACTGAAATAACAAGACATACCAGCTTTTCTCGGTGAGTGGATATCACTCACCGGCCATTCCACCTTTTTAGACTGAATTGACCACACCCTACCATGCAATATTTTCAGACTAAAATGACAATCGTACCAGCTTTTCTCAGTGAGTAAACATCACTCACCAATCATCCTACCTTTTCAGACCGAATTGACCGCACCTTGTCACACAACCTTTCAGAACTAAATGACAACTTGTACTAGCTTTTCTCAGTTAGTGGACATCACTCACTAGTCGTCCCACCTTTTTAGACTGGATCGACCACACTGCTATGCCAACTTTTCATACCAAAATGACAACACAAACCAACTTTTCTCAGTGAGTGGACACCACTCACCAACCGTCCCACCTTTTCAAACCGAATTGATCTCACACTGCCACGACACCTTTTTAAACATAAATGACAACTCGAACCAGCCTTTCGAATTGAGTAGATATCACTCACCAGCCATCCCACCCTGCCATGCACCATAATTTACACCCTCAACACTACACCCTATCTACATATAAAAGTGGGGTACATTACACCACAGCCAACACTTCGCTCCAACTTGTTTCGCAGAATAGAGAGAAAGGAGGGAGAAGAGAGTTAGAGGAGAAGACGAATACTAGGCTCGATATCCACCCCTACCTGGACGTACTACAGTCTACACGTGAGGGGATATCCATGTAATAGAACCTCACACACACATCGATTTTTTACATTTTACGTTGCATTCCACATGTCACTAACTTTATCTGTGCATAATAGCAGACGGAGGAGCATTGCTTTTTCTTCCAATGGATCGATGGTCCGAACAAGTACGATAGGGTGTTCATCGAGCAGAAGTACATGTTCAACTACGCGCTCCCACCCAAGACCTTACACCTCTAGAAATCTTACTACCCGAGGGCGGGGAAGACAACGCGCCGATGGAGCCCAAGAAACCAGGGTGGGGTGGAAGACCCCCAAATAGCACGCTGAGGAAGATTGGGTCGAGCGCACGACGGACAAGGGGAAGGCACCGATGGTCCCCATGGTCCCCGATGCTCCTCCAAAGTGGGTGGTTACTCCCGAGGAGCTCATGGAAGCCTCATACATGGCTGCCTTCAATACTAGCCACAATCGTAATTCTGCAGTAGACAAGGGGAAGAAGCCGATGGGCCGTCAAGACTGACTTCTTTCTGATCCACCAGTTTTTTCGATTCCAAAAGGTGCACATGTATCCTACGTGTAGATCGGGTTGATGATTCGTGCATATTGTCGTTTCGACCGTAAGAGTAGCGGTAGAAACAAATGCACGTAATCAAACCCTCCGCCATGTAATTCGCACCTAGATTACGAAGTCTTATTGTCGTAGTTCAAATCTCATCTTCTAAATGTAACTCCTAAGTTGTTCTCTACTTAATATTTCGTTCTCTTTTTCAAAAATAATCGGTTATGCAAACACTACACTCGATAACAACAACTCGGGTACAAGTAACATATAAGGGGTTTCTCCACGCAGTAAACAAACTCCCGCTTCTTTAAGCACTACAAGATGTTACCACAAAACTTAGTAAAAACCTATAAAATTTGAAGCTGCATTCTCTAAAAATATAAAAATAAATTTATTTCAATTATTTCTGCCAAAAAAAATTCCAACACCTTTCGCCAATTGGAATGGCAACAGGTGTGTGTCGCCATTTCAATGGCGACTTACGTCTCTGTCGCCGCTCCAATTGGCTACAAAGACATTTAACACAGTTTGGCTGGCTATAGGGATCCTATTGTTAAACCAACTAGCGACTGGAGCTTGTCGCCATTTGAAATGACAACAGAAGCCCATTTTTGTACATTTATTAAACATGCATTTATTTATGTAAATCTATTTAAAAATGTATTATTTAAAAAATCCATCCGTAACTACAAACAATAATCCTAATTAGGGTGCAAACCATAATTCCAGCCAGTGCAGTGTGGTGGGCACGCGGTAGCACACATGCAGGGTGGTGGGTGCGCGGCATGGGGACAGCGAGGACGATGGGTGACGCGGTGGGCACAAAGAGGATAGCGGCGCGATCATGGGCAGCCTGTGATGGCGCCTTGAGGCGGTGGGCCTTCAGCGAGGAGAATCTGGGCGCCGAGGCGCAGAGGGGGGTCGAGTGAGGGCGCGTCATGGTGGTCCAGGCGGTGGGTGTGCAACAGGCGACACATGTCGCCTATCGACACGTCCAAGGTGCCATTTTTTGCCTTTTTTCTCTCTCTAGAGGGGGCTAGAATCGCTAATTTGATGCCAAAAAGTGTCAAATGAGCCAAAAACTCATGAGTTGATAAGAACGTAGTTAAAATGCTTCATTAGTGGGTGGGGTCTTTGATCTAAGGGGCGACTAGTGCCCGGATGTATGATAGGAGTGTTCCCATCGTATGCTCACCACACCTGTCATATCTCTTTTGAGACATCAATCTCAGTCATTCGATTCAGTGCAACAAAAAAAACCCAGAAGTACAACAATTAGTTTCTAAGTTGGCAACAAATCTTGATTCGGATGCAACAAACACGAAATAAATATCCAGTCTGCCAACAAAAATCCACAACAAATAATAATAGCGAGTACAACAATGATTACTAAGCGTGTAACAAAACCTTATTCGGTGGCAACAAACCATGATTGCAAAGCGTTGCAACAAATCACATCCCCAATTGCAACAAAAGAGTCTTTGGTACAACAAATCAACAAAACAATTGCAACAAAAATATTTGCTACAAGATTTGGGAAAGATACACTACAACAAACAAAAATACTTATTGCAACAATAGAGAAAAGGAGTTGCAACAATTTGAGAAAATACATGCAACACGCCTGCCTAGTAAGTGGAGGCGCAGAGCTTCTCGGGGTAGGTTGCAGCGATACCGACGAGGAGCCCACAGCGGCAGAGCACGGTTGGCGTTTGCAGCGGACACACCCTGGTGGCGGTAGAGCTCGTCGCAAGGCTCTCGGGGGCCACTCATTGTGATGGAGGCCGGGATGTTGTAGGAGCTCACGGAGGCCATGGCCGACGTCGGCAGAGCTCACCGAGCGTTGGAGGCGGAGCTCACGGAGGCCACGGCCAGGGCGTCACCAAAAATCATGGAGGCGACGTCTGGGTGCCTCACGGAGCTACAAGCCCACGGTTCGGATTAGGAGGAGGAGGACAAATCATCAAATGTTCCGAAAGGAGCCGTAGAAGAGGTAGAGTCATAGGGGGAGGGGAGGGGGAGGAGTTGACGATGGGTGAATTCATTGGAGAGGAGGAGTCGCTCGGAGGAGAAAGATGAATGAGTAGGGGGAATGAGATGAAGAATGGAGGAGTTGTCTGGAGATGGAATGGAGAATGTGAGGAACGGAGGGAAGAGAAGGTGAGAATAGGGAAAATGTACAATATTGGGGGTGAAGCAGGGAGACAGCGTCTTAGTGAGAGAGAGAGAGCAGAGTGGTGGGAAAAGGACGAGTAGTGTGTGGTTTGTAATCGTTCGATACGTCCGAACGCACAGAATAGCTATATTCTTGATCTAATGATACCTCATCACGCTGTTCGCTACCAAAATCCCTCTACAAAGTTCCTGTGATTTTCCGTGCTCATCTGAACGGCTAGTTTGGAAATTTTTCTGCGTTTTCCAATCATCTGTTTTACACATGTATTGTTTTTTCCTATTTTACATTCGTGCGTTCTAAACGGCCTCAAATAGAATCCTGTAGACCTGAGCAAAAGGAGGACCCACAATGGCACAGCCGGCGATGATTGATGGTTGGTACCTCACAGCTCAAAAGTCCAAGCATCTCTAGCTCTACATATCCACTAGACCTTTCGGATCCAACGATGATGATGATTAGTGCACAGTGGAAAGTACTGTTAGTTAAATCACAAAAGAAATGTAAAGAACAAATTGACACGCGAGCTAGCTATCCGAATCAACCAGCAGCTTCAACTTCCATACTTGCACGTTGTTCAAGTGGTTACTAGTACTACTTTGTGGCCGGTGATCTCGTTGCTTTACTAAGCTGGTCAAAATTACTAGTACTCTTAACTAGTAGTACTGGAACAGGCTCGGCCGCTCCCGGACGGCGAACGCCGGCGAAGAGGGCATCATGTTGAGCCACCGCGAGAGGCAGGGCCCGTCGACCTCGGCCGTGTCGACGTCGCCGAACATTCCGGAAGACGCCAACTTCGCCGCGCCAGCAGGGCCGTAGCATCCCCATTGCGTCGGCTGCTGATGCTGCTGTCGGGCGTAGCCGTACGCGTACCCGACCCCGCTGTCCTGCGTCGCCGGCGCCACCGCCGCGGCGGCGCGCCTCTCTTCTTTCTTGTACCGGATCCCGCAGGCGTTGCACAACGACTGAAAGCAAAGCAAAGAACGTGCACATGAATCTACATGCGTTTTGACAATCGTAGCACTGTATTGGATTGTTTCGGAACGTGGAAATATATATGCTTGATTGAACAACTAGACGGTCTCGTGCAAAAGATGGTTATGTATCGTTCGGTCGGTCGTAGCATGTGCTATCCTCGACATTTCCGAAGACGCTTTAAGATGAACACTGGACACACCTTGGGTCCCCGTGGCCCGTTCCGCCAGAGCGGCGTCGACGTGGTGTCGCAGTTCGCGCACCGCCGGGCTGGCAGGGCGGCCTCCTTGCAAGAAGCCACGGCGCTCTCCTGCTTGCCGCCCGCGCGCGTGGACGGCACGTCCCACGCCAGGCCCGCCGCCTCGGCCCGCCGGGTCGACGGCGTGCCGAGCGACAGCGTGCAGTCCACCGGCACGCCGCCGTAGGGCGGCCCGCCCTCCTCCTCCTCCTCTGCGCCGCACTGCCTGTAGTAGTACTGTCCGCCCGCCATGGGGAACAGCAGCGAGAAGGCCGACGCGGCACCGCCGCACCCGCCGCCGCAGCTGCCGTAGAGCAGCCCACACGTGCATGGCGCCAGCTCCTGCAGCATCCTGAGCCACGTAGCGCTCTCTCACTCACTCCCTGTGCCTATTGCAGCTACAGGGCTAGGTGCTTGCAGAAACAATAGAATGGATCGCAGGCAGCAGGTAGGTATAGTGGTAATCGATCGTCGTATATATCGGGATAAAGATTGGAGTACAGCGAGAGGAGGGGAGGGGATCGAGGGGTTGTGGAAACGGCGGCCACCGTGGCGCGCGCCTGACTCCCCCGGGCCCCGGCCCCCGTGCGTGCGCGTGTGCGTGTATACGGCTACGATCTCGAGCGAGCGGTTGGTCGCGATTGGCGAAGCGGCTGTGACATGTGGGAGGGCAGTGGGCGCAGGCGCGGTGGCCTCTTATAACGACGACGTGATCGGGAGGAGAGAAACGGGTTGGTTGGCCTTTTGCGCGATAACTTGACCAGATTTGGATTCGGGGGCCGGCCGGCGCGGCAAGCGATGCGAGAGGGGTGTGCATGTCTGCCTGCCTGTCTCCAAATCTCTCTCTCTCTCTCTCTCTCTCTCCCTCGCTGCGTGCGTGTGCACTATGCAGTCATGCTTTCTTTAGACTACTATGCAGTCATACTCGTCGATACCGCCCAGGTACCGTTTCAAAGTTTAATGTAATAGTACATATTTATAAGTATACACTAGTTAAGTGGGCAACATATCAGATGTACATGACTTGTTTTGTGAACATATGTACATAGCCAATCTCAGCCGTCAGATCTGATCCGAGCGACTTGGATCTCAGCAGGCTTGCTCCCACTTCTGACTTATGGTATTTTTGCGTTTTGCCCCCCGCAGCAGCACCAAATTCCTCACGAGCTCCCATTGTCCCCTTCCTCCCAAACCGTGCTCCCATTAAGCCTACTCCCATCCCCCGCGAGCTCCCACCATGAGGGACCACACCGTCGGTTGGGCCCACGCCGGAGGAGGAAACCATGCCGCCGGTTGGGGCCGCGCCGCCAGGAGAAGCCACACCGACGAGGGGTAGGGTCCAATGGCAACGGCCTCGAGGACGTCCGCACCTAGCCTCAAGGCCACGAGCTAGGGTTCCCACGCCTGCGCCCGCCTCGCCTGCCAGTAGCCGAGGCGAGCCGACCTGCGCCGCCAGCCCACGAGGTAGGGTTCCTCCTCGCCGCGCCCTCTGCTGGCCGAGCCGAGCCGAGCTTGCGAGCCCTGCGCTTATCGCCCAGATCCGCCACCACCCCTACGCCGAGCCAAGCCTGCATATTTGAACCTGGGTGTGGTTGCTGGTTGAGTCCCTCTGCTCCCTAGACCCTCCTGCGCTTGTTGGGAGTTCTCAATTTTTTGGTTCAGCTGAGAGATTGTTGTCAGAGAGATGGATTTCCGATATGTGCTTGATTTTTCCGGTTGATTTTTTGGTTGGGAGGCAGTGCATGTATGATGTATGACTTCATTTCGCCATATATCTGTGAACTGTAATTCGCCATGTAGTATTGATGGACAAATAATGTATTAATTTCAATTCTTGTATGAATGAATGAGCTGCATGTTTTGTGCTGTATGAATTATCCAAATGTATGTGCATGTTTTGTGTTGTATGAATGAGCTGAATGCATTTTCCTGATACTTGAAATGTCTGAACTAGAATTGTGTTGTATGAATGAGCTGCATGCTTTGTCTGAAATGTCTGAATTAGAATTGAAATCCAAATGTATGTGCATGTTTTTCGTTGGAGGCAATGGAAGCAACATCCTGAGATTGAGATAAAACTCAGTGAAACTATGGCAATGTGTGTGCCTGATACAAGTCAATAGCAAAACAGATTGACTCCCAGAAATTGGATTGGCAGCTGCAAGAACCGAGGTCCTTGAATTGAGTACTGTTGTAATGCCAATTTTGGCAATAGATATGGTCTGCTGCTCCATGGATTCATGAACAAGGCTGCTTCTCAATCCTTCCAATTTAAACAAAAGCATCAACAAAGGAGTACTTGAGTACAAATTCATACAAGAAAATCATGAACAAAGGAGTACATGATATCTATGTAATGGTAATTTGATTGTAATGGCACTGTGTTGAATTGAGTCTTGAATTGAGTCTGAATTCTGCATATTTGCTGAATAGTTCCTGATCTTCAGTAGTTGTGTCCATTTCAATCTTGTCACTTTCAACAGACTTTGTTTCATTCAATCCATAGTGACAAAAGGAACTTTAGTATCAATGAGAGAATGGGAAGTCAGGAAAGTGGTTTCATTTTGTTCATTTGTAGATATGTCTGCAAAACATGTTTAACTATGTAACATGACAAGCTGATATATCATAATGAGAAAGGATCAGAAGCTTTCATTGATTTGGAAGCATTGTCTTGCTTCACTGAATTTATGATTCATACAAGAACCAACAGCACATTACCCCTACACCAATTTATGATTCATACAAGAACCAACAGCACAATACCCCTACACCAACTGGATAGACAACATGTTACACATACTAAAGATATCATTGTGCTACTTCTAACAATCTTTGCAGTCCATGGTCCCCTGTAGCTCAGTTTTGTTTAGCTTCTTGTTGCACGAGAAAACAGTAGAAGCCGTCTAACTCCAAGCTGAAGCCAAGCTGAAGAAAAGTGTATGTGCCCCTGGTGCTGGTCACATAACGAGCAACCATGTGCACATCTGACTCCAGGAGGTAGTTGTGTATTAGCAATATGACAATTTTCCTGTACAAGAGTCCATGCAAAGAAGTTACAATTCAACAGTGCACATGCTTTCATATGGCAAGGGATTAGATAGATTAACATAGAAAAATTTCGCTCAGTTGGTTGTTGCTGAGATTGCCCATTGACGAGATTTGAGAACCTGACAAATTCCACAATCGCTGCCGAACTGCTTTCCATTTGCAACAAAATGCTGGTTCCTGATATGCGGCGCAGGGAAGGGACTCAGCGAAGGGGGCAGATTGGCTCTGGGGAGGAATTCTTGCCAGAAATAAAAGGTAATGTCAATAGGCTGCATGCAGCTGCAATGTTCTTAAACCCATCAAAAAATTGACTACATGCGGTTTGCAATGTTCTTAAACCCATCAAAAATTTGACTACATGCGGCTGCAATGTCCAGTTGAGCTAAGGAATCCAACACACCTCAATGGACGAACGCGTTCGATAGATTGGTGAACTGAATCGCAGCTTTAGAAGGGGGGCCGAAGCGGGATGGGCAGGGCTAGCAGCGCTGCAACCAGATTGTGAAGGTGGCGGCGGTGGAGGGCGGGGAGGTGAGGAGCGCAGGAGCGGCCAGCGTGGCCGGGAGGGACTTCGGGGCGGCGCAGCGCTAGGGAGGGGACTCGGCGCAGGGTGGCTACGCGATGCTAGGGAGGGCTCAGGGCGCAGGGCGCAGCGCAGGGGGCGTCGGCGGGGTCACGGAGGAGGAAGTGGTCGTGGAAGGTGAATTCCCCCGAAAGGTGGAGGAGGCGGTGGAAGAGGGTGGCGGCGACGGATGGGTTGGGGGAGGTGAGGGCATCCTCCGAGAGGAAGACATCGCAGGGATCGAAGCGAAGGAGGGCGGCCGGGTCGGGCTGGAGGGAGGGGCGGGACAACCGCATCACGCAGAACGCTAGCGAGTGGTTCTGTTGTGCTGGCGGCTGGTGCACCGCTGGGACGGCGGCTGAGCGTCGATGTAGGGTGACAACGTCCCCGGAGATGAGAGAGATCTGGATGCGACCGTGCAACATAGGTTTTTGGTTGGGATTCTTTTCGCAAAAGCACCATGGAGTGGAGGTGGGTTTCGGGAGGATGGATCTCGGCCGTTGGTTTTCACATGAAGCGCTAGGATATACTGTGTGTGCATGTCCACCAAATGGGACATGTGCACTAGATATGCCGCCAGTTAAGTGTCCATGTGTTGCTACGAAACATCTCATGAATGTAATAGTTTATCAAATAAAGCAGATATAATATATCTCAATCCATCAAGGTGCACGGAGTAGAGCAGAAGAGCGGGGGCGGGGAGGAGGAAGTGAGGCCCGTCCAAACCCGGCTAATGGAAGTGGCGGCGGGAGAGGGCAGAGGCGCGCGGATCAAAGCAGAAGAGCAAGGGTGGAGGCGTGGGCGGAGAGGAGGAGGAAGTGCAGGCAGCGTCGCATGCGATGCTGGGAGAGGAGGAGTAGCGAGCGCACGATACGAGGAGATAGTTTGCTGATAACATGGCCCACATGTTAGTAGAGAGGGACATGGGTGAGAGAGTGGGGAGGACGAACGACCACTAACTCCAATTTATAAGTAGTAGAGATATGTTTAATTGTATGTACACTAAATATCACTCGTAATATTACTCCAAATACATAGTAGCAAGATCAAATATAACATATAGTTAACTGAGTTCAATAGACGGTATTTTTCAATTCCACCGGTATGGCTGTCATTGTCAGGCATCGAAGACAGTATGGCCGGTATTGGGCTGTTTATACACAATTGCAGACTTTCTGGCGGCTTTAATTTGAAATTTATGAAATTTGAACAATTTGGTGAAAAGGTTTGGTGTTTGGCTTTCTGACTTTTAGGTAGACTGGCTACAGCTTCTGAGATGGGAAATGGCTGAAATGCCCCTAATGTCAGTAATGGCTTGTTTGATGCCGTTTAACAACAATTAACGCAATTGACGACGATTAACGACAACTAATGATAATTGATGGTAATTAACGATAAATAACACAATTAACGACCACTACCGCAACTAACAACAACTATCGCAATTAATGATAATTAATTGCAATTAACGACGACTACCGTAATTAACGCAATTAATCGCTTTTAACTTAATATACCGCAAGACTGCTCCAAACATTTTGTAACGTCCTGATTTTCTGAGCTAAAATGGTTAATTTTAAAATAAAAATAACCATTTTATTTTATTGAAGTTCTAAAGCTTAACTTCAAATTTTAGAATTCAAAAGCAATTTAATTTGAATTAATCAAACTTCAATTAATTCAAAATTTGGTTTGTTTTGAGTTTGCTGGAGTTGTCGGGTGTTCAGCATTCCCTTTCTCTGTTCGTTCCGTTTTCCCCTCGACCCAGCTCTTTCTTCTCCAGACCTCCCTCTCGTTTGGACCCCCCCTCAGTCCAGACCTCCGGGTGGTCCGGGAAGACCTCCGGGTGGTCCTGGAAGACCTCCAGGTAGTCCAGGAAAATCTCCCAGGTGGTCCTGGAAGACCTCTGGGTAGCCTTGGAGACTAGTCACGACCACCTCTTTGGTCACGATCACCCCATTGGTTGGACCACCCTCCCGAGTTTTGACCGGTCCCGCCTGTCAGTCCCCTACTCACCTTCTTCTTCCTTCCGTCGCATTATGGCCGCCGCGAAAGTCCTAGCGCATTAAATGCCGTTATGTTGCATTAAATGTTGTCGCCTCTGCCAGCTACTCCCGCCCCGTCTTATCCCCGGGAAGTTTTCTGCGCACGCTTGTACCGTGCTCTATCTTGTCACCCACCTACCCTTGAACTCGTGCACCTCCAAGTCTCTCAATGACTCTCCCCGTCTCCCCTAGCTATAAAAGCCTGAGCAGCCCTCTTTCATCGCCTTTTTTCGCACCCAACTCTCTTGCTCTCGTCCAGTTCCTCCATGCTTCGAGTTTCGCCACCGCCGGCTGGAGCCTGCGTCGTCGCCTCCCCATCGCCAAGGAGTAACCACTGGAGCCTGCGCCGTCGCCTCCCCGTCGCCAAGGAGTCCGCTGAAGCCTGCGTCGTCGCCTCCTCGTCGCCAAAGAGTCCACTGGAGCCTGCGCCGTCTTCAATCACCCCGCTGCCGAAGGATTCACCTAAGCGCATGCGCCGTCTTCGACCGCCGCCCGCCGTCCACCGACTCCCCCTCCACCTTCAGTCTCTCTCTCGGCCCTAGTGAGTTTCTCCATGCCATGTTCTCTTCCCTTCTTCCTACAACCATGTTGCTTAGTCGTATCCTTTTGTATTCTTCATACGACCGCGTTGAGTAGTCGTATCCTTCCTGTATCCCTCTTACGACCACGTTACGTAGTCATATCCCTTCCTACGATCATGTTGCGTAGTCGTATCCTTTTGTATTCTTCGTACGCCCACGTTGAGTAGTCGTATCCTTCATTGGACCTCATTCCGACCAGTCGAACCTCTTCGACCAGGTCATTGGACCTCCCTTGATCTCCTTAGGACCTCTCTTGATCTCCTCAGGACCTCCCTTGATCTCCTTAGGACCTCTCTTGATCTCCTCAGGACCTCCCTCGACCACCCTCCCAGTTGGACCTCCTCCTGACCCGTTAGACCTCCTCCCGACTAACCGAGCCTCCTCCCGAGAGCCCGTTCCTAATTCATCTAAATTCAGTGCCTTTCTTTTGATTCTTAGTTTGGTAGTTTTTGGATCATATGTGTATTTGTTGTATTTATTTGGTTCTTTTCGCGCGTATAGATTCCAGCTTCTCTGAAGAGTTCTTGGACCCGACGACCTCTATAGAAGAATCTCATCTCTTCAACGAAGGCAAGTTGTAGACCTTTAATCATGTCGTACCCAGTTTGCAAAAAAAATTATATTATTTTATATCAACATGTATGGATATTCATATAAAAAGGGGTTTGGGGAAATAGCTAAATACCTACTCGACAATATGACTCCTTACATAATTGTGATTAACATGTTGACATGTACCCTTGGACACCACATGTACCCTTGGACACCATAGGTTGGGTAATCTTAGTTGGACATTATTGTGATACCAACATGAGTGCGTATATTGCTTAGTCATGCTTTAGTTATACGATGTCTCTCGATCACATGATTCAATGATGATAATTTGGCTAAATGAATTATGGAAGCGTGGTGCGGCCACTGCTGCTAAAAGATATTGTGTTATGGCAAGGGTTGCCATTTGGCCGGGTTGAACCGAAAATGATTTCATAGTCAGGCGAATGAACGTGCAGTAAAGGGGGAGAATTTTGGGATGTGGTTGCCTCGCCTGAGTAGTCTCTAAGGACTTAACTTTGTGCGCCATTGATCTGGGCCATACCGTGCAACCACAAGTTCATTTATGAGGTGGACCTAGCTGACTAATTAGTAATGTTTTGGTTTGGTTCTGTCATGGTGGTGTGATCTCTGAGTTACCGGATGGAATCACATGGTGCAAGAGGGGGTCCATAATGGTGAAACCTTAGCTGGCAGAACTGAGTCAAAACAGACCTTTGTAAAGGCTTTGGCATGTGCTCTAGACTGCTTACCTAAGGTAGTGAGCAGTGGTATCGATGGATGCCAAACAAACTAAAGAAGTCGTGTCTTGTGGATAAAGCTGTACAACCTCTGTAGAGTGTAAAACTATTCGAATAGCCGTGTCCCCGGTTATGGACAATGCCTGGTGATTTCACACAAGGGGTAGACTTTCTAAAAAATATGGTCGTGGTTGATTACGAGTTGTCTGGGATCTGAACGAGGTGTTCACGAACTGTTTTAGAGAACTTGATTACTTATGTATTAATCTTTCAACTGGTGCTTTGCAATCTACCTATTGTACCTCCAGTCAATATTGCTTTCTGCAAGATAACCATAAAGCTATCCTTGTTAAGCCTTGCATGAATATTATTTGCATACATTTTCCTACGATTTGCTGAGTACATTCAAAGTACTCACGTCTTTACGCCCTTTGGTTGATCAGTCACTGAAGAGAACTCAGGGAGCTCCGAGTTCTATAAAGAGGAGTACTTTGAGGATCATGCGAACTAGGAGACATCCTCCACTCGATAGCCTGTGGGCATGTCGAATGGCTTCCACAAGTTGTTTTTTTTTCGCTGCAAGCTCTCTTTTGTTGTAAGACCTGTGCGGCAGACATTGTAAGACTTGACCATAAGATCCTTTGCTTCTATTAATATTGATTTGTCCGCTTCATCTATAGTTTGCTGTATGGATATGATTACATCAATGTTGGAACTGTGTGAGCTAGCTACTAATCATGGGACTAGTTCGGAATACACAGAGGGTCTCGAGGTTGCATACTCGGGGTCCCAACACATTTCTTGTCCTTGCTCACTGCACTGGACAAGTAACTCGGTAGCTAGCAATGCACCTGACAAACTGCAAAATAATTGGTGTTCGGACTGAAGATTTAATTCATAAGGTAAAATCTCTCTCTCATGCCCATCCACTATACTTGGTCACATAATAAAGAAAGAAAGAAACACTTCTTCAACTACCTACATTATTTTGAATTTCTGACTGATTGACTGATTTCAATTAATCCCGGTATTTATCTGCTTTTGTGACCTATGTGCTCTACTCATTTCATATACATACAATCATGATTTCTCGGTGCTTTCTTCTTTCGTCTTTGCTTTGACGGGGAACAGTGTCGCTGGAGCTTGATTTTGCGCAATCTCGAGCAAGATCTTGTTGAGGTATTGCGGCTTTGAGAAGAAGGGGTAGTGGTCACCACCCTTTATCTTGAAGATCTCGTCGGGTGGGTTCTCCCGGACCAGCTTCTCCTGGACATCAGGCGACAGCATGTGATCATCCAGCGTCAGGATGAAGTAGCAGCGGACAGTGTCGTAGTCTTCTAGGGCGAGGGAGAGCTTCTCCATGATTAGGGCTAGAGGGATGGGCCTCATGGACACTACGGCTAGTGCGATATCCTACAATATTGTGCACAAACTTGCTAGCTAGACCTAATCCATTGGAAATAGAAATTGGCACGAAAATGGACAAGAACGATTTTCTTGGTTTCTAAGTTCTCTAAAACAATTTGGACCTGAAAGTATCATTCCAAAAAGAAAAACAGTGTGTGAAAACTTGTAATCCATTACAAAAAAAACATATAGTTACTACCAATGCAAACTAGTCCAAAATTGCTTGCGCAGAGTGTTAAACAAAGAAGAATAAAATGTATATTAAGGGTAGTTGGGGATCACTTCTCCTAATGTATGGTAGATCCTAACTCCTAAGATAAATCACTACAAGATTGCCCATGTGAAAACATATAACATTCATTGGCATTGGAAAAACTTTTTATAAGAACCATAAAACATATGCTTGCATGAGAATGTTCGACCTTTGCTTGTTAATTTGGATGTAGGCCTGGCTAAGGACAAAGAGATAAAAATATGGTCAATTCCTTGTTCCTATATAGTTGGGACCAATTTTTTTTGACCAATAACACGCAGTTAAGTTAACTGGGTACTGCTACTAGAAGACAAGAAAATAGCAAAGAATTATCAATTGAGAGAGATCAATATAAGAAATGGGACAACATTGTCAGCTAGTGAGGCTGCTGTTGAGGTCCTAGCATTGTCTTATATATGAACCAACATTTGTACACAAAGATGCCTTTTCGACATGTAGTGGCATAGTTAATGATCCATATGTAAAAGAAATTCAAAATTTTGGGGAAAAGTATATGAACATTATATGAGCTGCTGATTTCAGAAACTTGGATTGAACTCAAAAGTATCAACAGATGATGGAGCTAATCATGAAACAGCAGCAATCACAGAGCGAAATAGCAATACGCTTCGCCAATGGTAGATTTACATCAACAAATCTTTTTTCAGTACAAGTTAGATGAGCAGCAACAAGCAAGCATGGAAAACCTTGCCTTCACTGTGATATAATTACACCCGCGGAACTACTTCTAGCATCAACTTCGATAATCAAATTTTAGCATTGCACAAGGTTCAGAAATATAAATAAGAAACTTTGCCAGTCATGAAATTTGAGTAACGTCAAAAACATTCTACACTATATCAATCATCATGCAATTCAGACATCTATTTGTAAGAACAACAAAATGATACCTATAATCTACTCACAATTTAACAAATGATTGTCAGAATGCAATTCATCAATTCAAAGAACAACTAGATGATACCTATAATCTAATCAAAATTTAACAAATAGTTGTAAGAATACAATTCATCAATTTAAAGAATAATGAGGCACAAGAACAATAACAGCTATTGACGTTCAGTTAAAACAACGATGTGAAAAGGAGGGATGAGGAGGGGCGATGGCGTTGGCGTTGGCGTTGGCACGGGAGGAGGAGTGTGGCGGCGCCAGGGGAGGGATGAGGAGGGCAGCGATGCTGGGGAAGGGAGGAGGAGGCGACAGGCTGCGGAGGAGGGAGGCTATGCAGATCTAGTGGGTGGCGACGTAGATTTGATGGGAGCGCGCAGATTTGGTGGGCGCGCAGCGGCACGACCGAGCGCTCGGGGGTTGGAGGCAACGTGCAAATCCGGTGGGACACGAGGAGGACCTGGGGATGGAAGCGGAGGGGACAGGAGGGAGGGAGAGGAGGAGAAGGGGAGGAGGCGTGGTGGAAGCCATGAGGGGGTGATTGGAAGCTTTGCTTGAGTCAGTGAATGGGAGGAAGCGGGAGAAAGCGGAGAGGAATAAGATGTGAAGGTGATGGGATAAGACGCGGATCCAGGGGAGGAGGAGGGAGGAGGTGGGGCGCCAACGCGGGAGGAGGCGAGAGGAGGAGGGTGGGGGGAGGAGAAGAGACGCGGCGGGGGGTGGGGGAGAGGGGCACAACGCGGGGGAGGAAGAGGGAGTAGCGCGGGCGGGGGAGCGAGGTTAGGGTTTCAGGCACGGGGTTGGGGGGTTTGTGCAGTGGCAAAGGCGCGTAAATACACCCAACTTTGGGAGTAAAGTTGGAATGGAGTTGGGAAGCTATCTCTCGGCAGCTTTCGGCTTTCGGTTTTTTCACCTGTAATGTGGCTTCCGGCTTCCGAGAAAACCGGTGGGAAAAACTCCCTCTGTTTGGAACGACTTCCAGTTTTTTCGAACGAAAACCGAAGTTGAAGCTATCCCAAACACCCCTACTGTCAGGTATCGAAGCCGATATGATCGATATTGACCAGCATCGAGGGTATATCGGCTATGCCACCGGTACGGAACGGTATCCATAAAGTGGCAACTCTGCACCCAGTGCAGAGGTGAGGTGGCGGTCAAGAGAGAGATGTGGACGTAGGGCGGTCAAAAGAGAGGCGAGGCCACGTGAAATGGGGAACAGTCTCCCATGCATTCCGAGGGCCGACCTTGCCTGGGGACGTGGGTGTACGTGCAGCTAAGACGGAGAGAGATGCAGTAGAATCGCACTTCCCCGATCACGAGGCGAACAGTCCGATCTGTTCCTCCTCCTGTGGATCCGTGGGATCCATACGATCCGTCACAGAGAGCACGTCGTACGTACGTACCACTGGCCGGTACGAGTATAATTAAGCAACATTGACAAGGCACCGCACATTCTGTCAGGCACGACGTACGTATACTTGTGTGGGTGTACAGTACACGTCCTCCATGTACTCCCTCGAAAAGCTAGCTATACGTACACACGTATATGGTACAACACAACCAATTCAAATGGTCTGCATGATTGAACGTAACCATGAGTTTGCACTTGATCGATGTGTACATGTACAGTAATAAGTATATTTCATGGTTCACTTAATTAGCAATCACACAACGCACAACAGATATATACAGTCCAAACGGCATGTCCTTGCTTTCCTTTGCTAAAAAAAATGAAAAGCGTCTCGCAACTTTTGGCTACATTATCAGTATATCGGTGAACTTTTTTATTATTTAATCTTTATTTTAAAAATGTTTTAAAGATAACATCACCTTAACTTTATTTCTAATTCTGACTCCTTCGGTCATACCATAACGCATAACATGGTAAAAGCACGTTGTCTCGTCACGTATCTCGGCGTGGTAAATGAGTGTTGTCACGCTACTTCTCTTAGCATGACATGACTTAATCCAAAAACGGACGCGTGTTGGTTCAGATAGCTATTGTGACAGGTTTGGCCACACCACGTTCGGTGACGTGATAGAATAGTTTGATCATGCCATGGGTCATGGCATAATAAAATGGATCAAAATTAAAAATAAAGTTAGAAAGAGACTATCTTTAAAATATTTTTTAAAGTAGTTTTTTTTATATAAAAAAAGCTCTACATCGGTCGAGCAGGCTGCAAACTTCCAAAGTACGTATAAACAAGAAAGCAAGAGCCCTGACTGAGCTAGAAAACATCGATCGAAGAGAAGCGAAAAAGCAAAGAGAAGAAATCAAAAGAAGCAAAAGAGAAAAGAGGGGTAACTGGCCGCTACTATCCGTGCAGGGATAGCTCAAGAAAAGACGTGGAGATATAACTGCATGGAAGGGATGGATTTGGCCACGCCATCGTGAGCCCCTACCTAGCTAGCTCGCGTGGCCGTTCAAAAAAGGCCCGGGTCGAATCCGCTCGATCGATGGACAACAATATACAGTGGTGTACTGTGTACACAAGATGAAAATAGGGAGTGCTGATAGTGATAGGACAAAGCTGTCACGATATAAGCTAACAAACACATATTTAAATATTATGTGTAATTCAAACTGATACATAAATTATGATGAATAAAATAAAAATAAAAATACATTAAATGTAGTATCTTAATAACGGATAGTGCGTTTTAAAATCTTAAAAATATGCACAAGTACCAATGTTAAGAATAAATTTAACTATATGATGCAAGTAATAGCAAAGGTACTAAGAGAGTACCAAAGGTGCGATGAACAGAGCTGATGCTCTAGTCCCCTCGCTCGCTCGGGGATCCGCCATTAACAATATATTAATGTCAGAGAACTGCCTTACATACGATCTTCCTGTTACAATACTCGTACGACGTGTTCTAGTGATCACCTGAGCGCTCGCCATCATCTGGCCGCGCTACACGACCACAAACCTCTTCACGTTGCAGGACTCGCCAAGCTAGCCGTTGCTGGCTCCGCGCTTTGCCCTCAATTAGTTCTATCTTTGTTGATATAGCAACAGGATCATGCATGTGTAGTACTACTCTTCCGATCAAAATATATATCGCTTTTAGACATTGGCATCGTCCTAAAACACGACCTTGACAACTAATTTTTATTGTAATATAGTTATAACATCTCATAAAATTATAATATTACGAAATTATTTTTTAGACAAATATATACATATGGTTTTCATGTATCCAATCTAAATATTTAAAAGATATTGATAATAATTTTTTTTGAAAGTTTGACTACACGTATTCTAAAACATGTATTTGTGACAAGGGGTAATAAGCTGCATGCATGCATGTTTTTAGAGAGTTTTTGGCCTAAATGACACTATTTGAAGCGACATTAGCAAAAATAGCGCCCTCGCAGTGGCAATTGCAAAAATGACGTTCTCGTCCGACTGGCCACGGGACAGACAAGCATCGGCGCGACACGTGGCGTCAACCCCGGTCAGACACGGGACGGACAAGCCTCGACGCTACACATGGCATCAAGTCCGTCCGCCACCAGACGGACAAGCCACAGCGCGACACGTGGCATCTCATCCCGCGCGGATGAGATGCCACGTGTCGCGCTGTGGATTGTCCGTCCGGTGACGGACGGACGAGAACGTTATTTTTGCAATTGCCGTTGTGAAGGTGCCACTTTTACAAATCCCACTTCAAATAGTATCATTTAGGCCGAAAATTCGTTTTTAGATCTTGCTCGGATCCCCGGTCGGTTAGGTCAAACAAAGGAGGCAGCTAGCGAGCATGGCATGGCATGCAGAGAAATAAAAGCCAAAGCCAGTACGTGGGGATCATTCCATTTGCTGCAGGCCATCGGCAAAAATAGGAAGTGCCGACACGACCGCCAGCTCTGCGTGACTGCGTCTGCGCCTGCAATTCTGCATGCATGCACTGCAGGCTGCTGCACACGTACGTACGTAACGTACGTAGGAGTAGTCCACTCTCGACCAGACACGCACGCCAGGCGTTCGATTAATGCTCGCTCGTGCGTGTGACAGGCTGACAGCTGTAGTACTGTTGCACTGGCAGCAAGCTAGCAAAGCTGCTGATCGAACTGGTACAGTCATTGTACTTAATGAAACCAATAATTTCCTAGCTCGATTCTAAATATAAGTGTTTTGGACATTAAAATAGTCTCCAAGTTGACACTTTGACTATAAATTTCTACTAAAATATGTTGTTTCACATAAAAATAATAATTGTATGTTATAAAAGTATATTTTATGATGGATCTAGTAATACCAATTTAGTATTGTTAATCTTGATAATTTTTATATATTGATGGTCAAATCTAGAAATGTTTGACCGGCACAGATTCTAAAACAACTTACATTTTGAATCGGGGGTAGTACGTAGCAGTATAGTTTTTGTTAGCAATGATCACGTCAAGAAGTAGCTTTCTTAGTACAAAAGGTGCAGAGATGCATGCATGTATTGTTAAGGAGGACATATCTAGTGCATCTAATTTTTAGTGCATTCCCCTGCATTCTCTTCTAAACATAGTGCAAATGGTCATGAAATTTTTTCAAAAAGAAATGGTTAGATAAGTCATGTTGCAATCAAACATCCTACAAAAATTCAATTGAAAACGTGACGTAGATGGGGAGAAACCAAAAAAAAAACAAATTTCAGTGAACAGTAGCCTTGTCCTTTTGTTTTATTTTTGGGTTTCATTTTCAATAGGATTTGTGTTTTTGTTTCTTCGTGTGTAGATCGAATTTAGATTTGAAATTTTGTGGCATGATATATTACTTTTCTGTCAATGTTGTCAGATTGTTTTAGAATTTATTATAACTATTTATATCGTGTTTTAAAAAAGATGCACGTAGATACATCAAAAGTTAGGATGCACTAAATATTAATTTCCCCATGGTTAAGTACTCCATTGGTTATGTACTAGTAAAAGCAGTACCTGCTGCTGTGATTTGTCGTGTGGCTGTTATTGTATCAGGCTAGGAGCGTAATTCTCTACATGACAGGGGTTTGTGTGCCTCGTGCTCCTTGCTGATGAATCTTTAGTAAACAAAGCAATTAGTAAAGTCGTGTGGAATATGCGTGCATGCATGACAGCATGTGCATGGGAGTTTTGTGTTGGGGCCGTGCAGGCAATCCGCCCGAGGAGATCGTCGTTCAAAAAGTTGCCCCGACGCGGCCAATGTTTAAGCCTAGAGATTGGCGGTGTCCTTCGATCCTTTGGTTCTGATGTGAGAAGCAGAGATCGATAGAGCAATAATCAAATGGTGATCGAGATTAGGGAGGAGGAGATTCTAGAGAAGACAGCAGGCAGGTATCTTTTGGAAAGCGATATATAGCCGGCCCCTAGGGGCACGTACAATGGTATACATAACTACTGTCTATAGTAACTTTTCATGTCATCTATAGACAACGCTAAAAACAATTCCTGCAATGAGTTGTCTTTTTATATGTCTCTATAGACAGCGCTTCCATATACAATATGTCTTATTTCTCGTGTTACAGTCGACTACTGCATGAGAGAAGGTTCAATTCTCTATGCTCCCATTCTCTCATCCACATCATCTCATGTTCTACGTGGCAAAGTTTACAGACAACCGATGTCATACATACTATTGTACATGCTCTAATCTCTTCTCGCTTCTCTAGATTTGAACCGTTCATCGCTCGGTCAGTACACTGTATACTATGCTCCACTGGCTAGCTAGTCGTTGCTTCTGATCATATGTTAAGTTTGGTAAGTGACAAGCTAACTGCATATGTTTAGTTTGGTACTAATTAAACTAGATAGTTAACTGTCAGCGCTCCTTTTTTTTTTCTTTTTGCGAAGAACTGCAATCCTCTTGTTCAAAAGGTTACATGCTCATGTTTTTAAGCAAAGCATAACGTTTACAATATTCCAATAATCTCTTAATTATAGCATGAAGGGTTAATTAATGATTAATCCAACTAACCGGCGTGCATGAAGGGTTAATTAATGATTAATCCAACTAACCGGCGTGCATGGGTCACTCCGTTGGCGGTTGCTGAGCCTTACAAGATTTGTATGTATCTGATAAACAATTGCACCATATATCTCTAAAAACTACGGCATGGGCCAACGGTGGCTAGTATAACTTGTATGGTACCCCTATTTCATAGTAAAGTTTTTTATATCTTTATTATTATTATTATTTAATCTTTTTTATTAATATTTTTAATTTAATCCATCATGAACTTTATTTTAAATTCTAACCCTTTTGACTATATCGCTATCCGTGGTGTGACCAAACCGTATTATTATGACATGACTAAAACTGCCACGCACGGTAACTTTGTTAACCGATCACACCCTACGGAAGAAAATAATATAGAGCAGAAAGCAATTTAACCGCATGCATAATGCATTGCAGGGCACATAGGATTGAAGGACCCTGCCTGGCTGCCTCTCTCCTAACAAATCACCCGTCTCCACGTCATCCACCCAAGGCTGCCTCTCTCCTAACAAATCACCCGTGTCCACGTCATCCACCCAAAGAGCAAGACCTCCCGGTGACGAGTGTTATGAAACCTAATTATGAGCAAAAGATTAAACCGTGTAAGGAGGGCTTTCACCTCTTTGAGCTATGTACAAGAGATAGATAATATGAAAAAAGATATTGGATCTCTTCCACGCATTGTGTCTCTCTTTGATGTTCATTGTGTGATTGATATATGTCAATACTACGACAACTACCGATTTCTTAACACGTTACCAGCATGATGACTCATCATCGGTTCAATCGGGTATGTCGTTCATTCTTTGTTGACGATTAGATTAAATTTTGTTTTCGTGGGGCTAATCACAAATTGATCTATGCACCAACACATACGTTGAATAATCCAGTATCGATCATCAACGAGGAGCCACAGTCGTAGTCCATGGACTTCGCAGCTATCATCGCTGCTCAGTTGCGTGTACCCATCGGAAGAAAGATCAGATACCACCGCGCATGGCCGAGGACGTCTTCCGCGTAAGAATCATGGACTACTCCTCGAGATCGCAGATGATTTATGCCTGCGTCGATCTGCCTTGCATCACAAACCGATCGGCACCAAGAATCTAATCTACTGCAAGCATATGTGAGTTGATCTAATCACATTGCTATTAATTGATCTAGCAGCAGTAGCCCACTTGCATGTTTTCACTTATTCATGTAACTACTGCTATCACGAACTCCGTCACGGGAGATTATTAATCACTCCTTTAACTCTATTGAAGAGAACTCACTTTGAAAGTGAAATCCCTCATGAAGAGACGCATCATGAAGATGAAAACGCCAGCAACTTGATGCGCGCATATTACAATGCTGGGAATGTGGAACGAATGAGAATCTTTTGTTTGGGAAATGACAAAGATCTTCTTAACACCAAGACCCTCAATTTGAAGGATATGGGAGAAAAGTTGTCGACAACCACTTTATCTCTATAATTGTTAAAATTTCTCTTACGAGAACACAAATCCGGAACCAAAGTCCATAGTCGAGCGCTTGAAACGTTTTTATCAGGTCACATAATGAAAGCATATGAGGCTAAACTATAATTGCTAAATAAAAATTTTGGAACTAGATAGTTCAGACTTGATGGGTCATTATGAATATAACAAAGTGATGAAAGCTATGGTTCAAAGGTCTCCGTAGAGACTGTTATTTTCCTATTATGAATGATATAATATTTCGTTTTAACAATAATTCTGGCAAATGGTACGAATGAATAAATAAAATATACAGTTAATGGGTTCTGAAAATCCTTGACGAGATCCTCGAAGTGCTCAAAATTCGTAGTAAGAAAGAAAACAAAATCACAATATATATAAAACTCACACCCAATAGTCTCTTACCTATAGTAAGAATATCTTCCTGAAGAAAAATTATCTTATCAGTTGATCTCTTAATCACACCAATGATCATATAATTCCTCGAAGTAGACAAGGACCGATCAAGACCCGAAAGAATGTAATGAGGAACCTAAAGACCTGAAGTGTGCCATACAAGCACTTATAAAGTGCATCTTCTACCAAAAGTTAGTGGAATGGCGGTTTCCTCTAGTACCATGATGGTACGACATGCATTGGTGATATTGGCTATTAATCCCCTAAACGCCAAAACTAAGACTGGTTATATTTTACTCTAGAGTGGTACAATCATACTTTATAGTTCTATAGAACAGACTATTGGTTGTAGTTTTAACCACCCAAAGATAGTTATAAAATATTAAGACCCTGAAATGTTTTGATAAATCGTATCCGAAAGGCATACGACTTTGCAACTAGTATTACCCCATATCATCTACAAGGATAATCACTTGTGTTGCACAATCAAATAGTGGTATTTAATAAGTTATGTATGTTACTCCCGAATAGTGTTTATCCTAAAATCTCTAGATGGGTAGTAGGATATTTGTATGTAAGACTTTGCATTGTGGTAATCCATTTGATTTGATCACAATATACTTGCCTTTATTCATTTTCAAAAAATGTACGAAATGCATTAGAGCAACAAGATTTCAACAGAGGTTGTTTTTAGGGAGAGCATATGATAAACATTGATCATCATACTTGAGATTTTGAAAATTTTAGTCAAGCCTATAAGGTGTTGATATGATGATTGCTGCTTAAATTCACCTTGAATGTCTTACCACTTAACACTTTAGATCCAGTTGGTTGACAATACAAAGATCATGAATATCATGCATAGATCCTGATGATCATTATTAAATCCTGAAGATATGTTGACCATCTGTCAAATCTTTATAGTGCAAAATTCCAGAATAGATTTATATTACTTTGTGCTGGTGCAGCCATCTCTTAGCAGTCATCTAAGCAAATCTTGGTAGCTACTTCTACCAACCACTCAGAGATTATAGCACTATATGAAGCCTAACTTGAATGTGTTTGGCTCAGACGTGTTGTTAACTACATCTAGAAGTATTGAGGCATTAATACCCCTCAATTATCTATGAAGATAATACTACTTATATTGCACAAATGCAAACAGGTTATGTTAAGAGCAACATCATGAAGCACATTGCTCCTAAATTTTCTGTCCTCGTGAAATCCAGAAGAATAGTGAGGTAAATATCCTGCAAACAAAGTCTTATGAAAATCCAGTTGATCTATTCACTAAGTCTCTGCCTGCATCCAATTTCCAAAGATGCATTCATGACATTGGAATGTGACGGTTTAAAGAGTTGTAGAGTTTAGGAGGAGTAAATCCCTAACCCTTATAAAATCCTGAGGATTTATCCAAAATCTTGAAGATTGGATCCCGAAGATTAAACGTTGTATTCTTTTGCTTGGTGAGTTTTTCTAAAGTTTTCTCACATAAAGGTTTTTACCGAGGCAACAAGTGTAATGCAACTCACGAATGTAATGTATCATTTTCTCTATTCTTTTTTTAATGGGTTTTTGGAAGGAGTTTTTTGATGAGACATTTGCATGTCGTTGTCTATTGCCCAATGGAGGGTGTTACGAAACCCAATTATGGACAAAAGACTAAACCACCCTGGAAGGTTTTCACCCTTTTGGGCTATAAATATGAGGACCCTCCATGTACAAGCGATAGATAAGATGAATAAAGATTATAGATCTCCTCTACACATTGTGTCTCTCTTTGGTGTTCATTGTGTGATTGATCTTGTCAATACTACGACAACTACCGATTTCTTAACAATGTGTACCACCACCACGCGGCCATGCCATACTGGCTCGCACATAGATTGAGTAGTTTAGCAAATGCAAATGATTAGGCACGATACGCACCCGAAAAGTTGCACCCGCACACGGGAGGTGCCTACTACGTTGTACTACCATGCGATCCGGCATTTTTTTTAGTGGCCTTCGGGATACTTCTATCCCAACAAAGGTGTTGACCCCGCTTGCATCGTTGCGGGGGGGGGGGTGCATGTGTGATTTGGGCCCATCCGAAGGAAATTCACGCGGTGTTTCTGCCAATTTGGACCACAAACATGTGGCGCATGCCAGAGGTGAGATCCACATTCAGCTTACGTGTGTTTTTAACCACGTGTGGCTTGTTCAGGCCCCTACGAAGCACCATGGACACTTGACAACGGTCGGACAAGCACGGAGGGGTCAACATAGCGTCGCCGGTGTTTTATTGGCCAGCAGCGATTGGGGTGCTTCTATCCCTATGAGGGTGTCGCGCCCCACTGGCGTTGCCGTAGGGGACCACGTGTGCGATTTCGGCCCATCTAGAGGCAATTCTCTCAATGTCTCTATCGATATGGTCCGCTAGCATGTGCTTCATGCCAAGGGAGAAATCCACCTCCACGCCCACAGGTACGTGGGTTTTGGACCACATGTGCCCTGTTTGGATGATACAGAGGTGGATGATTGACATTGTTTAGACCAACAGGTGGGGTCAGCACTACGTCGGCGCCCAGCGATGGGCCATGTCGTTAGTGCTTTTTTGGCTAGCGGCCGTCGAGGTGCTTCTATCCCATTGATGGTGTTGAGCCCCGCTGGTCCGGGGGTCCGCACGTGCAATTCGCGTGGTGTTTCTATTGATTCGGGCCGTTGGCATGTGACACATGCTAGGGACGAAATCCACCTCAACGCTCATGTTACGCGGATTTGGACAACGTGTGGCTTGTTCAACGACTTACAGAGCACCAGGGATGCTCGACGGCGATCGGGCCAGCCTAGCATCACTGTCAGCGTCTTTTTAGCCAACGGTCGTTTGGGTGCTTCTATTCGAATAAGGGTGCCGACCCTCGCTAGGTGTCACTCTGTGTGTGTGCCGGGGGGGGGCGCTGCGGGGTGGGGGGAGGGGGCGGAGGTGCAATGTGTGCTCACCAGAGATGATTCGTGTGATTTTTTTGGCCAGCGGCCGTCAGGGTGCTTCTTTCCCAACAAGGGTGTTGGGCCCGTTGATGTCGCTGCGGGGGCTGCACGTGTGATTTCGGGCCACCTGAAGGCGATTCGCGCGGTGTTTCTACTGATTCAGGCCGCTGGCAAGTGGCACGTGCATGCCATGTGCGAAATCCACTTCCACACCCGCGTGAACACGTGTTTTGGACCGCATGTGGCCTGTTCGAAAACCCATCGAGCACCGCACAGAGCGGTCACCGCGGCGTTGCCGCCCAGCGACAGCTCCCGCCGACGGCGTTTTGTTGGCCAGCGGCCGTGCAAGTCATCATAATACTTAATCCTTGCCGAGCTTTAAGCTCTTTGGAGTCTAACAGTAGGAGGACCCACTTAACATAGACCCATCGGCGGTGCTTCGCAGCCGCGCCTTTTAAAACAGGGTTTGGGGGGACCCAGAGCTAAGGCTGCTCCCAGTGCTCCACCCTGGCTGGTATTTTAAGTCTGCCATGTAGGCAAAATGATGATGTGGCACCATAGTTAATGAAGAGAGAGGGTACTCTAGTATCTAATCTAGATACCGGTCGGTCTCGAAATCCAACGCATAAAATTTATTGTGATCGATCCCGTGTATTTACATTTGTATGTGTCAACAAACATGTATTGCTTTAGTACATGCTACAAATAGACCACAATGCTCAAATACTAGTAAAGATCATGCATGTAATTAAATGAAACAGCCTAAGATACTACATCATAAAAAATCATGCATTGAAAAGATAGTATTCTAACACTCCTTATGCACTAAAAAAACTGCACTAAGATACTGCCAGAGTAGCCTAAGCAAGCCTCGGTCGGACTCTGAGATTGACTATCTTGCCGCGTCGGGGAGGGGTACTGCTGTCGATGCTTAATCAACTAGTTGTGATTAGTTAATCCCACTCAACAAAAGATGCGGTGGTATCGTATTATGGAAAGTCGATAAATGGTGAAAATAAGGTCCTTGTCAGTTGTCCGGAATCAAGATGCCATATCATTTTTTTCCCCCGACGAGTCATAACAGTTGAACTAATCAGAAGAAAAACATGTGTAGTGCACTAGTGCTAGTTTCGATGTTACAAAGGTTACGTATACTGGCAAAATGCACGTGAAATTCCTGCCCTAAGGTTCCGAATCCAAATCCAAATCCAAATCATCTCTATTTATAGTAGTGCCAGTTTTTTTTTTTTTTTTTTGAGAGAGAGTAGTAGTGCCAGAAGGTAAGGCATACGAAGTTCCTGCCCTAAGGGGATCCAGATCCAACTTCTCACATTTTTAGTGGTAAGCTATGAATAGAATTTGTACACCTTTCATACACATTTGTAGTGGTTTTGTGGGGATATCATTCTGACAAATTTAAATCTGGTATTATGTGCGCAACAATTCTTGCAAAGGGATGGGGATGGAGTGCACACCACAATTCGCATGTGATTGCGATCCAACCTTATCGCATATGTCTCCACCTTTTTATTTTCTCCCACTCAATTGTAGGTAGGTAGAGAAATCTATAACACTCTAAAGAAATGGCCTCTGCAAACACATGGTTAAAAGTGATAAAATTTCTGGCGCTGCCATCAGTTTATTTGATTCTAAACAACATATTATAAGAAGTCAGAGTACCTGTTTTGAACGGCCGAGATAGATATACAACCTCCGTTGATGTATTGCATCCTCCCCTTTTGCAACTCACCGTTTACTCGACAATTACATTGGAGAACACCTTTTTGTGTACGCACACACCACTCACGCACACCCACACACGTGGATGTATTCTTAATCTAAAGCAAGGGTTTAGGCTGCTCCTAATGGATAGTATCTTCGTACAGTTTGTTTAGTGCATGAGAAGTGTTAGGATACTATCTTTTCAATGCATGGTTTCTTATAGTGTAGTATCTTATGCTATTTCATTTAATTACATGCAAGATCTTTACTAGTATTTGAGCATTGTGGTCTATTTGTGGCATGTACTAAAGCAATACATGTTTGTTGACACACACAAACGTAAATATACGGGATCGATCACAATAAATTTTATGTGTTGGATTTCGAGACCGAACCGGTATCCAGATTAGATACTACTATACTAGAGTACCATATCTCTTTATTAACTATGGTGTCACATTATTATTTTGTCTATATGGCAGGCTTAAGATACCAGCCAGAGTAGAGCACTAGGAGCAGCCTTAGACTCTACAGAATATGTACACGCGCTTTGATCACTACACGCACCTACGTATGTGTACTATTCAAAAATCACCTAAATGATGAGGCTCTCCAGATTCAAACCCAGACGGGCTGCGCCAACAGAGCAAAGCTCGGTCCTCCATTGGAGAACACCTGAGCAGCCCACCTCATGATGGATTCATGTGTTTGTTTCTTTCTCCGGTCCCCATCGTTAACAGTAAAAAAGCCCAGTATCTTCTTGGGTCGGGCTAGATCGGACACGGATTTTCTAAGCACATCTTCGCCGAGCTGAACGGAACGCAAGCAGAGCAGACTGGCCCGGAAAGCTAAACGCAGACGGACTGAACCCAAAAGGCGAAGTGGAACACTACGCGTGTCTTTCAGTCTCGGTGTGGTGTTCTTATTTCGAGTAAAATGCTATGGGATCAAGTCCTGGAAAGTGGATACTACAATTTCAAAAAAAAAAAAATCCTGGAAACTACTGCGGTAAACAAATAGCTCACCCAGTAAATAGTTAGAAATAGAATCAAATTCTATCCTTGATCAGAAAACCTAGGTACCAAGTGGATTCAGATCTTTCAAAGGAAATGATAGAGAGCAACAGAGATATTGCGAAAAAAGAGGGTACTACATTGCTGCTACAGTGCTGCTACAGGCACTACAGTGGAACTGCAGTACTTTGCTGCAGTGTTTTCGCTGCGGTACCAAATGCCGCACGCGATCTTGTCCTTCGCTTTTTTATCTAACAACTACGAACCAATGTTGGCACTGTAGCACGTGACATTGTTGTGCAATGTCCGGGTGCGCGTTACAAGCCAACTGTTGGCAATTTGGTAGTAGTTTTTATGCATCATCTCTTACTTGGACGTTCGCTTCACCTCCACTCACTGCCCAGACAAGATTGTGATATTCGACTTGGAGGTTACCTACCAATTACCATCAACGATAATACATTTTGCAGAGCCACCTTGGCATTAGCTCAGTATAATGTGACCTGATACCAACAATCAGTCAGTACTTTTGGCCAGACAGGATTATAAATTCGACTTGGAGGTTACCTACCGATTACCGTAAGGAATAGTATATTTGATAGAGCCACTTTGGCATTAGCTCACTTTGATGTGACCTGATACAAAGATCATGATGCAGATTAGGCAGGCTCTTATTTTCTCTAATAAAAAATATATATGCAGAAGGTCAGTGCCAAAGTGAGATGAGATGATTGTTGCACATGGATGCAGGATGCAGGGTCCATTGTACAATCAGACTGCATTTTTTTCACTTTCCAACTTCTGTTAAAGACCCACTTGTCTCTTGATGTAATGATGAGCTCTTTGAGCACTTCAGGCCCATAGATAATGTGCATAATGACAGAACACCTGGTGCCTATTTTTTTGTAGAACAATGTACAGCTTAGCTTTCTTTCTGTAACATTCAAAGTACAATGATAGTTCCAAGTGACATAGATATCTCAATCATAACTCAGTAGGACAAGTTATTAGAGATGAGTTTTGCGGGTACAAAATCCCCTGCAGCTGATGTTGAACTGCATGGTCAAAATTTTCATTATCTGAAACCCCACCTTGGAGAGGCTTGCTTTTCTGAATCAAAGACCATGGTAATGACAAGGTCTTAAAAGAGAACCGAGAATTTCCCATGTTGCCTGTGGCTAGGTTTTGTAAGCATGTTACTCCTAGATGAAAGCAGGCAAATTCATTGAGCACACGATCAAATTGATGCTGATTGCAAGCGCCTTCTCTTGCTGATTGCTGAACGTCAATCAGTAGCAGTACCTTTGTGATCAAGAGCGAAGCGAAAGTAAAACATCGACCAGCTAAACCAGCACATAGAAGAGAATAGAGAATGCACCCTTAGTAGAATATCTGATGCAGATGCCAAATTGTTTTCTTCAAGGAAATTAAACGAGGAATGAAAGAAGCAAGCACCGCGAGGTCATTTTCATACGGCAAAGGATATTGACTCCTCCTATCTAGTAAATGACAATCGGCAGCAATGGCTAGAGAGACAAATGTACACACAGAGATAGGCTATCCTCATCAGCACTCTGCTATTGTAAACTTACCACAGTGGCAGTGGGGGGCCCGGCTCTCCCAAACCCGATGATCCATGAAGTACAGACCATCAATCCAATGATGAAGATGAACACAGAGTTACAGAACAGGGCAGGGTTGCAGCAAGCCTAGAGATTTTTTCCAATGCAACCATGTCCTAGAAAAAGCAGTCTCATTATGTCACTCACTAACCATATGTGGATTTGATTTGATCCATGCTAAGATTTCTGTATGCGGAGCACCAATGGCGATGGAGGATGCGAATGCTATTGCTGCGGCTGATGTGTAGGGAAGCCGTCGACAAGCTCCACCGGGTACCGGTCAATGCAGTCCTCCCAAGGGCTGTTCGGCGACGGCTTGACGTTGCGCAGAGCCTGCCAGACCGCACTGTTGCACTTGAACCCGCTGCCGAACGCGATCTGCCAGATGCGGTGGCTGCGGCGGACGCGGCCCTTGGCCTCCATGTAGGCGAGCTCGTACCAGATGGAGCTGCTCGACGTGTTACCGAACCGGTGGAGCGTCATCCGGGACGCCTCCACGTGCACCGGCTGCAGCTGCAGGTTCTTCTCGAGCTCGTCGATCACGGCGCGCCCACCGGCGTGGATGCAGAAGTGCTCGAACGCGAGCTTGAAGTCCGGGATGTAGGGCTTGATCTTGGCGTTGAACAGCTTCTTGACAACAAGCGTGGCGAAGAAGAGCAGCTGCTCGCTGACGGGCAGGACGAGCGGCCCCAGCGTGGTGATGTTCGTCTTGAGCGCGCCCCCGGCGATCGCCATGAGGTCCTTGGACAGCGACACGCCGGTCTTGCCGTCGCCGTCCTGCTCCTGGTACACGCAGTTGAACGCCTTGTCGTCCGCGCCCTTGTGCGTGCGCACGACGTGCTTGAGGCAGTACTTGGCGCGCCGGTGGTCGGCCCCGCGGTTCGAGAGCAGCACCGCCGCGCCGCCGACGCGGAACAGGCAGTTGGGTATCAGCATCGACTTGCGGTTCCCGAAGTACCAATTCTGGGTGATGTTCTCCGTGCTGACCACCACGGCGTAGGTGTTGCGGTGCACCTGCAGCATGTCCCGCGCGAGGTCAACGGCGATGACGCCGGCGCTGCAGCCCATCCCTCCAAGATTAAAGCTCCGGATGTTCCCCCTGAGCTTGTACTTGTTCACGATCATCGCGGAGAGCGACGGCGTGGGGTTGAACAAGCTGCAGTTGACGACGAGGATGCCGACGTCCTTGGGCTTGACGCCGGTGGACTTGAAGAGGTTGTCGAGCGCGCCGAACATGACGGACTCGGCCTCGGCGCGGGCATTCGCCATGGTGGGTTGGGGCGGGATGAAGTGCATGGCCTCGGGGACGTAGGTCTCCTCGCTGAGGCCGGAGCGCTCGAGGATCTTGCGCTGGAATTCGAGGGCGTCGTCGGAGAAGCCGCAGAGCCTGGAGTGGCGGAGGAACTCCTCGAAGCGGACCTGGAGGTGGGCGGGCGGCTTGTAGCAGGCGAAGTCGACGAGGTAGACGGGACGGGGGCGGGTGAGCACGTATACGGTGACGCCGAAGACGAGGACGGCGGAGAGGAGGAGCACGGAGACGAGGTTATACTGGAGGTGTAGCCAGAGCTGACGGAGGTCGTCGGGATCGGTGCGGCCGGCCTCGAGGATGATGACGGCCATGAGCGGGAGCAGCAAGAGCGTGATTAGGTGGGTGATGAGGTAGTGGTACCCCAGCTTCACGTACTTGAGGTTCACGCTCTGGAGGAAGTCCGGCAGCCGCCGGTGGCTCGGCGTCGCCGCCGCCGCAGCCGCCGGTGGGGCGACGCCTCCGTTCATCGTTTCTCAGTTCGCTTGCCTAGATCTGAAGGCGGAATCCGAACCAGGGAGTCAAAGATGGGGTGCGGACCGATACGTGGACTGGTGGAATGGATTCTTGCCGTTGGGGAGAGGCGTCGTTACTGTTGTTGCGGCTTGTGTAGTCGTAGAGTTGACGGGCGGCGGCCGGCGAGGAGTGGGCGGAGGAGGAGAGTGGTGGTGCGGGAATGGATGTGGCGGCCGGTAGCGGACCGAAACCGGCGGAGGGGAGGAGGAGGCGGCGGAGCTGCGGAGGCAGTTGTTGGGGAGAGGGGAGAGGGATAAATAATGGCGAGAGGTGCGGGAGGAGAGTTTTTGGCTCTTGTGCTCCGTCGGAGTCCGTCCTTTCGAGGATTTTGCACGGGCGACCTCATAAGATGATAGATTTTGGACGTCGGTTGCTGGACTCTGGGTTGATGTATAATAATTTAGGCAACTTTTATATATAGTATTTTTCTATCTTATCTATAGGTAACGTTAAAAATAGTTTCTATAATGAGTTATCTTTTTACCAGTCTCTGTAGACAGCTCTTTCACGTATAATATATCTTGTTTCTCGTGTTACAGTCGATTACAGCATAAGAGACGACTCAATTCTCGATGTTCCCCTTCTCTTATCCACATTATCTCGTATCTTACATATTAATGCTTACAGATAGCCGACGTCACACTATTGTACAAACTCTAATGGATTCAGGGAGTTGTTTTATTTATAACACATACAAACGGTACCAATGTGTGTGCCTAAGTTTTGGTCAAGCTTTGACAATAGAATAAATTAAATAGATCATAAAAAAGAAATCTTGCCAAAGTTTAGCAACACATCGGTAACATACCAAATGGTGCTAAAGTTGGTCAAAGTCGTTGAGGAACTATCGCTGGCGAATCCAGTCCGAACGATCACCTCGTAGACAAACGTAGAATCGCTTAGAACAATGCAAGAATACAAGTACAGAATAGTAGATTGAACACAGAGATATTAGGGGCTTCTTGCTTCTCTTTATTCCTTCATCAAGCAATTAGCCTTTTACAATAACTAGTACCCCTATTTATAGGCTACAACCCTTGCTAGGGTTTTGGATGGGGCGTCCACCCATGGGCTGGCTGCTGGGCTAAGCCCATGGTTTCCCAACACTCCCCTTTGGGCATCCATCCTCATATGTTCATACCTTGTCAAAACTCCATAAAAACATAGTGGAAAAAATTTAGAGAAAGAGTACATAATACACGTTCTGCTGTGCTACACGAGTTGTCTCATTAAAAATCTTAGCCGAGAAACTTCAGAAAAACTCATCAAGGAAAAACGAGTACAATCCACCCAATTTCATTCAATCTATAGGATTTACTCTTTGGGTACTCGATCTTCGTGATCAAATTTCAATAATGAGTTCGTGAAGATTCTCCCCCTGAATTATGCACTTCTCTAAGTCTCATCATTCCAATTCCACGTATGCACTTTTCAAAGCTAGATGCTGGAAGTGACTTAGTGAATAAATATGCAAGATTTTCACATGACTTAATATGCAGTACTTTTAATTTCGTCCATCTTTTGCAATTCATGAGCATAGAAGAACTTGGGGTTGATATGCATTGTAAGAGGATTCTTCACATAACCCATCTGCACTTGTACAACACAAACTGTATTATCTTCATAGATAATAGTGAGGATTTGCACGGTATTCAATCCACACGACTGCTGGATGTGGTGAATCACCCGCCAAAGTCAAGCACATTCTCGTGAGGCCTCGTACAGTGCTATAATTTCTGAGTGGTTCATCGGGGTTGATACAAAACTTTGCTTAGATGATTTTCATGAAATTGCAGTTCCACCACATAGAAATACATAGCATGTTTGCGACTTGGCTGTATGCGGGTTTGATAGGTACCCAAATCTGCATAGCCATTCATAGACAGGTCTTGGTTCTTTCTATAAAACAAACCAATGTCTTTGCTTCCTTGGAGGTAACGGAAGATATCCTTTATTCCTTGCCAATGCCTTTTGGTAGGTTCTGCACTATACCTTGCTAATAGGTTTACGGCAAATGCAATATCTGGTCTAGAATAGTTTGCTAAATACATGAGTGCTCCTATTGCACTTAAGTATGGGAATTTCAGTCCCAAGATTTTCTCCTCCTCTTCTCTAGGTCTGTACAGATCTTTGTCTTGCTGCAAAGATCTCCCGACTATTGCCACTTTCGAAGGATATGCCTTTTCAAAATCAAACATTTCTAACACCTTCTGAATGTAGGTTGACTGATGCACTCATATCCCTTCAGGGGCATGCTCAAGCTGCAAGTCTAGGCAATATTTAGTTTTACCCAAATCTTTCATTTCGAACTCCGACTCCAAGTAAGAACTTGTTTCCTTAATTTCTTCTAAGGTTTCGATGATATTCGGATCATCTTCATACACTGAGATTATATAAAATCCATCTTGGGATCGTCGTATAAATACACATGGATTATTCTCATTGTTCGTGTAGCCTTTCTTGCATAGAAAGTCGCTTCAAGCGATTATACCACATCCTGCCTTATTGCTTAAGTCCGTACAGTGACTTTCTGAGTTTCACGCTGTACATATTTTTATTTGCTATGTCTTGTTCGAGATAGGGATACATTCAGGTACCTTCGTGTAAATGTCTGAATCCAAATTTCTATAAAGGTATGCAGTTACCACATCCATCAATTTCATTTCTAAATTCAAGTTTATTGTCATTGAGATTAAACATCTAAAGGTAGTTCTGCCCATGACCGAGGAATATGTTTCTTCATAATCAACTCCTGGACGTTGAGTGAAATCTTGTGCAGCTGACCTTGCTTATTTTTATTTCTCTTTCGAACAAATACTCACTTATGCCTTACGGGGTGCAAATGAGGAGGCGTGTGGCTTACAGGCACAAACACCTCTATTTTATTCAGAGATAATAATTCAGTTTCTATTGCCTTCTTCCAATCTTCTCAATCTAATCTTTTCTTACATTCAGCGAGCGATGCAGGCTCTGGATCAAGATCGATGATTGTGCCAATTTTCATTGCAAAGTAAATGTTGACATTGGTTGTTGTCTTATTTATAGATTCTCCCGTGGCCACAAAGTTTATAGCTATTTCTTCATTGGGCGATTCTTCTAATGCTTCTACTTGCTCACCGCTGCTTTCAATTACGAGGGCAAGTCCATTTAGTTTTTCAGGTCCGATGTGTGCGCACACATCCATACTGGTATCTCCCTCTGTGGGAATGCACAAATCCAGTATGCCTTTTATGGAAGGTTTCATACTGATGCCAGGTCTCGACTGGCTCCTTTTTTGGTTTTGGGGAACTACAGTGATTGGCTGTGTCAAGTCCTTCTTATCCTTTTTTACCAAGCGTCCCCGGTTTCTTCAGATTCGAGGGGCCGGAGTTCTCGTCCTTCTGAGGCCTTAGGACGGGATTATGGATACATTTTTCTTTCTTCAGTATTTCAACCCACTCCAGTGCATTGTGTGCAGGCACATGCAACTTGGTCACGCTCTTCAAATCACTAAAGTGGTCAAGCAGTTGATTCGCTAATGCTTGCAAATCAATTATCTTCTGGACTTTAATTGTCTTCTAGACTTCAATTATCTTCTAGACTTCTCTATTTGCTTCACTAGTGCGCCAGTCATGTGAATGGATTTTAATTATCTTTTGGACTTTAATTATCTTATGGACCTCAATTATCTTCTAGGCTTCTCTATTTCCTGACATTTTTTTTTATCATGGGGTTGATTTCCCCCTAATAACGGGAAACTATCATCATCTAATATACTATCAGCGAATCGGGCAGTATGCAAATCTCTAGTCATAGGGTCTAAATACCTGATTATAGATGTTGTCTCATAATCAATGTATATCCCAGACTTGTGGAGAGGACCCATTGCAGTTTGCTACGGTGGTGCTTTACGTACATAAACCTTGCAACCAAATATGCGAAGATAAGAAATTTTCGGTGTTGACCCTTACACTAGTTACAAAAAAGAATGGATGTTATATGCTGGTGGTCTAAAATTGATGAGAGTTGCTGCGTTCAGGATTGCGTGTCCATTTTGCTAGTCCATTCTGGGTGTGGACATGCGGTACGGAATACTCAACGTTAAGTCCTATTGCCATGCAATAATCATCAAATGTCTTCAAAATAAATTCTTCTGCATTGTCCATTCTGATGTGCTGCACATGATGATCAGGAAAATTATTCTTAATATTAATTATCTACGAGATTTAGCTTTGTAGAAGCGTGGTTTCTTGTAGACAATAAACATACGTGTGACCATTTCGAAAAAGCATCGATGAGCACCATAAAATATCTAAATGGCCCTGACATGGGCTGTATAGGATCGCAAATGTCTCCTTGGATTCGGTCCAAGAATGCAAAGACTTTATCCTTCGCTTTCATAGCAGAAGGTCTAGTAATTAATTTTTCCGGTGGCACATGTAGGGCATATAAAATCTTCCTGATTTGGAAAATTCTTTACATCGATATTATGTCCCTGTGAATTATTAATTATATTTATCATTATCTTAAGACCTAGGCGACATAATCTATCATGCCAAAGATAGAAAAGTTCAGAGCTTCTAAATGCGGTTTTCATGGCAGTATAGGCTACGGATGCCTTAATATTAGTATAGTATAGCCCAGTTTCATAAAAAGAAAGTCGTTCTAAAACCCTTTTGCACTTTATTCATGCTATGCAATGAGCATGTATTCCTTACCATACCCTTCTTCAGTCTCTACGTGAAAACCGTTAGCGCGAATTCACAGGGATTCCTTACCATTGAGGGTATAATTGTGGCTCTTCCTGAGCCTATTGTACAAGTATCACTGCCCGCGATTGTCGTAAGATTGCTAGTATTCTTACTGATCGATTGAAAGAATTTCGTTTATCTTAAGATGGTATTCATTGTGCCGCTATCCGCTAAGCACACTTCCTCCATAGGGCGCCACACGCGTTCTAATACTTTAAATATCAGAACATAACTTGCTATTATAAATACGAAAAAACTAAGCCTTGTAGGACTCATCATAAGAATTTAATGCTTCGCACTCCTAGAGCTTACAACCATTATTCAAAGTATCATCACAATCACAAACTGCAAGCGACTATAAAAGGATCTAAGTGCAATGTGTGCACTAGATTGAATCAGCGAAGTATGTAGAAACTTCTGCCTGGATCTGCTCCATGGCGATCTTCTCCTCTTGGGAAACTACGACTGCGGCTGCTACGATGTCCAAAGGAGGAGTGATGAGGGCTGCTACTAGGCTGTCCACATTCATGAGTGCAACTAATGGCTATAGATCCTCTGCGCCTGCAATAGCAAAGTGTGCCTCATGCTATCCTTTGCCCTTCATCTTAGACTGGAAAGCATCAATGATGTACAACCCACGGCCTTACCCTTCTTGCCCCTCTCCTTTATGAGAGGCTTCCTCACCTTGTAGCTGCTAGCGTTAGCTTTATGACTAACATTGCTACTAGGCGGCTATGAGATGTAGTTCTTCCTTAGAACATCATATTGAGCTTCCGCAACTTGCATGATGTCAATCAGTTCGGCGTACTCCTTGTAGCCGTCTTGATGGTAGTTGCGTGCGGGTTGCACCGCATTCGGGTGAAATGTAGAGAGAGTCTTCGCAATCTTCTACCTATCCGTGATTATCTTACCACAAAGTTGAAGACTAGTACAAATTCCGTACAAATTCTAGCCATGCTGGGCCAGCTCTTCAAACTTCTGGTTCTTGATTCTAGTCATCTCCATATTCATGCAAAGAGTTCATAAGGTTACTATTGGTAATTTACATAAAATAGTTGCGAAACTCTTATAATGTTCTTTGAACTCCCGGTTCATGATCCCGTATTTTTCTTTGCATTTTTTATGATTTACTGCTATTTTCAGTGATTAAAAGCAATATAAACAATCACAGATAATCAAAACAGTAAATACAATATATAAATTGCATACAAATAATAATAACAAAATTAAACATGCTTCAAATTCTCAAAAAGATTCAAAATTTGAATTCCTGAGGCCCTTTTCTACTGAAAAATGAATTTTTGGTGAATTCTGCAATTTTCAGGGGATAAACTGCTAAATTTCAATTCTAAGAAATTTTCGCGCAATTCTTCAATTTCTGAGGGGTTATTCTGCAAGAATTTCTTTTTCGAAATATTTGCTTGTAATTTTTAGAACTTCGACGGTTTATTTGCAAATTTATGGGATTTTACCTCTTTTTTCCCCTCCCCTTTTTTCATTTCCCAAAAAAAAATTTCGGGATGGCCTTTTTTTCTTCTATTCTTCGGTCCATCATGGCCCAAACGGCTGGATCAAAAAGGGGGGGGGGGTTTAGGGTTTCCCCTGTCCCAATTCACAGAGGTGACGGCGACTACGCTGCTTGCACGGTGCGGTGGGCGCGCAGCGACAGGGTTACGATGGGAGGTGTGGCGCTACGGGCGGAGGGGGCACATCGGCGGCGAGCGGCGGTGGTCTGAACCTGATGCGTTCTGGTCTGCGAGGTGGTGGCGAAAAATTCGGCGTCTTGAGGCGCGGTGCACCGTCAAGACGGCCTTGCACTGGTCGGCACTTGCGGCAATGCCCCTGCCTACAAGGCGGCACACGGAGGCCTGCACGCAACACGGAGTGCTAGGCCGCCAGCGGCAAGCAGGCACGGAGGTGCGGCCGGCGCAGTGCGGTGTGCTTGGCAGCCGCGTATGGGTGGCGCACGGGAGCACAACTGCTCGACAGTGTGTACGCGCGTGAGCCGGTGGTGTTGCGAGCGTAGCCAGAGACGCTATGGGTGATGCGAAGGCCAGAGGGTGGCTGCAGGCGGCGCAACACGCAGGCGCCGTGCCTCGCGACGGAGGCGAAGCTTCGCATGCATTCGAAGCGCCGATCGCCGCTGCTGGGTCGGGCGTGCACGACACGGATGCCAGCAGCGCGGCGTGGGAGCGTGAGGGTGCTCGATCCGTCTTACGGTCTTTGGTGGTGTCGGCGCGCACCATCGCGGCGCGAGGCGAAGCGCGCGCGAGCACTTCGTCGCGAGGGTGCGTCGGCCTGGCGGTGCTGCGGGGCTTCATGTGGGAGCGGCGGCATTGGTGGCCGGAGGCGCGACACGACAAGGCGGGCCAGCGAAAGATCTTGAGCGGCCGTCCACATGCGGCGGCTTCGACAATGAAAGTCGTGACCCGATCGCGCCGGTCACATGCGGGCAGCATTGGGCGGCTCGGCAAGAGGCAGCTGGTGGTAGATCCTCTGCAGGAGGGGCCGAGCGGCGGCACCTCTGTAGGAGGTCTGAGCCTGCGGCGGCACGGAAGCCAGCGTGCCGTAGGGAGCTCGTGCGGGGGTGGTGCCATCTTTGGGTGGCCGGCGGCGGCATCCGGCACGACGTGGGGAGCCCGTGCAGGGACGGCGCCATGGTTGGCGCGTGGCTCAAGGCCAGCGCGACACGGTGCGGCTTCATGCCAATTGCATGCGTACTGTTCATGCAATGAGATGTAGAATCTACTGTGTAATCAACAATCCCTTATTCTTTCGATTAATCATCCGATCGGCATTGTGCCAGCGACTGCAAGTCGGCTCGAGGAGATTACGGGGAATTTACAATCTTCAATCCATGGTGCAATCGACATCTGCTCTTTCATGGAATCCACCGATCGGCATTGTACCGACGACTTTAAGTCGGCTCGCTGTAGATTAGAGCAGATTTTCACCGTAGGATAAAACAATCTAGAAAGCAACAATTGTGGAATTGAAAGTGATCCAGAAAACAATTCGATCTACGAACGTCGTTCTCGACGATTATCTTCTTAATCCGTACAGGCCAGAGAGCGTAGTCGTGCTGATAGCGTATTGAGGAACCATCGCTGGCGAGTCCAGTCCGAACGATCTCCTCATAGACAAGCGTAGAATCGTTTAGAACAATGCAAGAACACTAGTACAGAATAGTAGATTAAACACAGAGATATAGGGGGTTTCTTGCTTCTCTTTGTTTCTTCAGCAAACGATCAGCCTGGTACAATGACTACTACTCCCTATTTATAGGCTACAACATCTGCTAGGGTTTTGGATGAGGCGCCCACCTATGGGTCGGCTACTGAGCCAAGCCCATTGGTTTCCAACAAAAGTTACCAAAATTTTGGTATGCATGGACTTAGAACCAAACATCCCTTGGTCCTCTGCATTGGAGAAACAATAAACATTTCTAATGTTATCTTAGATTCTCCTGCTGTGCTTTTATTGAATTTTGGACTAAACATATGCTTTGTTTGAACTTAAGAGAAGTGCACTTGGAGACATATAAGAATCCCATGGGAACTATAATGTTACTATTTTGTGAAATTCATATGAAACTCCAATGAAATTTCTACATTCAAAATAGGAGTGGATGATTTTCGTTATCAAATCAAGCTTTTGGCTAAAACGGCACCGTTGGTGTGCGCAATAGTAAAACTAGCCCCCATCAAAAGCAAAAATGACACCTTGTACGCGCCCCAGAGGACCGTATTTGCAGTACGGACGACACATGGCATCGTTCGACCCCCAAGAGCGCGGATACCCCTTGCCCGGCCCCGACGGGCGCACATACCCCTTGTCCGGCCCACAGGGGTGTGGAAATACCTTCTACAGAAATGGTTGAAAGTTGTAGGAATTTCTAAATATAGAAAATGAGGTCCCAAAATTTTGAACTTTTATGTGAAGGCTCCTGACACAGTGTACTTGCTTGTGTCATTTTTCCAGAATTTTATCTATTCTGTATTTTTCTCGAAAATGTCTTTAAAGGTAATGTTTGTATGCAAATGAAATAATCGATTCGAGAAATTTTAAAAAAAACATGCCCAAAATACTTTTCACATTTATTCTCAGTATAATTGTCCCAAATTTACCATTTTTGGATGTTACAAATCGGGTGATCAGATCATACAAAATCAAAAATTGTACATAGTAAAAGTAGTTGTACGATTAGTACTGCTCGGAGCACGAAGAAAAGTTGTATTGGTACCTGAAGCCGACTGGGACGTAGAGGGAATTGTACTCTGACTTCACGACAACATTTCGATACGATTTTTATCTTCTTTACGGACGTAAAAAAGAAGAAGAAGTAAATATTTTCACATGTACCAAAAAATATTGTTCCACTAATATTTTCACATGGTCAGCCGCCTAGCCTGCCCCTACTGATCAGATCAAACTTTCGTTGTCGAGGAGGGGGTATTATCACATCTGATGAAATCATATCAAACAATATTTTTAGATGAAATCACTTAATTTCATTCCAAAAATGTATTATCACATGTACCAAATAGTTGTAATTATTTAGTGTTATTTAATTAGTCATGTTTTACTTTGCAAATTAGTTATTTGTATTTAAAGAAGACATAATTTATTAGTCGACTGTAATTATTTAGTCCTAATTAATTAATCAACCATAATTAATTAGTCCAAACTAATCGGGGTTAATTAAATCTATTATTATTATTAAATTAGTTCTAATTAGTCATAGTTAGTTAGTTGTATTTTTCTCTCGCACTTAGTTAGTCGTAATTAATTACTCACAGCTTGTAAGTCATAGTTAAAATTCATAACTAAAATAGTTTATTTAGTTAACATAATAATTTCATGTTAATTAATTACACTTCACTAAATAGTATTAATCAATTTGTTGACTTAATTAGAAAGTCGTTGTTATTTAGTATTAACTAAAATAGTCATAATTAATCAATCGTAATTAATTAGGGTTAATTAAATATGAATATTTTAGTTAATCCTAACTATGTAGTGGTAGTCACAATTTATTTATCCTAAATTTTTAATCACAATTAATTATAAGTAATTGATTATGCTACATTAAGTACTGTTAATTATTTAGTTGTAAGTAACTAGGTTTAATTAAGAGGCCGTAGTTAATTGTATTAATAAAAATAGTTGTAATTAATTACTAACTAACACTATTTGTTCCGAATTGACACATTCTTGTTCTATGAGATACAGCAAAACATTCAATTTTCAGCCTGTCTCGTAGAACATGGCCGCGCGGTGCCATTTTTGTCTTTGATACGCGCAGGGGTGGGCTAGATGATTTGTTATTTTGCATACCAACCATGCTATTTTATCCAAAAACTCTCTCCATGCCCCCATGGTGCGGTCTTCCCCTCTTCTTTTTTTACCATGCACTTGGACGTGGGTAGTAAAAGTCCACGAATCAAGTGATGAGATCAAACAAAACAAATAATCATAGATCGTAAAACTAGTAGTACAATTAGTACTACTGAGAGCACGAAGAAAAATAGTATTGGTACCCGAAGTCGACCGGGACATAAAGGAAATCGTACTCCGACTTCACAGAAATATTTCGATATGGTTTTTATCTTCTTGACGGAGATAAAAAAGAAGAAGTAAATACTATCACATATACCAAAAATTCATTTTGCAAATTTTTCACGTGGTCGGCCACCTGGCCCGTCCCGTCCCTGCTAATCAAATTCGACTTTCGTTGTCGGGGGAAGGGGTATTATCACATGCGACAAAATCATATCATATAATTTTTTTTAGATTTTAGCAAGAATCTACGGACGCCAAAAGCAAGATTTTAGTTTTTTTTAAAAAAAAACAAAGGGTGGGACTACCGCACGCTTGGGGGCCAGGGGTTAGGAAGAGGCAAATCCGGCCCTAGGGTTTAATTTTAAAAAAAAATAAATGTAAACTTGAGGTAATTATACTAAGACTAAATATGAAAAGTATTTTGAGCATGTTTTTGAAATTTTTCCTCAAATCGATTATTTCATTTGCATACAAACAGTAGTCTTAAAGGAATTTTAGAGAGAGAAAAATAGGAATAGATAAAACTTTGGAAAAATGACACAAGCATGTACACTGTGTCAGATGCCTTCACGAAAATTTCTAGAATGTGTGCAGTTCATTTGCTATATTTAGAAATTCCTACAGGTCTCGGTCTTTTCTGGAGGAGGTATTTCCGCACCTCTGGGGGGCGGACAGGGCATTTCCGCGTCCCTAGGGCCGGACTAGGCATTTTTGCACCCCCTGAGGGCCAGATGAGGCCATGTGTCGTCTGCATGGCAAATCTGCTCCTCTGGGGCACGGACAAGATGTCATTTTTTAACTTTGATACAGGGGGGCTAGTTTTGCTATTGCGCATGCTAACGGTGTCATTGTAGCTTAAAACTTTATCAAATCAGTATGCGATACAAAGTCAATTTATTAATACATATGAAAAAATTACCATGAGCAAAGGATTATCCTCTATTCGATCCAATGCTGGTACTATGCTATTAAGCTTGTGATAATCCCGTTGATATATAAAAGCGACTCTTGTGCGACATAAATCAATATAATCAAAGTCATTTTCAACTAAATCCAAACTCGGGAATTACCTCTTGATAGGGTGGTAGTACTGTGAGTGTACGACTCCACCCACTATGACTCAAATCCTGCTACCACCAATAACACACATACAAGTGCGCTTTAGTAGGATTTTTTTGTGAGTCACGAATTTCTTCCCGACCTTCGTCTGTTTCGCAGTGTGCTAAGAAGACATACGTGTGGTGGTGTGTAAGTACGTGTCTTACTTGTTATCGTCGAAAAAAAATGTAAATCCTAACTCATAGCGTAGTTTGCACAAATAAGAATGTGCTTCTACCGGAAATGAATAACCAGTTCATCATCAGATTCCTGCCAATAGAAACCAAGGGTTACAGGCTCGAAAAAAGGCGATTTTGGAAATATGCCACTCCTGAGTTTGTGGTTTTGAAATATGCCACTCCTCAGTTTTTTCTTTGAAATATGCCACTCCTCATTACAGTCGAGAGTGGCATATTTCAAAGAAAAAACTCAAGAGTGACATATTTCAAAACCACAAACTCAGAAGTGGCATATTTCAAATTATACCCTCGAAAAAATGACGACAGGGACGGGATGCCAAACAGAAATCCCTGTTCTAAGCAGGACGTGACTGAAAAGAAAGGCACAAAGGTGAAAGAGAATCTTGAGCCCGAGAGAAAGAAAAGCACCCGGCATCCGGTTCCGTGCCCAGCCTGGCCCCCGTCAAAACACACGCAAAAAAAGGGGAGAAAAAGAAACCGGGAGTAAAAAAATCCGCCCGACAAAATCAGCAGGGAACTCGCAGTTTATACACTTCCACCCGGCTGCTGCCCGATGCACGGGCGGGGCCCACCCCGGCCGGTGGAGCCATGCGGATGACATGTGGGCCCGGACGGACGTCTCCTCGCTCGCCTGTTTTGTCGGATGGATTCGACGGTGCCGGCGGGTCGCGGGCGATCCAGCGCGCGGAGGGGGTGCGGCCAAAATTAAATGACCACGCGATGACAACAAGGATGGATGGATGCGAGGAGAAGCCAAAAATGACCACGCGATGGATGCGAGGAGAAGGCGCGGACAACGTGTGTGGAGAAGATGTAGCCAAAAAAACGACGAACAGGGGTCGCGACGACGGCAACATTGCGGTCACAAAGGGGGAAGTGCGAATTTGCTAGGTCTACTCTCAGAAAGAAAACGCCTAGTTTCCACACGCTCCTCTTCCCTTCTCTCTTCCTTTCGTACAGAGGCCCTATATTTATTGATCGTGTTGTTTTGTTGTTTTAATAGTTCGTATAAGCTCATAGTTGTATCAGTAGGTTTTCTTAGGTCATTCGATCATACCAACAAGGTACCATGCAAAAAATAAAAATAAAAATGAAGAGACTCTAAAATTTTGTTAAAGGCAGCTCCTCTAATATAATATAATTGTGTTTCTCCGAAGAGAGCAATAGAGATTGTCATTTGTCACGGTCATCCTGGCCTCCTTCGAGGTTGATAGGACTAGGAGCGCCCCGTCCGGCCGTGGATGGCGCTGGGAATTTGGAAGTTTCGAGCAGAAAAGGTTTTGTTTTTTTTCTTCTCATTTTTTATATTTCGTTTATATGAGCTATTTTTTTGATATTTCGTTTAAAAACATATCATTCTAGAAGAAAAAAAACTCAAAAAAGTTGCACTTGTCCAAGCTGAGGTTGGTTGCAGAATTGACCACCAGTCCACCACACGGAAAATTCAGGCTTTGGCGTCCGATTCAACCCGGCAAAAAAATAAAATCCTCCGTTTTCGTGGCCCCTAGCTTGTGACATTTTGCCGACCACAGTTACAGAAGATTAATGAGGAATTAACCCACCTTCTGCGACCCACCTTCGATTAGAGAAAGCAACAGAAAGCAAGGGCGTTTCTTTCCCACTTCTCCATCTCCTCCTCCTCCTGCGTAGTACAGGAAAGGGCGTTGGGATTTAATGAGCTCCCGACAACCGCCGATGTAGCGAGCTAGCAGTTGACAGGTGCGGAGATGATCAGATCATACCGGCTCTCCGATCCACTTCGCAGCATAGCAGGTTGGTTGTATGGAATGTTCTTGAAATTAGTTGCGTCCATGGGGGATTAATTGAACAACAGTGCTAATCGTCGGCCCCAACCAGCGTAGGCGTGGCATTTGAGTTGGTTTGGGTTCAATCCTGCTAAGATTTTCCGGGGTTTGATCCAGTCTATTTGGGTTTTAAGTCTTGAGATAGAGCGCTAACCTCTCATTAGGACAGGAAGCAAACAACAGCGGCGCTAATTATTTTGCACTAATGCAACGGTCAACCAGATAATTGGTGTGCAAAAACAGTGAGTACCCGAGGCTTGAGATCCATGCAGGCTACCCTAGTTAGTAATATACATTTTCAATTATAAGCAGGTACAGAATGTTTTCGTTGAGTTTTGACTCATTTGTCACTGTTTAACATTAAAATAACAATTCTAGTCTTCTCACGGAAGAAAAGGCAGAAATAACGATGCGGACGTGCGATAGGTAATATGTCACCACTTGCCGCGTTCCGTGCCCCACGCCCTGCACGCGCCTCCCTCTGCACGCGTGATAGATAAAATTCTATGCACATTACAAATAGTGTGCAACAGTGCCGCAAAAAGTCTAAATAGTGCTGCAATATAGTGGCAATAGTCTTACTAACAGTACAAATAGTGTGCAACAGTGTTGTAAATAGTGCTGCAAATAGTCCAAATAGTGTTGCAATATAGTGACAATAGTCTTCCTAACAGTGGCAAATAGTGTCTTTGCTTTACTGATACTCTGTTAGAAAATAGGGGACCTTCGTCCGCAGCATTTTTTTAATAATATATTTTTAAATTGAATTATAGGAATAAATATCTGTTTAATAAAATTTTAAAAAGTAAACACTATAGACTTTTGTCGCCAATTAATTTTTATAATTTTATTAAACGGATATTTATTTACGTAATTGTATTTATAAAATATATTATTTAAAAAATCGCTGTTGTGGTACACTAATGGACTGACGGTGATGGCCTATTTTCTAACAGAGGTAGTAGAGCAAAGACATTGTTTGCACTGCACATAGAATTTTACCTGCCGCGCGGAGGGAGTCGCTGTAGGGCGGGGAGCATGCAGGGCGTGAGGGGCGCGACGGCTGACACATGTCATCTGCCGGTAAGTCTGTGGTGTTATGACACATGTCATCTGCTGGTAAGTCTACGGTGTTATTTTTGTCTTTCCTCAGCGAAGATGATTAGAATTGTCATTTTGACACCAAGCAGTGCTAAATGAGTCAAAAACTCATTTCCGTGTGCTCTGTTAGAACTTGGAAGTTGATTTATGAGCAATTGGTAGCTTTGACGGACTGTACTACATGTGGAGCAAAGCAATTTGGAGCACGTTCTTGATCATGCAAGCTCATCCTTAAAATGCCGATCTGGCATTTGAGACGATTTGTTACACCAGTTGGCAATCAGATTGTAGTAAACTAGTAATGCAATGTGATACTAGAAAGCAACGGCATGCTTCATTAGTTTATGATGTTTGCGCTTACGTTTTTCAAATGGTCTGTGAAACATGGACCAAATGTTCAGATCCCTCATGCTGCAAAAAAAAAAAAAGTTGCCCTTTTACTGTTTTAGTCCTTCAAGAAACACTGTAACTGAATAAAATTTGCTACACAACAGATAGTTGTACAGATAAACAAGGCGACTTTTGCAGGAAAATAGTGCCCCGAATTTCCCTTACACTGTTTGCAAGTTTTCTGGTGAAGATCTGTCCGTTAGAGTACATGATCTTGAAACTGCACGGTTAGCTACCAGCATGAGGCATCCAGGCATGTGCGAAACGATTCAGGCCAACTTCTTGGAGACAACGCCTCATCGATCTTGCAATGGCACCTCATCCTGCACACGCTACATGTCATTGCGCTCTGAAATAAAGTAACTTTAGGTCAGATGCAACTTGTAAAATGAGCGGTTCCTCTCGGATATATTAAAAAGGCTGAGCTGAAAGAGAGAAGGTCATGCAATCTTCGGTTAAATATTGAGTAAATTTTGCAAAACCAAACCGTCTTCGATAAAACTATCACAAAACAATATTTTTAAACATCAATTTCATAGAACTACGTTTACTTCCGCGTAACGTTTCACGGAACCGCACTTTTAAGAAATCAATGCTTAAAAATGTGGTTTTATGATAGTTTTGTCAAAGTTAGTGTGGTTTTGATAAATTTACTCTTAAATATTTTACCTGCACGTGGAGCCTTCAACGAAACAGAGAGACTCCACCTCTACCGTGAAAATTGGATCTAGAGTTGCATCAAAACTAGATTTTGCTAAACACGTTTAAGCACTTAACAACCTAAAAGCATGTTTGGGAGCAGAGGGTAAAACAAACATAACGAAAATTGGTTTTTACTAAAACTCACAACACTAGTTTTTGCGGAAAACGACTCCATGTCATCGCCTGCGCTTCCTCCTCCTCTCCCGTCATCGCTTGTGCTTCCTCCTCCTCTCTGCTCTCGCCTCCACCCCCGCTCTTCGCTCTTCTGCTCTGCTCCACGCGCCTCCGCCCCCACCCTCGTCGACGCTTTCATCGGCCGGATCTGGACGGTCCTCCTCTCCTCACCTCCTCTGCTCCATGTTCCTCGACGAATTAAGATATATTATATATACTTTAATTGATAAATTATTATATTCACAAGATGTTTTATAGCATGAGCACTTAACCACTAATAATAATATCAAACAACCACGAAGAGCCCCCAAAACGAGACGAAACAGAGGGAAACCCAGAGATGCCTCCGCCTCCGCTCCAACTTTATCGGCGATGATGCTGCGCGCGGCGGGCTTGCGCTTCCTCCTCCTCTCCGCCCTCGCCTCCATCCTCACTCTTTTGCTCTGCTCTGTGCGCCGCCCCCTCCCCCGTCGCCGCTTTCATCGGTCAGATTTGGACGGTCCTCCTTCCTCCTCTCCTCTCCTCCTTTGCTTCGTGTTCCTCGACGAATTAAAATATATTATATATACTTTAATTGATAAATTATTATATTCACAAGATGTTTTGTAGCATGAGCACTTAACCAGTAATAATAATATCAAACAACCACGAAGAGCCCCCAAAACGAGACGAAACAAGAACTTTTTTTATTAATTAACTTTTTATTAATTTTTATTTTAAAGTTAACCTCTGACGCACTTTATTTCCAATTTTGATCCCTTTAGTCACGCCACCATTCGTGGCGTGACAAAACAACACTGTCACGCGGTAGAATAAGTCTGCTAAATAGCATTTTTAGTCACGTCACTGGTGGTGGCGTGACTAAATAACACTGTCACGCTACGGGTGGTGGTGTGACAACATTGTTTTGTCACGTCGCGGGTGGTGACGTGACAAAGGGTCAGAATAGGAAATAAAGCGCGTCGCGGTTAACTTGAAAATAAAAAATTTGAAAAGGGTTAATTAATAATAAAAAATTTGAAAAGGGTTAATTAATAATAAAAAATTCGCGAAACAGAGAGAGCGAGAGACGCCTCCGCCTCCGCCCCAACTTTATCGGCGACGATGCTGCGCGCGGCGGGGAAGCGGATCCTCGGGCCTCGGCGCGGGGTTTCGTCCAGCGGCCGGCGCCGTCGAGGTGGCGCCCGCGGTGGCGGTAGCGGCGGCAGCGAGGAGGGGGTACCACGAGCGGGTGGTGGACCACTACAACAACCCGCGCAACGTGGGGACCTTCGACAAGGACGACCCGGACGTCGGCGCGCCGGCGTGCGGCGACGTCATGAAGCTGCAGATCCGCGTCGACGAGGGGTCCGCCAGGATCGTCGACGCCTGCTTCAAGACCTTCGGGTGCGGCTCCGCTATCGCCTCCTCCTCCGTCGGTGAGCAAACCTAGCTCCCATTTCCTCCAGTAGATTCCTCTAGTTTTGAGGTTCAGATTTCCCTTTTTGATGATTGGGTGCTCTTCCTCCTGGGGTGTCTACAATCTGATGGCCATTTGTATGGGTCCTCATACAAATGAGCTGATGCCGTACTTGATAGTAGTAATTAAATTCGTAAATTATGGTGGGTTAGTGTAGATTTTGATGGTGTGAAGGTGATGTCCTAAGGATATCTTGGTAATACGTTGGTTCCCTCTTTGTTCAATTTTAGAATTGAGGATACTTATCTATCGAATAGTATCGATTCATGTTTATCAGCTGAGTGTGTCTGCCTAGTTTCCCCTGAGTTTATGTGTCACTGCAAATTGTAATGATTGGATTTCTAGGGGTTATAGATGGCTCGAAATGATATTTGGACTTGTATTTATTGGTGATGGTCACTGATGGGGTCTATAGTGTCTGAATTACGATACTGAGTCATTGCTTGGTTTTTTTAGAACGTGCAAAAGCTTTGCATGTGCTTTAATTAAGGAAGAATAAGTTTCATACAACGCGGTGACTTAACTAAGTCATTGCTTGGTTGTCTCCTTTAGTTCAGATTATAGGTCGTCTTGTTGCTGATTGGACATTTGTTGATAAGGTAGAGACCGTGGTTTGGAATCATTGAGGCTATGCAGTTGCCTTGATGTGTTTCTAGTAATTTTTGGAAGGGATGATTCATCAGGTTTTACATTGTAGATGTAAAAAAAACTTTAAATTACAATTTTATTTTCCCTGCCAATATTCTAGTACATCACTTTGTAGATACAGTTTATATGTATTATCCAATGCCACTATTTGGTTGGAATTTCAACAATTTTTTTTTAAATAATATTAATTTAAAAGATAATTACAAAAAACAATAGTCGATTTTTTTTAACAAAAGTAGGCCACTATCGCCATTTGGAATGGCAAAATTTTCCTGTCGCCATTCCAATTGGTGACAGTATCTTGTCACCAATTGGAACAGTGCAAAGATGTTCCTGTCGCCAATTGAACTGGCGACATGGTAATTTCGCCAGTTCAATTGGCGACAGAGCCCTATATTTCTTTTAAAAAATTTATGTGTAGAGAATTCAGCCTAAAGATCTAGTGTATTTCATGAAGTTTTTTTTAATGCCTTGAAGTGTCTGTGTAGTTCGGAATCCTAAATTAGAGAAGATAACAAAATATGAAGTAGAGAATACGAGATCGGCGGCACAATAACACAAATAGCCCCATTCGGAGCGAAATAGAAAAAAGAATTGGGTTTAGGGTTGCTATGCGCGTTGTTGTCCCGATTGTATTGTTCGTGGAACCGATTCTTTCGGGAAAAGATTATGTAATATTTAATAGTCAAAATATTTGGGAAAAGAGATTTAAGTTTGAATGACTTCATAATTTAATTGCGAAATACATGGTGTGCTGAGTTTGGTTACGTACATTACAAATGGAAACCAAAATTAAGTTGGGATTATTTTGATTAAGCTCTACATACATACCCTATTTAGCTACTCTGCAATTTTGTAGATTTTAATAGGTATCTTGGTAATACGTTGGTTCCCTCTTTGTTCAATTTTAGAATTGCGGATACTTATCTATCGAATAGTATCGATTCATGTTTATCAGCTGAGTGTGTCTGCCTAGTTTCCCCTGAGTTTATGTGTCACTGCAAATTGTAATGATTGGATTTCTAGGGGTTATAGATGGCTCGAAATGATATTTGGACTTGTATTTATTGGTGATGGTCACTGATGGGGTCTATAGTGTCTGAATTACGATACTGAGTCATTGCTTGGTTTTTTTAGAACGTGCAAAAGCTTTGCATGTGCTTTAATTAAAGAAGAATAAGTTTCATACAACGCGGTGACTTAACTAAGTCATTGCTTGTTTGTCTCCTTTAGTTCAGATTATAGGTCGTCTTGTTGCCGATTGGACATTTGTTGATAAGGTAGAGACCGTGGTTTGGAATAATTGAGGCTATGCAGTTAACTTTATGTGTTTCTAGTAATTTTTGGAAGGGATGATTCATCAGGTTTTACATTGTAGATGTAAAAAAAAATCTTTAAATTACACTTTTATTTTCCCTGCCAATATTCTAGTACATCACTTTGTAGATACAGTTTATATGTATTATCCCATGCCACTATTTGGTTGGAATTTCAACAATTTTTTTTTAAAAATAGTATTAATTTAAAAGATAATTACAAAAAACATTAGTCGATTTTTTTAACAAAAGTAGGCCACTATCGCCATTTGGAATGACGAAATTTTCCTGTCGCCATTCCAATTGATGACAGTATATATGTCGCCAATTGGAACAGTGCAGAGATGTTCCTGTCGCCGCCAGTTCAATTAGCGACAGAGCTCTATATTTTTTTAAAAAATTTATGTGTAGAGAATTCAGCCTAAAGATCTAGTGTATTTCATGAAGTTTTTTTTAATGCCTTGAAGTGTCTGTGTAGTTCGGAATCCGAAATTGGAGAAGATAACAAAATATGAAGTAGAGAATGCGAGATCGGCGGCACAATAACACAAATAGCCCCATTCGGAGCGAAATAGAAAAAAGAATTGGGTTTAGGGTTGCCATGCGCGTTGTTGTCCTGATTGTATTGTTCGTGGAACCGATTCTTTCGGGAAAAGATTACGTAATATTTAATAGTCGAAATATTTGGGAAAAGAGATTTAAGTTTGAATGACTTCATAATTTAATTGCGAAATACATGGTGTGCTGAGTTTGGTTACGTACATTACAAATGGAAACCAAAATTAAGTTGGGATTATTTTGATTAAGCTTTACATACCCTATTTAGCTACTACTCAATTTTGTAGATTTTAATAGGTATCTTGCTATTTTCCTTGTTTAAAAAGTGTCTCCAGCATTTATAAAATATTTACCGTGCACAAATGAAAAACAAATGAAAAAAAAATTAAGCTCACAATATTTTAATTCAGCTCTACATATCCTATGTACCTACTCTGGATTTCTTATAGAATTTTTATAGTAGTCTTTCTATTTTCCTGGTTTAAAAAGTATTTTCGGTATTAACAAAATATTTACTGCGTAAATATGAAAACCTACAAAAAATTTTAGTATTTTTGCGGATTTATTCTAAATCGTTCTAGTACTGCAATATAAATAATCTCTATACGACGAACTAAACTATACATAACTAAAATGATGTACTACATCATACAACAATTCAACTAAAATTATCTTATCCATTGAATTCTATGTCGCTATTTTTATTTGCTAACCTACAAGGTTTCAAATTTATGTACAAAGTTATAAGAACATTTACCTGTACAAAGTTACAAGAATATTTATCTGCAAAATGGACGACCAGATCTGCTACACCGTCTCTCTCTCCCCCTCTAGGAACCGACAGGGTTTCGCTACGTCTCTTCTCCCCTCTCATCCTCTCTCTCTTCTTTTTTTCTGGAATTAAAATGACTTTTTCACCGAATTTTGGGGTATATATAGCTAGTTTTTGTCGCCATTTCAGCTGGCGGTTTGCACACTCTTCAATGCAAATCGTCAGTTGAAATGGCGACAAACAATTGGAATGACGACTAGCAGTAAATAGGTTCCTGTCGCCAGGTCAAATGGCGACAGTCACCTATTTTTGTAAAAAAAAACCGACTATTTTTTTGTAATTATCTTTAAAATTAATATTATTTTAAAAAAATGAATTTCAACCAACTGCTTTGGTGGCTGAGGGACTGCAATTGGTGATTTTAGCTTATCATGTGGGGATTTTACATCAGCATCCTCTGCGAAGATGTCATGATTGTAGATTTCAAATTATCTTTTTCTTCAAGAGTGAATTCTGCACCTAATTGAATGAGTACTCAGCAGACAACAAGAGGTCCCATTTGCATTGATGGATCGTTTTTTTTTAAAAAAAAAAATCAATATTTATATCTAGCTAAAGGAACTGTGATTTATCCTTACTCATTGTAGGAATTTCTAGATCCTAATCAAATTTAATGTAATGTTAGGCATTGAGATAATAGTTCGCGTCCATCTTTTGACAACTGCAAATATCTGTATATTCTTCCATAAATTCATAAGTTGACAATTGAATTGGACTACTGGAGTAACTTCTGTTGACAAGTCACTTTAAATTATTAAATTTATCAAACATCGATGCCCGCCAAATTCTTCACATCTTACATGTGGAGGAGGAGCAATTACGTAGTCAATATTGCTGTTCTATGAATGATGATGATGTCCTAATAATTGTATTGAAGCTTAGTTGTCATTCTGTTCTTAATCCTCACTTGATTTGATTTACTACATGGTGATCATTGTTATTCTGCATGCCTTTTACACCTGGTGCCATCATTGAGTGATTATATTACCTCCTAAAGTGTCTTACCTGATATCATTATTAGTTTATTACATAAATTGAGGTTTAGAAAGTTTGTCCCTCTGATCCATCTTCTCATCCATCTCTGCACTTGCAGCCAGTGAATGGGTGAAGGGAAAGCCAGTGAATGGGTGAAGGGAAAGCAAATGGAGTAAGTAGTAGCAATCAAGAACACGTAAGTTACTTCCGTGCTTAGCGATTTAATATATTGTTCTTATTTTAGATTAGATTTACATGCTTTTCGTCGTTTTCTTGTTGATCAACTTTTCTGTATTCCATATTAGTTCTCAGCGAGAACATTCATCAATATTACAGCATGGTAATGTAACATTTGAGATACATTAGTCTGTCCTATAGATTGGAATTGCTCTCAGAATATCTGTACGGTTTTAGTGATGATATCTATGTGCATTTATAGTTTTGATTTCAGTACTTGATTTTGCTTGGTTATTTTGGAAGGAGTAGCCTTGATAGTGACTGGCTGGGTCCATTGAGTCTGCAAAATGAATTACAATGTATGATGCAATCTGGCTTAATGATATTCTTAGTCTAAGATTATAGCTGGCTTAGCTTTTTAATGGTTGGCGTTTGGGAGTTTGGGGACCAAAAAAAAAAGGTTTTACCCGCTGCGCTTCTGCAGGCCAGGTCTACATTTTGACCTCCTGTACATCTGCACCTGTATGTTAATGGTTGGAAACTAACAGGAGAGTAATAGGACCCTAAGTACTGCTTTTGACGCCTTTGGCATCTGTACTGTTCCTGTAAATACGGTTTTTCCTTTCCTACTTAATATATAAAGACAGTCCGCCGGATCTTTCACACACAAAAAAAAAAGGAGAGTATTCAACTTAGTCTACGGCCATTCACCATGGTCCAGCTGCATCCTGACTTTGTGCGTGATTATGTTCCTCGGGAAACCCTGTATGATTCATGGTAGATTTTTTTAGAGTTTAATTGTTCAATTTTGTTATCAAGTTATGGCTAAAAGTTTGCAAATAACTTCAGGTCTGTGCCTGCGGGCGAGCGGTTGTTTTATGTCATGCTCTGTTGAATCCTTCGAAGCTTTATTGACTTTCATATGTTGTTTCTCAGAGAGATTGCAAAGCATCTGTCGCTTCCACCAGTTAAGCTCCACTGCAGCATGCTCGCTGAGGATGCAATCAAGGCTGCAGTAAAGGATTACGAAGCAAAGAAGGCGAAACTGCAAAAGGCAGATGAGTAGTATAGGCCCCCATAGAGAAAGCAGCTCGTACTGTCTGAAGTTAGCCAAGTTCAAAGGTACCGTAAATAATGGAGGGCTCAGATGTAGCGCCTAATATTCTGCAGTTCTAGGAACACTGCATGTATCATAAAGAAGAAGAAGAAGAAGAAGAAGAAGATGATGATTTTTTGGCTAAAGCCTTGTAATGTGATTTTTTGGCTGACATTTTTGGCACGCCCTTTCCTCTCATCTGTTGCCTTATGGACAGTCTTTCCGAAAGTGAAGTATGGAAATGCAGCACTAGATAAGAACATCGTGCATGTTTGGCGCCTGACCAGACTCCCTAATCCCCATCGAACAGGGCCTAGTGGCAAAGATTTCTAGGCTTCTGATGCTTGGAGACGACTTGAGACAGCAAGAGCACTTCAAGGTTCCAATTCCAAATGTCCTGATGCATTCCTAATCCGCGTTACCGACAGCTATGACCAGCCCATGTCCGCAAGATGCAAGTCTTCTACTACGGGAAATGTCTATCCAAACAACATTAAGACGCCATATCTGCCGAAGCATTTAGTTTCGCTTAATTATATAGGGGTGCCTCGGCACGTTTTGCCGCTGCTGGGGATGGATATATGGAAAGCTAGCATGTCCTTGAGTTAATTGTCCATGTGATTGCTAGTGCATTGTTTTGCTTGGCAGGACGTGAGTCTTCGGCTAAAATAGCATGTTTTTTTAAACGCAATAGCAAATTTAGTTTCCCGTAAATGAAATGATAAAAGTGACACTTACCACGCGAAAATACTGTGGCAGGCCACGTGCCGCGATCCCAAATTGTGGCATCACACGTGTCGAGCTCTCAGCCGGCGGCAGGCGACCTGCTGTGCACCCAGGCTATGAATAGCATGTTTTTTAAACGTAATAGCAAATTTAGTTTCCCGTAAACGAAATGATAAAAGTGATAGTTCTACCGTACGAAAATACTGTGGCAGGCCACGTGCCGCGATCCTAAATTGTGGCATAACACGTGTCGAGCTCTCGGTACGGCAAGACCAATTTGTGCACCTGGACCGCGATGCTATTTTTGTCATTTCGAACGCGAAAAGAGCTAATTTTGCTATTGCATTTCAAAAGGAGGTTAAATCAGCCGAAAACTCGGCAGAACGTAGCCACATTAGCCATGCCAAGGTCCAAGGATCAAGCTACCATACATCTATTTCTCCTTGCGAGAGCTAGCCCTAATGTTAAAGCAAAATGAAGCACAGCTAGCACTCGAACCACACACATGCTTACGCGTCTGCAGCTGCAAGTACGCATGTGCGTGCATGACGCGTGTACTTACTGCAGTCTGCAGCCGTGGGAATACACACGTGCGAACTGAAACCAAATTAAGGAGAACGAAGGAAGGATTGGTTGCACAAGAAACTGAAAGCGCATTGATCTGCAAGGGCAGCTGCAACACGTCAAATCGATAGCCATTTCGGGAGCTCCCGGCGAGTGGCTTTCGAGTTAGGCGTGCCGAAGTTATCAGCTCGCGTCACGTCGAGCCAGCTCCTACTATATAAGCATCGATCTCGCGGCGAGGTATCGTTAAGCCTGCCAAGAAACGGAGCCATGCCATATACGGTCGACGGGAGCGGCGGCGTGCAGCCGGCCGAGGCGGCCGTGAGGAAGGGCCCCTGGACGATGGAGGAGGACCTCATCCTCGTCAACTACATCGCCGCCAACGGCGAGGGCGCATGGAACAGCCTCGCCCGTGCCGCCGGTACGCACACACGAACGCTCCTTGATTACTTTGCATTGTGATCCTTTGATCTCTTCATGCCGTGATCGATGGTGTGATCGCTGCATGGTATATGGCTCTGCAGGGCTGAACCGCACCGGGAAGAGCTGCCGGCTTCGGTGGCTGAACTACCTGCGGCCGGACGTGCGGCGCGGCAACATCACGCCGGAGGAGCACACGCTCATCGTCGAGCTGCAGGCCAGATGGGGCAATAGGTACATACGTTCAGCCAATTCACTTAATTTTCTTAAATCTCTTGTTAATCACTTCAACTAATTCTTCAGGTGGTCCAAGATTGCAAGACACCTTCCTGGCCGAACCGACAACGAGATCAAGAACTTCTGGAGGACCAAGATACAGAAGAAGCACAAGAACAGGGACACCAATAGTACTATCGAGAGCATCGAATCTGGCCGGTACCAGAAGGCGGCGCCGGCGGTCGCCGAGAACCAAGGCAGCAGCAATTCCAGCCGGACAGGCGTTACGCAGGACCATGGCATTGCGGCGCAGCAGCCGAGCAGCGTGTGTATCTTGGATCATCAGCGGGGCTACGCAGTCCATGAAGGAGGCGGCACAGGTGCCGGTGCCATGGACATCCCTTCGGAGTTCCTGGCCGCGTTGAGCGAAAACTTCTGGGCACTCGAGGATTTCTGGCCGACGGTGCAGTCGCTCCACGGCAATTGCTGATCATCGGATGGATACATGCCGTCAAGTGACTGGGCTGTAGCTATGGGTTGTTTCGGTGCACGTTTGGATTCTTTTTTGTCAAAACAGGGTGTTGGTTCTAAAACAGGAGAAACGCAGAGTTTTTTTTTTACAAAAAGAATGTATTATTTAATTAAAATAACAAAAATAAATGCTCGTTTTAAAAAATTACATAAATAATACCATATCTCTAAATGAATTGACGACAGAAGCTCTCTTGTCATCAAATGAATTGGCGACCGATCTCCTGGCGTCAATTCATATGTCTCCAAATGGCGAGGAGCTTATGTTTAGGGGTGTCAACGGATCGAATACGAATCGAATAATGGTCTTTCCGTATTCGTGTTCGCATTTTCTAAACGAATACGAATTCAAATATTATCGAATACGAATCCAATGTTGTAATGAATACGAATATGAATCGAATACATACTCAATTCAGTCGGATTCAGATATCCTCGTAACTTACGTAATGTCAAGATATTTATGATACTTTATTGTCGTACAGAGCACACTTAATCATTCTATTTTATATATTTCACCTAGAAACATGAATTCACATTAAACTAACAATACTCATCCAACTAATTAGTCACACTGTAATAAAATATGTATATTGTTTTATCGAATACAAATACAAATAGTGCGAATAAAATAATATTTCGGATGGCAAAATTCTATACCATATTCAGTATCCATATTTTTATGCGAATACGAATATGAATAGGGGATAAATTATTAATTGGATGGAAAAATCTAAACCATATTTGTATCATATCGAATATGGTAGTAAAATAAAACAGATAATTCGTATCCGATTGGCACCCGTAGTTCTGTCGCCACCTGTCCCCAATTCATTTGGCGATATCATATTATTCATGTAATTTTTTTAAATGAGCATTTATATATACTGTATGTGAAAAGCCGTGCGGTGTATATACGTGTGCGCTCTTGTAGCCGATATATGCATGTGTGACATGATGTGGCTAAGAATTGCCAAACAGACAAGCAGTACCAACCGACATGATTATAGAAAAGATATTTTTATGGCAAAGTTGGCTACATGACATTGTTATTTTGTGGCATTTGCTTCAGGGCATTGAATTTTTTTTTGCCTTTATTGAACATATTTCTAAATCGTGGTTCTTTGTTGTATGATATTGGTGCCATTAATAATAGAGATAATTGATTATTTGCCCCTCTATAGAATGACACTTTAGGATTTGACACCCTATAGAGTACTATCGATGAATCACCATCGATCTTATAGAATAATTGTTGGGGACACGGCTCTCAAGATTATGCAAGAAGAGACAAACATTTTTAGACAAGTCCAGGCCTTCTCCGAATAAAATAACAACCCTACTCTTGTATTTTTGTATTGAATAAGATTACAAAGCACAACAAGCCACCGAAACTAAGTCTAATGGCTTCTGTTTTCTCTCTCTTTTTCTGCCAACATCTCCCCTTATAAAGTATTTGAAAGGGTGACAGTTGTGTGTTAGCAGATGCCTTGACGGTTTACTTGAATACACACGTTGATAACAGTTATTATCAATGTGACATCTCCCTGCACGTTTGCCAAATGGTTATTGCCTTAGACGGAGAAAGGTACATGCGGTTATGTCAAAGACATATACACACACGTGTATTAACTACCACGCATAGTCGAGCGTAATATATAGGATCCCTAGTCGATAAGGTTCACATGTCTATGGGATTTATCAACTATAGAGTGATCGTAATTCGACCTGGTCGTAACAGACCATACAACCCTTGGGTGGTCGTAACCTAAACTAGTTGTAACCTTCCTTGATTGTTCCAGGTATCAATGACCAGGGGTATATTCGAGGGCTATATTAGAATACCATTATCTATAATGAATATTATAGATAATTAATTTCATTAATTGAGGATTATTGAACATTCATCATCTAACCCTCTAATTTCAAGTGAAAATGACTTACTTGAGAAGAGGTCGTAGAATTGTAGTCGGAAAGAAAACTTTTTGATGAGTATTTCTTTTGACTAGAAGTTGACTTAGTCAAGGAAGGTATTTTTATTTGAGTTATAAAAATAATATCTTTTTTTACTGAGCGGGCAGAAAAAAAGACTATGGATGGCTGCCCACAATTATGTTCATTGGAAGTAGTTCCCGAAGGAGTTTTAACCGTTGGGCTTCCCCACGATTTTTACTTCAAACATGCAGGTATAAATAGCCATCATGGGTAAAATTATGGATTTTACTTTCGTCAATCACTTCGTCTCCCTTGAGCTCGTCTTCTCTATCACCACTCAAGTACGAAATCTTTCTTCCCAACGCCTTCAAATTCAAGCTAAATATTTTAGAAGAAATGGCTAGATCCGAGTCTCAGTAGAATAGATCGGAGATGTATATTGAGAAGATGATTGCATTGGTGGACACCGAGAAGATCCCTTCAAGAGCTTTGATGAAGTGGTTAAATGTAGAGGGCCAGTACTGACTGTCGGGGGGGGGGAGAAAGACACAATTGTTCTTTTCCAAGCCTATTGCGAGTGCAAACTTAGGCTACCCTCGCACCCCTTTTTAGCCGAAGTCCTCGAACATTTCAATGTAGAATTGGTGAACCTGGTTCCCAATTCCATTAACATGTTGAGTGTATTCGTATACCTCGGTGATGCGTACTTGGGGACCCCCACAAACCTGGAACTTTTCAAGTACTACTATGGGATGAGCAAGCAGACGCATGGAATTACGGGAAGCTGCTCGATCCAACTCCACAATAGGAACTTGAAGGAGTACATCGCCATGTTCACTAGGTCATCTTGGCCTAGTTGGAGGAAGAGGTGGTTTTATGTGGGCGTCATCAAAGAGGACCACCTTTTCTTTGCTGGCAAAGTCGCAGAGAAGAAGAAGTTGTGGGATACAACCTCGACTGGTCGAGGCCGTATCGCACCGTTGATTCAGGCTATCAAGGACCTGAAGAATGGAGGGCTGACAGGATGGCATGTGGTGAAGGGTTTCGTCACACACCGTATTAGCCCCCTGAAGATGCGAGCACATCCCTTGTGGGAGTACTCGGGGGTCGGAGATCCAACCAAAGACTACGAGAACGTTAAGTTTATAATAAACTTAACTCTTTGATTTATGATTTCGAGCATGTTTTGATTATATTCTTCCGTTTGTAGACATGCCCCAGAAGGAGGTTGACGTTCGGGTCAAACTCATCTGTGAAAAGTTACCTTCGAATATAGAGGGGGTTCATCAAATCTTGACAGTTGTCTCCAATGAAGAGAAACAAAGACGCCTAAAGGTAATCAATGATTTATTGATTTCATCTTTGATGACCACTAGTCGTAATTTTGACCACTATCCAATCTTTGATTCTTAATTTTGTAGCAAGTTGGTACATCAGGGGCCCTACACTATTTCGATATCGATTTGGGATCCGCTGAAGATGATTCGAAGGGAGATGAAACCCTTCTGAGTAAAAGATGCCATCTTGTAAGGATATCGAATAATAAGAAGAAGGTCGGGAGTTCGAGCTCCCTTCTTCCTCCGACCTCCCGAACAACTCGTACCTGAGCAGTTTTGACTGCAGAGAAGAAAAGGAAGATGGTCATAGACCTTAAGAGGAAGGTTTCGAAGGCTAAGGTACAATTTTATTATGATAATCAGACATTCTCAGATTCTACTACGGTTACTTGGTCAAGCAAATAGAGGAGGAAAACAGAAAAAACTTTACTTCTTTTGTGAAGGTTACTACCGCTCTAGCAGAGCCCATGGGCTTAAGAAGCCCAAGCCCCCAAGTGATCGAAGTCAGTTCCGATCACAATGAAGGGGAGATTGTAAAAGAAAATCCGCCATAAGCTCAAGAAGCTCGACCGGTTGATCGTGCAACCTATGCCCATCTCAACCACTGAAGCTGAAAGCCATTCAGAGTCTGAAAGCTTGAAACTGGTGAGGTCGGCCAAAGAAGAGGAGATGAAAAAGAAGACTAAGCTTGTCGCTTTAGGCAAGATGTCTTTTGGTTTCAAGATTGTATCTAAGAAACCGAGGTGTATAAAATTCGAAGACAATTAATAATACTCACTTCTTATTTGGTCCTGCCCTTTCAGCCCCCGAGGAGGTTTCTAAAGAGAAACATGCCATCGTCGAAGCTATGGTCACTAAGATGATAATCTCTCCGGTGGTAGTGGAGACGGAGGCAAAAGCGATCGAAGATTCGACCACTCTCTAAGGCGATAGGAGAGAAATCCGCTACCCTCAAGCAAGCCACGATTGCCGAGGTGGTAATCTCACCTGTGGTCGAGGAGACAGAGGTGAAGATGGCGAAAGATTCGGCCAAACCAGAACACAGCGCTGGCGGTGGTCAAGGACGGAGGACCAAGGCAGTAGCAAGTTCTGAGCTACGCAGGAGGTGGAGGAGAATGTGGTGCCGGTGCTGGTGCAGTGGTGCCATGGACGTCCCTGCAGGGTTCTTGGCCGCGTCGAGCAGGCGACTTTATGGGCCCTCGAGGATTTCTGGCCGACAATGCAGTCGCTCCATGTCAATTGCTGATTCGATGGGTTCTGTCATGCAGCTAAGCGGTAGCTATGGGTTGTATCGGTGTACGTTGGATTCATTTGTCAGAATAGCGAGTTGGTTCTTCAAAAGAGAAAAAGTACGTACATGGTCGGTAATTAGTTCGTTGGATTCTCTTACAAAAATTAGTTCGTTGGATCACCTCATCTGTTTGGATTCACTCTTTTTTTTTTCCAAACAGGCAAAAGCCCAGCTTTTTAAACAGCTAATCTAGCGTCTTACATGAAACCAAAAAAACAAACTGAGTTGGGGATACCAACTAACTTTACAAAACCATTCCAAATAACCAAAGGATCAGCAAAACAAACCAACAGACCATCATCTAAAACAGTATCATCCAAATGAAACCAACACGCAGAAGTTACAAACTGATCATGCATTACTTTGAGCAACAAAACGATGCATCCAGTCTTCAATGTTCTTCAACATTTTGTCCATCTTCAAGCAGTCAGCTCCTTTGATGAGAATACGCCATTGCTGTAAACAATATAGGAACTTGAACAAGACTTCAATAGGTTGGTTAGGATAGCTCTTCTCAATAGCTCCTTTGTTTCGGATTTTCCAAAGGGTCTACGCCATGGCTGCAAAACTAAATAATCCAAGATTATACTCATTAGCACCCCAGTCATCAAGCCACCCAACATGGAGATCATCTAAAGAATCAAGACATCTGTCCCAATGGAACACCTCTTTCAAACTACACCAAGCAAATTTGGCCAAAACACATCTAAAGATAACATGGTTAGCATCCTCAGCAATCCCACATAAACTGCAGTTGATGTCCCCCTTCCAGCCCCTTAATATGAGCTGATCAGTAGTTAGGATCTTATTCAGATATAACTGCCAAAGAAAAATCTTAACTTTTAAGGGAATTTTGCTAGACCAAACCTTTTGCAATTTCCAGTTGATGACACCCCCAAAAGCAAGATGTCTATAAATGGTTTTGACTGAAAATTGCCCATGGTTGTCCAGGCACCACTCCATAGTGTCATTGTTATTTGTAAGAGCCACCCCATTAAGGACATTTTTCAGTTCCTCCTATTGCTCTCTTTCCTTTGTCCCAAAATGTCTAACAAAATCAATCTTCCAGACCCCATTAATGCAGCACTCATCCACTCTAATAGAGGGATTCCCACAGATTCTGAACAGATTATCAAACTGAATCTTAAAAGGACAAGATTCAAACCAAACATCTAACCAAAAGTTGATAGATTTACCTTTCCCTACTATATGTTTCACCCCACAAAGAAACATATGTTTCACATTGTTGATACCTTTCCAGAACTGAGAGCCAACAAGAGGATTAGCATCATTCAGTCCCCCCCCCCCCATGACAATACTTAGCCTTCAAAATTCTGAACCACAGATCATCAGTCCTTTGATTCATCTTCCAAAACCATTTACATAAGAGGCAGTCATTAAAAAGCTTGGTATTTATCACCCCCAGGCCTCCATATTCTTTAGGTCTGCAAACCATTTTCCAGTTGACCATATGATACTTGAATCTATTGCTGACACCTCTCCAGAAAAATTTAGATATAATAGTGTCCATTATGTCATGCACATTCCCATTCAGTCTATAAAACCCTATAGTGTAAGTAAGAATACTGCTCAGGCAGCTATTAACCATAATTAACCTGCCACCTGAAGAAAGAAGATTACTTTTCCAGTTGTCCAATCTATTTTCCAATTTGTTAATGATCTTACCAGCAGCCTTCTCCCTTATCATCCTGTCACCAATGGATACCCCCAAGTAAGTAAGGGGAAACTTCCCTAACTTGCAATTAAACTTCTTTGCCACCCTCTGTGCTTCAAAGATATCCACCCCAACGACATACACTTCACTTTTGTGGTAGTTAATCTTAAGACCAGACATCCATTCAAAACAATACAACAGAAACTTGAGATTCAGAATATAATCATCATTACATTCAATCATCAGAATGGTGTCGTCTGCGTACTATAGTAAAGGGACACCCCCAAGGATCAGGTTTGAGACCACCCCTTTAAGCAAATGTCTCTGTTGAGCTTTATCAATCAAAGAAGCTAGAACATCAGCTGCAATATGAACATAAGGGGAGAAAGGGGATCTCCTTGCCTTAAGCCTCTTTGAGTAGATAAATAATGGCCAACAGTCCCATTAACATTGATACTCACTTTACCCCCCTAATAGAACTCATAACCCAGTTAATCCAAGTTTTGTCAAAAGCCCTCCCTTGCATCACTTCTTCCCAAAACCTCCCAATTAATCTTATCGTAAGCTTTCTCAAAGTCCAGTTTAAGGATAATGCCCTTCTCCCTAGACACTCTCATCTCATGGAGAATTTCATGCAACGACACCACCCCATCAAGAATGTTACGACCTTTTATAAAAGTCGTCTGACTCTCTCTTATGATCTTATTAGCCACATTACCCAACCTCACAGCCAGCATTTTAGTAATGATTTTGAAGCTTACATTCAGTAAATAGATTGGTCTGAACTGTCTAATAGTGTTTGCATCTTTTATCTTGGGAATCAAAGTTATCACCCCATAGTTCAATCTCTTTAAGTCCAACTTCCCTTCAAAGAAATCTCTCACCATCTTCATTAGATAAGGTTTAATAATCCCCCAAAAGGATTTATAAAAACAAACTGGGAAACCATCCGGACGAGGAGCAATCTCATTACTAAAGCTTTTAATAGTATTCCAAACTTCCTCTTCTGAGAATTCAGCAAGCAAACTGTCATTCATAACTGCAGAAATCTTATCAGCTTCCTGCCAATGGCTATGTGCAATCTTCACCCCAATGTTATTATCATGCTCGAACAGGGCTTTATAAAACTGGTAAATATGATTTGTGTTATCCTTTTCTTCTGTTAAAGTACCCTCTTCAAACTCCAAACTAGAAATATAATTTTTCCTCTTTCGACCATTAGCATAGCTGTGGAAATACCTGGTATTAGCATCCCCTTGAGCAGTCCACTTTGCATTACTTCTTTGCTGCCAGTATCTCTCCTCAATTGCATACAGTTTTTCCATGTCTGATTCAGCCTTGTATCTGACAATCCATTCATCCTCACTTAAACCTTTCTCTTCTGCCTTCAAATCTAAATTATTTAAAAGGTTTAAGATGCACCTCTTATCCTTACTGTATTTACCTTTCATATTGACACCCCAACCTCTAAGAAACTGTCTAAGAGAAGATAAAACCACATTCCAACAGTCAATAGAATACATATGATCTGTCACCTTGTTGTTAAACTGTTGCCATCTCTCAGCTACCTTAGCATGAAAATCCTCCTGATCCAACCAACTTTTATCAAAGAAGAACCTCCCTGACTTCCTGACAGTATTATCCCCTGAGTCCAACATTATTGGACAATGCTTAGATCCTATCCTAGTCAAACTAGTGGCCTTACACAAAGGATAACGAGCCTCCCAACTTGTAGAGACTAAAATCCTGTCAAGCTCCACTAGAATAGGACGAGTTTGTTTGTTAGTCCAAGTGAAACAAACACCCCCTCTCTTAATCTCCATAAGCTGATTAGTATTAATAAAGTCATTAAAGCTGTTAATTAAACCCAAGTTGACATTATCTGAATTTTTCTCCTCTGCACCCTTTATCAAATTGAAATCACCCCTACTATTAAAGGAAGGATCACCCCCTGACATTTGTCATGCAACTCCGTTAAAAAATCTTGACTCAAACTGTGATTAGCCGGCCCATACACCGTCAAGACTTCCCATCTGAAGTTACTGATCTTATGTCTCAGAATCATACTCAGAAAAAATCTTCCCTGTTGATTTCTCACCCCCATCAAAATGCCTCCAAAATGCCCAATGGCAGCAGTCCAATTCCAATGGAAATCCCCATTGCCACCCAAAGCTTTGAGCTTCTCTTTCAGTAAAATCCTTCTTGATGGTTTCAAGGATCCCTATTATATCAAACCTTTCTTTAATGATAATCTCTTTCAATTGTCTTCTCCGAGCTGGTTTCCCTAGACCTCTAATGTTCCAAAATAGAAACTTCATGAATTAACTTTTCTTCAAAGGTCCCCTGTCTTTCTTCAACCTGTTGCTCAATCTGTTATTCATGCTAAACCCCTTAACACCCCTTGATTCGCTCTTTCGATGACCATTCATACGTGTTGTGCGCGCGCGCTTGTGGCCGGTGTGTGTGTGTGTGTGTGTGTTGGAATTGAGTAGGGAACAGAGACTGAGAAGGGGATTTTGGGAAGGGGATAATTAGGGAAGAACAAGAGGATGGGGAATAGCAAATCAGGGGAGATTGACTTCATTCATCCATTCAGTTTGCCAACTTCAGGTACAACAGTACTACGCGTCAGAATGTCAGCTCTTGCACTCTCAAGAGTCCGATAATTTTACTATAACTTTGCCGGTCAATAACACGCCAGATTCAGAGAAAAAAAACATATTATGATAAAATCTAGAATAAAACATCAAAATGTGAATTGGCCGATCCACCTATGTGCACGCGGCAAAAGTAGATATCGTACTGGAGCAACACAGTACCACATACAATTCTTGATTTCTTGCAACAGCAACAAGGATACAAAATGTTTTGAGGGGCGGAAAAAAAGAGCTTTGGAAAATTAAGAAGGGTCCTATTGTAGCGTGTGTGCGTCAGGTCAGGCGACGGACACCTTGGCGCCGACCTCCTCCAGTTGCTTCTTGGCGTCCTCGGCCTCGTCCTTGCTCACGGCCTCCTTGAGCTTCTTGGGGAGGCCCTCGATGAGGTCCTTGGCCTCCTTGGCGCCCGGAGTTCGTCGGTAGCGCACCACCTTGATGGTCGCGATCTGCTGCTGGTCGACACCTCCTCGATGACCACGTCGAACTCCGTCTTCTCGTGGCGCCATGACCTCCTCGCCGGCCATGGCCATGGCGTCTGGAACGCCACGACCGCGGCGGGGCAACGCGCGGCCGATACCCCAGCGCCTGCAGGTGGTCCACGAGGCCGCGAGCCTCCTCGAGGGTGAGCCCCGCGATGGCGTCCCTGAGCTCGAGGACCTTCGGGGAGGCAGTGGAGGTGTAGGCGACGGAGAGGCAGCCGCGGCCGCGGTTGCGGTTGGGGAACGGGAGTGCTCTGGGGAGGGAGGAGGCGGAGGAAGCAGTCGGGACAGACGGCAGGGAGAAGGCGGAGGAGAGGGCGGTGGAAGCTGTGGCCATGGCGCGCGTGTTCTTGGATGCTTTGTTCTGCCCTGCTCTGGAAGGAGAAAGAGGCGGGAGGACGGGGCGGGGATAAGATAAGAAGATGACGCGAGGAGACGGATTCATGTACGATGTGTCATGGGTTGGCCACGGCGCTTGCGCATTGTTGGCCGTTGGATCTGTGATGGACGGTCATCAGAACGCAAAAAATTTGTTGTGCCGTTGGTTCCTACGACCTTTTGCACTTTGGCCGGCTGACGTGACATCCTTTGCACTTTAGTCCACACCATCTAATGATCCAATACACTATACAGGCACTGAGGCACGTATAAAGCTATATGATTATATATGAGTGTTTATAGAAAGAGAATATAATCATATCATCAAACGCTAATGTAAAAATCATTTTCTCCTCCGTAAACATCTTTTTATAGATGCTTAGATGATTATATTATCTATTAATTATATATAGTTATATACATAAGCATCGATATCTAATCAAACATCAATATTATAAACATCTTTCTAAGCATGACAAAAAAAAATCAAAATTTCTTTACTAAACATCTTTTTAAGCAACATTGTAGGTACTCAATCCATGCCATCACGAATGGATAGGTTGCCGCCATCTGGCATATTTTATGCAACTAGCATGAGCACAAGCTTGCTTCTAATGACACGCGTTGTCGAATAATCCTCATTGCAATGAGAAGGCATACGCCTGTACCCATTGCACAAGATTCAAGCAAAAAAAGATCACATCTCGTCTAGCAAAACCCAAGCATCCAGAAAGTACTTTGTACTGTAACCTGCCAGACGGCAGCAGAAATCTATTCCCTGCGCTCACAATGACACAAATCGATCCGGGATCCTTATCTTTACCATGCCTAAAAGGAGCGGTTTTTTCTAAAAAAAATAATACATTTTTTCAAAAAAAAGTTGCATAAATAAATAGTAAAAAAACAAAACTAGACATTTGACGTCAATTGAACTGATGACAGGTGGATAATTCTCCCTGTCGTCAATTGAAATAGATAGGTTACCACCATCTATCGTATTGTTTTATGGCTTTTGTTTGACGGAGACTGAATCATTGAATTGCTCTTGTTTGAAGGTGACACATGCCACTAGAAAAGTCTCTGTCATTAATTGAATTGACGATAGAGGTCATATCGCCATTTTAATTGACGATAGATGTTTGGCTTCCTTTTCTATTGGCTACGGATGTCTAGTTTTGTAAAAAAAAACAACTATTTATTTTTGTATTTCTTCTTTTAAATGTGTTATTTAAAAAATCCAAAAGGGACACACTTGCAAAGCTGCAAATTCCAATCCTCCTCTTCCAATCCACACTAACCCCAGCCTTTAAGCTCACTCCAAGCATATTCACAAGGTAAGCAAGTAGTTGCACCTGCACCTGCACCTGCACGATGTCTTCGTCCATGACGACGACGACGCCACTTCTCGCCAAGACGAATCCGTCAGACGGGCAGCGAGGCGTCGGCGGCTTCGCGGCGGGTCGTACACGCCGGTGTTCATCGTCTTTGGGCGTGATCGCGACAATGCTGGTGATATCTGCCTCGTGGGCGGTCTGCACTAAGAAGCACTGCGGCGCGACCACGCGAGGACAAGGTCGCCTACTACGACGACGACATGGAGGCGGGTTGACCCACGAGCCTCACGGTGGCTTGACCATTGCCAAGATGGAAGCCATTGACCAAACATCTGCAAAAATTCAAAAATTCAAAATTCAATTTGAGTTTGATTTGGATTTCGTTTTTCGTTCAAATTTCGGCAAAAATTCGTCAAATCAAAAACCCAAACCCTAAATCCGCCTTCCCCTTCTCCCTCCCCGCTTTCCCCTCCCAGTCGCGCCTTTGCCCAAGCCGCCTCCCTGTTGACGCTCGGCACACCGTCACCGCTCGGCCACCACCTCATCCGCGCCTCAGACGCCTAACGCCTTCCACCACCCTCGCCGCCTCCACCTCACCCCACCGCCCAAGCACCCTCACCCAACCACGTCGCCACCCCCTCTGCGACGCCGCCCTCGCAGTCGCCCAAGCCCCACCTCACCCGCCACCTCGCCGCCCTACTGCTCCCACCGCCTCCTTTGCCCTATAAAAGGCCACCCCGGCCCCCACTTCCTCTCCATCCCTCACCACCGCCTCCCCCACCCACCCTTCTCCTTCCTAGCGCCGGCAGAGCCGCCCACCCTCAAGCCCGCTCCTCCACCTGCTCGCTCTGCTAGGGACGCTTATGGTCAAGGCCAGCCCACACTGGCCTTTTAGGCAGCCATGTTTTGGGCTCGCGGGCCATTTTTGGCCGAGTGGGCCGCCAAGATGTGGGTGGAGCCCATTCTTTATTCATTTAATTTCGACCTTTTCTCGTTCCTTGCACATAGAAATTCCATTCTTGTTCATCCGAAAAGAAATAGATTTACTATTCCACTTATACACTATTCTTTAGCCAAAAATAGTAAACCCTAGCTACAGTTCAATTAAGCTAAACACAATAATTTCAATTGCCTTTCACTGATCCATTGTCATGTATGAATAGTATTTTAATACTATTCATTATCTGGCATTTTTCGCCCGAAACCCTAATTTGACATTATATGTCATTTTCGACCGTCTCGAGCCCAGAAAGCCCATTCTTGACTCTGTTCAGCTATACCAAGCTCCAAATAAATCTTTCCACCTTCCTATAGATTTCTTTAATCCATTACAATATTTTTGTTGTAGTTGGATCCGAATCTCAAACTCCTTCCTGTCCAAATAAACACCAGATAAATCCCACCAACCCGCACCACCCTTCCTTTAAGTCTCTTTTTGGTTTTATTTACTTGCTTGTCGTTTCCAGCTCCTTCCTTGTTGAGCTAGTTTTTACTTAGTTTCTTTTTATTGCATTGCTTCTCATTAGGTTACGATCTAGACGACCAGACGCCAGAAGACGCCGGACAAGACCAGCATCCACAGGATTTTTTGCAAGAAGGCAAGTTGCATACCTTGAACATATTGAACCTACATTCCATATAATTCATACTATTATCTTCATTAAAATATTTTAACCAATTATTTCATCAAAGAAATAATACTTTTGAATGCCATGATAATTAGATAAATCCTATAACCCCACATACAAACCTACCCAGCACTTGTAGACCATATTCATCTTGACAAGTTCACATAAAATATTATCTATATAAATAGCTTTGTCACTCAATTGTGTTCATCAATCAAAAGCAGTATTGGTGGTTCGCCAATGGTTTTGGTGGAGAGTTGAGGGTTGTGTCCATTAAGTTGGACAACCCAATAGTGTTGTGTCCATTAAGTTGGACAACCCAATAGACTTAGGTTAAAAGTGAGTCATCATTGAAATCTAGAGGTGGACAACCGAAAGTTGGGCCATTGCCTCACTGGATGACAAGTAAGGACAAGAACCTTGTGCCAAGTAACAGACACAGTAACCGCTCAACCACATGCGTGGTCATTACTCCCTAGCTTAGTACACTGCTCATCCGATTGAATATCTACTGGAAAGGTAACTATTCTTGTGTGATAGAGTAGTTGCGGAACTGGGGTGTAACAGGAGTGGGCCTGAAGGGACACTCGGTAGTCTACACACAACGGTAGGTGCCTTCAGCATAGGGTTGCAAGATCCACTGGGCCGGTGGAGTCTCCCTAGGGTCAGATGGAGTTAAAACCTCACGGGTAGAAGCGAAAAAGGTTCACGAAGAAAAGGCTTTGTTATCCTAACTTTCGGTTGTGCGCAAACATGTTGCGTGGCAATGTGAGTTTGTGATATCGTGTGGGTAAAGTTGGGCAACTCTGTAGAGTGAAAATCAATGTTATTCGAATCTGGCAGTGCTTCCTTAATGAAGGCTGTGTTAATGGGTGATTCGATTACATGAGGCATAAGTAGAGTTTTAGAGATGGTAAGTTGGTAATTGTGGTTTGTTGAGAAACCCCTGTTGTTATTATGTATTATTGTTTTACTGTTTTGTAAAACTGCTTTAACTGCAAACTGCATCCACATATGCCTGTTAAGGTAAAACCTAACCATCCTTTGAACTCCTTGCATGTAATTATTTAGGTTTTCCATGTGGCTTGTTGAGTACGGTAGTTGTACTTATTCTTGCATAATCTGCAAACAATTTACAGAAGAAACCTGGGAAAATGTAGAGGATCTGGTTGAACAGGATTTTGGTGGACCCACGGTTGGCAACGACTACTGTTATTAGGTCTCAGCCGCACTCAAGTGTGCCTGTGGTTTGAAGTTCTTTTGTCTTATATTATATTAATTTTGGGGTTGGATGCCCGTTTCCGCTTTCAAACTGGCTGTTAAGCCCTATCTTATGTAATAAAATGTTGGATTTTGTTGAAATCGGAAGCTTGCTTGAGACACTGCTTACTTCGTAATTGCAAATCCTGGGCGGTTGTGAAGAGTTTAACGTTTCCAGAATTTTAGGGGCGTTACACGCATCGTCGGCGACGTCGGTGGAGGCGCGACCGGCGGTTGACGGCGCGGTCGTGGCTCACCAATCCGTGCCATGATTAGGTTATTCTCGCGCAAAGATAGATGTCCCTGCACGTAGTTGTTGCTTCATTGCTTGTTAGTTGTCGCTCTGTACGTAGTCCCGTAATCCTGATGTGAAAAGAATTTGTCTTAACTGTAAATACTAAATTGTGATTGTGAATATGGCCTATTGGCCTATGAACCCGGTTCTAATTAGATGCAGGGCTCTAATTGTTTACCTAGGTCGAGTTATCTCTGTAGGCATTCACTGCAGAAGATACAAAAGGTCTGATCAAGTGTTGAACTCCAAGGATGGCAGAAATATTGCAGGTTTGCAACTGGTTTCATCAAAATCTTTGCTACTTAAAATGACTAGTGGTGGTGAGTAACGCATTCTTGTTCTCCCTCTCTTCTCCTTCGATTCACCGTGCTAATATGTGGGTCTCCACTTCCTCGTATGTGTAGGATCGTTAATGATAATTAGAGAGAGGTAAATGATTGTAATCCACAGCGAAAGCTTTTTCCTTAAATCTACTATCTTTTGATTGTCTAACCTACTAACACCGTAGGAACACAAAAACAAAAAGACAGCAAAGGAGAGGAAATTTTTTCTCGGTACTGTAGCAAACTGCTCGAATACTGTAGCAACAGTATTCTCTCATTGATAAAAAACAGCACTAACTAGGAATCAATTTTGATCTATAATTCAGGGAAGAATTACTCTGACCAGACGACAAAGGTAGCAATCAAACCAAGCAAAGGACAGCAGGAATTCTTGTAGATCGGTTGTAGATGGTAGTCACAAACCAAACTCACAGGAGCATCTCACGTCACGTGACCAGCCGCACAAAGATCAAACAAGGAATACACTTAGGAGAATAAAAAACTCAGCAGCCAAAAACCAAAGTGCTCTCATCCGAATGACATGCGCCAACTCGTACACAGCTCTCAAATCACATCAATGGCAAAAGCAAGCCTCTAGTCATGCACAACAGCTGCAGCCGCCGAGGCCCTCACGGCAATCTATATATTTTTTAGTACATCACCAAACGAAGCCCTGAATTACCTATCACGCACATGCGTGAACCAAAACACCGGCCGTCCAAAAGACCGACTATAGCCACCGCCTGCACATCCCTTATACCCGTACAGCCTTCAAACTCTAATCATTTATGTACTCTAGTCCCAACAAACAAGGATTTCCCTATTTGCTTTCTAATTTTAGACACCTCAAAATTGTTACGTGTCGTAGCCTCCGAACCGCACATTCGTAACTCTAACACGCATCATACATCTTTGATCTTCATGCACCCCAACTTGAGCTCGGTTGTCTCCTCCAGCATTCTCGACCCTCTAGACATAACTTCGCATCAAGCCATCTCCCAGTCCTCACCATAGACCACGTTTGCCTCTAAGTTGCCCTGCACATGCAAAGACCAAAACACCATCTTTTCCCGGCATAGGTTCTTCCCAACTTGATCGACATAAGTTCACACACACCACACGCCTCAAATAACATCAATACCCAATATTGTCAATTATTCATCAACTGAAATATTCTAGACCTAGCCACATGGTCTAACAATCTCCCCCCTTAATGAATACATTGATAATACTTCAAAATCGTGTGTGTTGAATTTTGAAAGAAAAGAGAAATTTACGAAAAGAAGGTTTCAAAACTACAAAGTAAAGAATTTTGACAAACCACAGTAGAAAAACTCTCCCTCAACACAAGGGAAGCAAATTTCTCCATTTTTTTTTCAATTTCTTCCATTTTTCTCCTCCTTTGGTAATGTAATCATCAAGAACTTCAGAGATAGAATAATTCTAAAAAAACAAGGAGAGTAAAAATCAAGAAGGTTTGTAGATTATCCAAGTCACTTCACATTGATTTAATAAAGTAACCAAGCTATCTTTTTGAGTAAAGCTATCTGGATAATATAAAGTCATATACCATATAGCGATGTCAAAACAAGTCTTTAGAATGATTATGCAATTTAAATTAATGACAGACATCTCAATAATGACCAAACCGATTATAAAGAGCACAATGAGATATCACAATAAAAAGTTAAAGCCTAAAAGTGAAGCAAACTTTAAATCTAGATGAGCTAGCAGTCTCATATAACAACTTATTGCTCCACACTCAATTCTTAAGCATGTGGCATGCTTGTAGCATACTTCTTTTCAATGGTGGCATACTTAAAGCATACTTCTTTTCAATGGTGGCATACTTAAAGTATACTTCTTTTTAATGGTGGCATGCTTGAAGCATATTTCTTTTCATTTAAGCACTACACATACATACACACACACATGCACGCACGCGCATAAAAAGATTGCAATAAGAAACATACAAGCCTCATAGCCAAGATTTAAAATAAGACTCACAATCAAGCTAATTCTTTTCGATGAACATCACAAAGTAATAATTATAATCAATCTAGTCAAAGTATTCCGCCATGTCATGCTTTAGTTTAAATGTGGCAAAGTAATTATAACCAGTCACGATCAAAGCTATACAACACATGAGTAAATATGATAACGAGAGCTCTACACCTCATTTGATTTCAATGGCTTGGACTTGATGAGTTGTTTGACAAGTATAATAAACAAAGCTTCTGAAATTTTAAACAACAAGCTCCCCCTCATAATGAACCTATAGGATGCAACACACCCAACTTACTTCGCAAAAGAGCAAACCGGGCAGAATCAAGCGGTTTTGTGATAATATCAGCAACTTGAGAATCTATATCAATAAAATGCAAAACAACATCTCTCTTTTCCACATGGTCTCTAAGAAAATGATAATGAATATCATTGTGTTTGATTCTTGAGTGTTGCACAGGATTTTTAGCAATACTAATAACTCTAGTGTTATCATAGAAAAGTGGTACACTATCTAATTTTAAGCCAAAATCCTTAAGCGTAGCTGTCATCCAAAGCAATTATGAGTAACAAGAAGGGGCAACTGTATATTCAGTCTCAGTAGTGGAAAGTGCAACAGACAACTATTTCCTAGAAGCCCATGACATAAGAGATGTGCCTAAAAAGTGACATGTGCCAGAAGCACTCTTCTTATTAATTCTACAGGACCAAAATCCGCATCTGAATAAGCTCTAAGGGTAAGGTGTGATGAAAAAGAATACCATAAACCAAATTCTAAAGTTGACTAAAGATACCTGAAAATTCACTTAACTGCCTGACGATGTGAAGCACGTGGGGAAGCTTGAAAATGAGCACACAGACATACAGCAAAATGAATGTCTGGCCATGAAGTAGTGAGATACAGAAGTGAACCAATCATGCTTCTATATTCTTTTTTATCAATAGGCTCTTCATCCTTGTCAGGGTCTAACACTGCAATGGATCCCATTGGTGTGGAGACTGGTTTGCTTGTTCCCATGTCAAAGCGACGAAGGAGATCCTTGGTGTACTTGGTTTGATGAACAAAAATACCCAACTTTGATTGCTTGATATGAAAGCCTAGGAAGAACGTGAGTTTTCCCATCATACTCATCTCAAATTCCCTGCTCATAGTATCTGAAAACTTGGAAACGAGAGCATGAGAGGAACCACCAAAGATGATACCATCCACATAAATCTAAATGAGTAAATGATCATTGCCATGCTTGAGAGTAAACAATGTTTTATCTACTTTGCCCATTTGAAAGTCATTTTAAAGCAAATATGATTTAAACCTATCATACCATGCTCTAGGTGCTTGTTTTAAACCATATAAAGTTTTGGACAGTTTGTAGACATGATTAGGAAATTTATGATTTTCAAAACCAGGCGGTTGTCTTACATAAACTTCTTCCTCAATATAGCCATTAAGAAAAGTGTTCTTAACATCCATTTGATACAACCTAAAACTCTTAGATGCAGCAAATACTAAAAGGATTATAATGGCTTCTAATTGAGCAACAGGTGCAAAAGTTTCACCAGAATCAAGTCCTTCTACCTGGGTAAATCTCTGAGCCACAAGTCTAGCTTTATTTTGAACAACAACACCATCCTCACTTTGTTTATTCTTAAAAACCCATTTAGTTCCAATAACATTATGACCAAGAGGAGGTGAAACTAAGGTCCAGACTTTATTACGCTCAAAATTTTCTAATTCCTCATGCATGGCATTAATCCAAGACTCATCAGATAAAGCGTGACTTATATCTTGAGGTTCAAAAGAGGAAACAAAAGCAGCATGAGCATGTGAGGCATCGGAGCTATACCTGTTGCGAAGAACTCTCTTATCTAACTCACCAATCATTTGTTCAGGAGGATGACGTCGTTGAATATGTAGAGCAGCATGTGGAGTCGTTGGTGACATAGGTGTAGTAGTAGTGGCCTCTACCTCATTGGAGATAGGAGCAGAGCCACTAGTTGTAGACTCCATCGGTATAGATACGTGTGTCGAAGTGTGAATTGGGGTTACCCTTTCATCGTCGTTAGAGTCATAGAAGATGTCTTCGGGTACGTCATTTACCTATATACCTGCATTATCGGGTCTAGTATCAGGACTAGCCTCATCAAAAGTGACCTCGCAGGTCTCAGCAATTTTGTTAGCTTCTAAGTTGAATACACGATAACCTTGAGTGTGAGCTGCATATCCAAGAAGAATACCATCTGAGGATCTAGATTCAAATTTATCGAGATTTCCATGTTTAAGAATAAAACATCGATATCCAAACACCCTCAAGTGAGAAATATTAGGAGAATGACCAAAACGAAGTTAATAGGAAATCTTATGCAATTTAGCTCACAAAAAAAACTCTATTATAAATATAGCAAGCGGTAGAAATAGCTTCAGCCCAAAACTTCCTAGGAGTAGCTTGTTCATTTAACATCGTTCTAGCCATCTCAACCAAAGTTATATTTTTACGTTCTACAACACCGTTCTGTTGTGGCACATGAAATGAAGAGAATTGATGATATAAACCTTTTTCAGTACAAAAAGAAACAAATGATGTGTTCTTGAATTCAGTTCCATTATCACTTCTAATTGATCTAAGTTCTCCTGGGAGTTCAGTGGTGAGTCTAAGTGCAAGCTTTCTAAAGTGACCAAAAGCTTCGTCCTTAGATGCCATGAAAAAGACCCAAGAGTATCTAGAGTAATCATCAACAATAACAAGAATATACTATTTACCTCCAGCTGACTGAACAGGACCTACAGTGTCCATGTGCAACAATTGACCAAGTGCGTTAGTCATAACAAGTGTGAGTGGAGGATGTGATGCAAAAATCATCTTACCGTGACGACAGGGTGAACAAACAAAATCCATTGATTTTTCAATTTTAAGATTAGGTATTCCTCTAACAAGATTCATATTACTGATATGAGCAAGATGATCAAAACCAATATGACCTAATCTACAGTGCCAGTGAAATAAACCCTTAGAATCAGATGAAACAAGACACCTAAAATCAGAGGATGATGAATATGAAAAGTCACCCTTAAACAAACGACCAACTCAAATAATTTTGCACACTAGATTGCCAGATGAATCTAAAATGCAGCATGAATGCTTTTTAAAGCTCACCTCAACATTATCGTCTATCAGCTGTGAAACTGAAAGCAAACTATAGCTCTACCTTGAGCATTGTCCCCAAAAGTAATCATCTCATCACCGGTGGCATGAGTGAGGGAGGAGAACCATCGTGAGTATCTGATCATGTGGCAAGAGCAACCAGAGTCAATGAACTGTATGTTCTCCTTCCGCTTGCGACGAGCCTACAAAGCACGAACAATCATCGGTATCTTAGTACTAGGGTCAGAGAATAAATATTTAGGTAACTAGTACTAAGATACGCGATGAACAGGAGCAACAGTAGGCAGATACAAAGAACTTTTAGATTCTGTGCACTGCCGGTCAAATAGCCGTTGAAGTGCCGCCGGTCTGACCACGTGAAAGACACCGGTCTGACTGGTCCTGTCGCAAAAACTCTCAAACCTACAAAAAATTGTTTAGAGGGAGCAAAGCGATGATAAGGAGTTTGACCAAACTCCACTCTATAATGAGAAATCTTTCTTCAACAAGCTTAACAACCTTAGGAGGATTATTCTTGACATGCTCAACAAAATTAAATTCTAGACCATGAATTTTAATACTCACTTTTGACTTGTCTAGGACCATATTCAATTTTTTTTTGTCAAAGGAAAATCTCTCTAAAGTATCCTTAAGATTTCATTTTCTTTAGCTAGAGTGGGACAAGTTATGCATTTAACAGTTTCATTCGCAAGATTCTTAGAAGCACTAGACTGAGCCAATCTTTTTTTTCAGTAAAATTATTAAGTTGTCTAGTCAAAGCTTCTATTTCTATGTTAAGTTTAGAGCAGGTAGAGCAAGAAGATATCTCATGATAAAGCATTCGTTGAATTGTTTCCTGAGATGAATTAAGTCTAGCTTCTAGCAATCCACAATTAGAGCAAGTTTTAGTTAGAGCATTTGAAATTCTGTCTACTACTACATGGGAAATTCTTAAAGCAAATACCAAAATTTTAGCAATCCTAAAATTCTATTCTTTTTCATATTTCCATTTCCTTTTCCCCAAATCAAATAATAACAAACAGGAGCTTAAAAAATTTAAACAAATAAAATTCTACAAAAATTACAGTACGAACTAGACTATGTCCGGAACCTCCCCTAAAATTTTCGTAAATTTCAAAGCCACTCTTCCCTATCTAAAAATCCCCTAAACACCTTAGCTATTTTAGGAAATCTGGAAACTCAACTTCTTTTCTTCCTCTCATCGGCCAGTGGGACCCACGTACAGACTTTCTTCTCTATGTGTGCTTGTGCTCAGCGCCAGCTCCATGGACACGTGCCCTCCTTCCTCTACCATGCCCATGCCGGCCACCATCGACCTCTCCGCCCCCTCCATGCCTATAAGAGGCAACGCCAAAGCAACCGAGCCCATCCTGTCATTTCCTCCCCTCCTGTAACAGCCCAAGATTCTTAAGTTGGATTAGTTAAGCACCTAAAGTGAATTTTTGAAATTTGGGACTTCTTAAAACTTTTTGCGTAAACCATATGTTGGAAATCCTTGATTTTTAAAGACTGGAATTTCAAACCTAGAATGCAATACTCCTCCATCAATTTAAAAGCTCAAATCAAAGTTGGGGAAAATTAAAAGGTTTCAAGTATGGGAATGTATTTTGGGTTTCAACTTAAAAATAGTAATACTGCAAATGCTCCTAGAATGCTTGAGGAAGTTTCAAAAGGAATATCAATTTCAAAACTTGAAAATATACTTTCTTAATTTCAGAAATACAACCTGAATATTATCTTGGAAATATAATCAGACCCATAGCTGGGAATATTTTAGTTGAGTTATATATGCTCCGGTTTGCTTAATTGAATTTTCTGGAATTTTTGGAGGTTAATTGGTTTCTTTTCAATTTGCATGTTCAAAGTGAAATTGAATTTCAAAATACATACAAAACTTGTGAACAATGCTTGAAATAATTTTTCTAGGTTTTGGAACACTTTAGTAACTCACCTTTAAAATTTCACATTTTTTAGATTTTAATTACTCTTTTTAAGCAACCAGTCAAACTTGTAAATTAAAAGTCAAATACTAAACATAGAAAATTAAAAGAATTATAGAGAATAATGCAACCCATGAAAAATTCTAGAAAAATTATACATTGATATACATAGTGTCAGGAACTCTCCATAAAAATTTAAGGATTTTTACAACTAGGCATCTAAGACTAAAAATTACCTAATCAATCTCAGCCATTTCACAAATTCTGGAAAAATCCTTTTGTTTGCCTCCCCCACTGACCTGTCGGGCCCACCTGACAGGCCCTTCTTCTCTAAGGCTCTAGCGCCTCTGACTGCCATGCACTACTTCATTGTGCCCAAACATGGACACATCGCCCTTCTCCTCGCCTTTCACCGCTGTTTTCTTCTTCCGTGTCCACCTCACTTTGTTCACCTCCCCTCTCCATCCTTCCTCTTCTTCACGGCTCAATTTGAGCTCCAGTGCCAACCGCCAAAACCGCCGAGCTGCTCATCACCATCCCAGCTGCTCCAGCGAACCCTAGCCGCCCCCGACCGCGTCACGACGCGCCTCCAACCCCAAGGAGCAAAAACCCTCATCAATTTGGGGAATCCGTCGCTAGAGAGCCGCATGCCTACTTTCTTCTTCAGTTTCGGCCGGCACCGCTTCCACCGTCACCGCTTCTTCTCTGGTGAGCCTATGCTCGATTCCTTCCTCCGTGAGCATCACTAGACACCCCCCCTATTGTCCCCTAGCACGCACTCTTGCACTCCTCCACCCCAGGGCCCCCGCCACGGTGACGCCACCATGCCATCCGATGCTCGCGCTGTCGGCCTACCTCAGAGGTTCCTCGTCTCCGCCGACCATTCCATCGCGATCCAGGTACCCTAAGGAAGCTCATGCTCCCCCTATCTCTCCCCCTCCCCCATCCGAGCACCGTCGCACCGTTTCGCCCCTATGACCGGCCGTCGTGAGCCATCTCCTGGCCGCTACCATCCCGCTTCGGCTGCGCCTCCACCACCACTAGGGCCACCATGCTGCCCCAGTTCTATTTTTTGCCATTTCTCGCCGCCGCCAACCTCCATGTCGTCGGCGATGGCCGCCACCCCATTTCAGCCTGAGCTCCCCTGTGCTGGCCTCCCTTCTCTGTCCCTGTGTGTTACCTCTCTGTGACTTAAATTGGAACCCATGTGTAAAGCCAATCAAATGTTGTTGTCAAACATTAGGGCTATCAATTTAGTCAAGCAATTGAGTAAACAATTTGATGTTTAAGTTTTGAAGGAAGATTAGTTGACAACACCTAGTTTTAGAAAAACTTGCTATTGTAGGTTACCTGAATAGTAATATGAAAAATATTAGTTTTGTCAAAAGACTAATAACATGACTAATTCAAATAATTAGAGTCTTTCGTGATTCAATTAGTACTTTAGCTAGTGTTGTGATTAGCTAATTGATCACTCAAAGGATTTAATAGATTTGAAGTTTGAGTTTTGAAGACAATTAGCTAATAATATTTCAGTACAGAATGTTTCTGTGTGGTAGGTTATATGAACAGAGGGTGTTTAAAAACAACAGAGAGTTTAGGCCACCCAAATGAATTAGCAAAAATTGAACTTTGAAACTTGGGGGATGTTTAGTTAGCAATAACTCAGTTTAGGAAACAATTCGATTGGTAAGAGGTTTGAACAGAAAAGATATTTTGAGGAGAGTTAGAATTGACAGAGGACTTGTGCCATCCTTATACAAGTGATTAGTTCAAAGGATAGGTGATAAGTCCACTAAGTAGTTAACTTGGGAATGGAAACTAATTTAGAATTGCTTGTTTAATTAGGGGGGCGGTTTAAGATGAATGGTAGAAACAATTAGGAGCTCAGCCAAAAGGATAGTGGTTAAAATTAACAACTAATGGGAGCTTCATATTTGTAATCACCTGTTAATAGCAATAGTAGCACTAGGTCAATGAGTTAGATAATACCAATTGGTTAAGAAATTAAAGATAAAAACTCATTATCATATACTTATCATAAAGTCATAAGATTATAGTATAAAATCTTAAGATCATGCTCCCAGTTAAAAATCCACAACAAATTGTTTACAACATGAAATTGGTTAAACTTTGAAAATTCATATGAGCTCCAATTGAACTAAAGTTTTCACCTAAATGCATCTAAAATCATTCTCTACCTTCTGTATTAATTTCATAATTTTTGGAATCTTCGTGTTTATTTGGTGTTTTCGCTTTGTCGGTTCTTATCGTTAGATGACGATGATTTGGAAGTGCAACCGAAATGATCATGAGGATGTCTAGAGTTCTATCAAACAAATGCAAGCACCTATTCCGTTGATGCATGTTGATCCTATTATATTTCAAATTATTATCTTGTTTGGAACTGTATGTATGCATGCTTTATTTGTCAAGTTAATTTTGTCGATTAGAGGTAGTTAATCCTGTTGCATGAATTACATAAAATTATTCATCCCCTGCCACTAGCCTAAGTTAATAATCCCACTGGTGAATTAGAGCCCGGTGGATGTTATATGGTCTATTATGTTTATTCGATGTCATTCTTAGCTTCCGGCAGATTGGACGATTGTCGACTTTGTCGATAACCTTGATCACATAAATTATTTTTATTATGCTATATCCAGCACCCTGTGCTATCATATTTGGAAAACTAAAAATAAAAATAAAACGATTTGGACTTGGGCACATGGTTGATAGGTGTGGTTATCGGGTGTGTGGTTGGTGCCCGAGTCAACAAGGACCGAACATCTTGTTACACTGAACCAAGCATTATTGCGTGCATCCACATTAGGGTATTGAGAACCCCTCTTGACTTAGTACTTTGATGTGTGTTAGCTCCGAGTCGCAGGTGGTGGTTGTGTGTTGTGTTTAAAACAAATGTGTTATTGTTGTTGGGTGTGCGGGGTGGGTTCCTATCAAGGTTCTCCACACCGAGGAGCATCGGTAGTTGCTAAAGCTAGGTCGAGGACTCCAACACAACGTATGGGTTTCCATCCATATGGGCAACTAGTAGTTAATACATAATATTGAAAACATCTCGTGGGACTTAACTCTGCCGGCATACCTTCGGAAGTGTGCTTTATCTAGTGGCAAGAGAAGCGGTCTGACATGTGGGTAAAGTTGTACACCCCTGGAGGGTTTAAAAATTCGAATAGCCACGTCATTGGTTATGGACACGCTTGGTGAGGTCTTTCAAGAGTTAGACTTAACATTTTGGTATTTAAACTTAAAACTTGATCGGTGGTATTGAAAATGGTTTCTCATACTATGTTTGTGTGCTGCAGGGACAACCACCTGTTGATCATTAGTTGTTGTCTAATGTTATTTACTCGCTGTTATTTGAAGTATTAAAAATGTTTGCTCATTTCCAATTTAAATCTACTACATTGTATTCAAATTAAAATATTGCTTTATGCTGAAAATGAACTCTATAGCCTTCTCCATTGAGTATAGCTTGCATGTAGCTATGTATAGGCTTGGTAAAGTCTTGCGGAGTACATTCGTGTACTCACTATTTGCTTTTATTTACTAATCTGGACAGTACGTGTTGAGGTTGAATCGGGTAAGGAAAGTTTGCGCAGGAACATTGATTTGCTAAGGTTTGAACCCCAGTCGATTGCCTTGCGGATTATGGCAAGCTATTGGGACTCCATTGATGGTTAATTTATGGTTTTATATTCGTTTATCTACTGTTTTCTGCTACGTACTTGATATTTTATTTTGCTATTAGGCCGATTGGCCCTAGGTATGAAACTTGTACCTTGTAGGCTTATATGTTGTAAATTATGAAGATTGTGGTATTTGTGATAACCTGTGTATAATTTGATATTGTTTGTGAAGGTGTATGTGTACCGCTCCTGGGAGGTACATAATACACCGAGAGCCGGGAATTTCTCTTGTGATGCTAGGACCGTTGGGATTGTTAAGCATTACAAGTTAAATCCCCAGGCTCTGACACCTCCCTATCTTCTCCATCAAGCCCAGCTATGAAGAAAATGTAGTGCCCGCGTGAAAGTATCTAGGCCCTCAGAATTGTTTTTGGTAATTAATGTTAACAGTATGTTAAGGGACTAACATATGTGCTAAGATGTGTTAAAGGTTAAGTCTCAATGATTGATTGATGACAAGGCTATTGGTAATGCGCGTGTAATAAAAGATCAACATGGATCAAGACAAAGGTATTATATAGCCTAAGGACCCTTTTATAGTTTTTACCGGTCGTGGTGTACGGAGAAAAGATCGGTTTTGTAGGCTAAATGTTGTACTATAAAGAGGAATCATGGCTAGTAGCCTGAGGATCTTTTATGTGCCATCTTGATCAACTAGGAGTCATGCATTGCATTTATTTTTGCTTCTGGAAAACAATTCAGAAAAATTGGTAAGCCCGCAAGTATTGAGCGGTATTACCGCAGGTCGGTACCTGCGGTAATACTAAAATATACATGGCGGTATATACTTTCCAGAGAGCATGTTTTGGATAATTTTGTTGAAATCCCAAAATTGGTAAGACCGCAAGTACTGAGCGGTATTACCGCTAATAGGTAATACCGAAATCTTGTTGGCGGTATGGATTTTCCAGTGGGCATGTTTTAGGGAGTTTTCTTAAAACCAGTAATCGGTAAGATCGCAATTCTTCTACGGTATTACCGCAAGTCGATAATGCTGAGTTTTACATGGTGGAATGATTTTTCCAGAGAGGCTATTTTTCTTGAGTTCTTTATCCTCTAGAAATTGGTAATACTGATATAGCTGAGCGATATTACCGCTATGCGGTAATACTGAATTCTAGTTGGCGGTAGTACCACACCTTTTTTCGTAACAGCTAGTTCAAAGCATTAAATGTGACTATTCCGACCGTTACTCCTGAAATCGGTAATACCAGGTTTGAACGGCGATATTACCGCAAATGCTGAACTTTTCAGGGAATTGGTTCAAACGGCTAGTTTTGTTGGTGGGGGTTATAAATACCTCCCCACCTGCCTCTAGCTTAGAACTTCTTGAGCATATTCACTCTCATTGAGTACCCTTGAGCTCTTAGACACTCTCTACTACTCATTTGCTTTGAATTCTTATTTTGAGGTAGTTGAGAGCATTCAAGTGCATTGCATCATTAGTTAATCTTGTTGGCACTTGATTTTTCTCAAGCAAACACTTGGTTTATTACTCTTGGTGCTTGCCGACACCTAGACGGCTTTGGAGGAAGTTTGCACAGTGAGCTCTTCAAAGAAGATTGTGAAGAGTCACGACAACGGATTGTGAAGTGGTTGCGTGCTCACCATCTCTGGAGAGGAGGAAGAGCAACGATAGTGATCGAGAGTTAAGGCTTAATTCGTGGAGCCAACTTGATTCGTTCAAGTTTCTTCAGCGTGGACTAGTGAAGACCGGCAAGTCTTCGATACCACGGGAAAAACATCATTGTCTCCTTTGTGGTTTTCTCTTGTCTTTACTATTCCGTATTTACATTTCTAGCAATTTACTTGTGTAAGATTTGCTTAGCTAAAATTGTATCTAGTATTGACATTAGCTCGTAATTGTCTTATATAGCTTAGTAGTTCTATCATCATATTTGTGCTATGAAGCTTTGTTAAAGACAATCTTGTTTAAAATTGTTATTTAGTACAAAAGTTTTAAAAACCACTTATTCACCCCCCCTCTAGTCGGTTATCCTTGATCCTACACCGCCGGTCGAACATGTCACGTGGCATCCCTCGTCGTCCCGAGTAGAAGCCCCCAATCAATTGGAAGATTGCATCAACGGAGCACCGCACATGCGCTTCTTCCCCGTTCTTGGTCAAAAGCCGTCGCCATTGCACTCTTCACACGGTAAACTTCCGGCCAATTCTTCCCCGAGGGAGCACCTCCGCACCTCCCTCATCCTATTTCCCCCTCCCACCGGAGCTCTCCCTCTCCCCAGCGGTGCCCCCACGGTGAACCCACCGCGTCGCCACCGATTCGTGTCGCCAGGCCGCCACAGCCGCCCTCGGCCCCCTTTATTCACTGCGATGAGTTCCCTTCGCCCCCTGGGTCCTCATGCGTGCCTCCGTCTCCCTCCTCTCCTCTTGACACCGCCAAGACCATTTAGTTCCTTGGTAGGCCGTCAAAACCATCTCCCGTGACCACCGTCCCGCTTCAATCGCTGCCACCACCCTTGGACTCTCGCCCACCCCAGTTCCATTTTCGCAATCCCTGGTCACCACCGCCCACTCCCTCACCAGCAACGAGCCATGCCCTGACCGCCAGTTGTCTCCTCTACTGGTTCCCCCTTGTGCTCACACTGTTTGTTCTTTTTTGTATGAGTTGAGCAAGTGCTTGACAGTGGTTTGTTCAGTTAGGAGGTTAGGTGATAATTGCACTGAGTAGTTAACATGGAAATGTAGGATAATTTAGAGGTTTACTTGTATAATTAGAGGTGATTTAAGATGAATGGTATGGGTGGTTGTCAGTGAGCACTGAACTGATATGAACTAAAATTTCAAAGACAAATATGTATGATGCAAATGCAAGTCTGAAGTAATATTGTAGTAACACAGATCATTGAGTATTGCAGATAACATTGCATAGATATTTAGTTGGGTAATTAGTTAGCGAATTAGAAACTGTTAGTAGATTACTTATCTACTAGAGGTTCTATTGTTAGAAAGCAATATGGTTAGAAAGCATGTGTCAGTGGCCCTCTATCCCTCTGTGGCTCTCAGTGTATGTATGTGAATGTCAGTGAACTCTCACCCTTTAATGGTTACTTAGGTTCTGTTAGTAAGCTACTTAGCTAATAGATGTCCAGTTACAAGATGCAGTTACAAGGACTAGGGGCTAATCAAGAATGGCTAGAGTTTGATCGAGTAATTATCTGAGTTAAGTATTGTAGCAGATACGTTATGCTTGAAATCTCAATGTCAGTAGAGGTAAATGACTTGTAGTGTTTTGAGAAAATAGTAACTAGCAGTGAGCCCCCTTACAAGTAGATGTTAATTAGAAGTCTATTAGTAGATTAATTAGTGAATAATTTAAAAGTACTCAGTGGGATATTACCATATATACTGCCAAGACAAACTCAATTAGAAATTGTACCAACTCAATTTTCCAATGCAATCCAAATTGAGTAACTACTACTAAAGATAACCAAATAGCACAATAACAGTAGATCATGCCTTTACTAAGAAATGGCATTGTAACCAGGGTAATCAGATAATAATTATGTTAGTGATCTAAAAAGTCATTCATGACCAAATGGTATTAGGGGCGGTAGTATGACATTAACTTTTAGTTAAGGGAGTAAGGCTAGCTAGAGTTGGATGTAAACCATGAATAGTTGGACAACATTAGGTAATTAGAACCTAATATAATATGCTCATAGTTAGAAATATGCTAAGTTAGTTAAGTCCGATTAACATATAATAGTTATAAAAGCTATCGCTAAGTATATGAATAACCGTTGTGCCCTAGGCCATGGGTATAATATTGATAACAATGGGGTTGCGTCGATTAGTGATTAGTAAAATGATGCAGTCATGTTTAGACATACACATACACAAGATCCAACACTACTAAGTTCGAGCCACGCAAGTAGTGAAACTAGCTAAAGATCGACGTGGCAATAAACTCAAATCCGTAGACACCCCTAATCATAATGTTAGGCTAATGCCTAGCCTGTGCTTGGAGGTTCCAACTAAGGCTTATGGAATTTCCTTGATAAATATAAACCGATAAGATAAACTATTAAATGAGCTAGGGCCCATGCGTCGGTGAGACTTATGTCTACCCAAAATAAGCCTCGCGTTTATGCATGGGTCTCACCTAGCTATCATGGAACTTCCTCGGTAAATAGAAAGTAATAACTAAAATAATCATTAGAGCGGCTAGGCGTCGCGTGAGTAGCAATGATACACTCTCATGTGGCTGATAGAAGTTCATCCACCAAACGAACATCACCTAGGCTTCGGCTATCATCTGTCGTTATCCGTCCCCAGTGATCGGACGATTCGTGATCCAAAAGCAGATCTGAGAGTATTACCTAACTAAGTAATCTCTCCCATCTAGGTAACCAATGTGGAATATTCATATGAATATTCCCTCCATCCCGTTGGGATCTTAACCTCTTGCACCAACAAACTTTCCGAGAGCCCGATCCCTCTTGCCCTCACTCCGGATCAAGCGGTTAGTTAAACCTAAGTCTGATTATCAACCCAAAGCCCTACCACTATACCTAAAGGGTAGAATTTGGATTTATCTACTTTCATCTGCAGTATTTATTTCATCAACTCCTTAGTTATACTTTGGTCTGAAGTATTTCCTTCATCAACTTTCTATGATTATATTTCGTCTATAGTATTTCTTTCATCAACTCCTTTGGATATACTTCATCTGAAATATTTCATTCATCAACTCCATTAGGTATGATTAGTTTCGCTAGGAGTACTTCGTCCTTCCAAATTATCATTAGATATGTTTACTTTCATTCGAAGTGTTTTCGTTTGTTTGAATGTATTTGGATTTATTGAATTTCATTTGATTACTTTCAGTCGTTCTGGAGTTCAATCGTATTCTGCGTAGTTAGAATCTGAAGAGATAATGGAACGACAACCCCAACAAGGACGAAGCTGGGGTCAAAATTGTCAGAACATTGAACAAGATGATTATCAGCACGTTGAGCGAGATTATTATCAAAATATCGAGAAAGGTGAATATCATAATATTGAGCCATATCAAAACAATGAGCAAGGCGAGTCAATACTTTGATCATTTTGCACCTAATTTTTGCAGTTATATTGTTTTACTTATGAAATTGCATTGTTATGTTATATCTAAATATGTTGAGTTAAGCTCGTAGCTACTACCCTATTAATAATTGTGTATAAAATTCCAACCCTTCAAATTTGGATATTATCCTTGTCACCCTAGATTAATAGGATACTTAATAGCCACTAATTACCATTTAAAGGACATGCTTAGCTTGGCATAGTATCATTGTTATCCAGGCATTAAATTTCCCGACATCACTTAATCATTCAAAACATGAAAACTGGATTTGGGCAGTCGAGGCTAGAGTCTGGCTGGTATGTTGAACTAAAGGTTATTTTAAAAACAAAGGAAAACCTGAAAAAACGGATTTCAACTTGGGCGGCTGGAAAGAGTGATCAGTGTCGGGTGCATGAGAGAGAGTTGGTTTGTGGATGTACCGTCCAAGTCAATTAAGGACTGAATGTGGTGATGATCTCTCATGTAAAAATAGTACAACCATAAGTCTGTAACACTTAAGAACTGGCTAACTAATTTGTTCGTCACCTCGCAATTTCACCACTGGTGGATTGTGGAGTGTACAAAGAGCAAATGGAGTCACCGATCTGCACAGCGCCAATGAGAGACCTCCCGGGGGCAAGGCCTAAGGATGTGATACTTAGCGACGTAAAAGTGCGATGAGGTGGGACATTGTAAAGGCCTTGTGATAATCAACATTAACCACACACCTACGGAAGTGTGTCGGGGCAGTATAAGTTGATTTATCTCTTGTCGGTAAAATGTACAAGCTCTGCAGAGTAAGAAAACTATCTAGATAGACGTGCTTACGATCAAGAGTGGTGCTGAGAACTTGCTTGATATAGCTTTTATTTTTTTTATAAAATCATTTGTGTGTGTGGAATGAATAGAGTGGGCTGGAGCCTAGCAGTTGGAAATGTTGGATTGGAGCTCTAAGAGTTGAGAAAGTCTAGTCGGGGACCAATGGTAAATACAGGATAGCTTGAGTATTGGGTGGCTGTAGTCTCTCAATGGTATAGGAGATGGGATCTCCACTAATACTTTACAATAAAACTCAGTTTATGGAAAATCCGTATTAGTTAAAATGCTAAGTCTCAGGTTTTACTACTACTTACCCTATTTCAATAAATGGTTTTGTGTAAAATAAAAGAACCTTTGAACCTCCCTTATTTAGCCATATATAATAATTACATTGTGTGTTGACTCGCAAGTACTGTTGTGTGCTAATGCTCGCTATTTATATTATTTTAGTCAGTAAGCATAAAAGAAGGTTTCATGAATAATTATGAGCATTGGACAAGACTGAAGATAAAAAGGCCAAGAACTAGGTCGCGAATCCACAGTCGATTGCCGATGAGTATATCGTACGGGTTCCACGTGTTACACTTTGATGTTGCTTCCGTTGTTGTTGTTTGAAAGGTATTCGGCCTGTTCGACCATTATGCAGGCCAAAAGCTGTAAGATATATTTACGCTTTGTTTAATATTATGTAATAATTTTATATTTTCGTGATATGTGTTTGAACCAATAATATAATTGTGTGCGCTATCTATTGATCCAGAAAATAACATAAATATATACAGTAAATCCTAAGTTCTGAATTTGGGGTCTCCAGGGGCGGAGCCGATCGACCTCTTCAACTACCCTTATCCACGCCCGCCGATCACCTCGCTTCCAACCTCCGCGCCGTCGAACCGCGCCATGTCTCCGGCGATCGCCGGGGAACACCGCGGCTGCGGGGCTTTTTTTTGGAAGCTTACCTCTCCTCTGGAACGGGAGCAGAGCCCGAAGCCGACAAACCGACAAAAGCGAGGAGACTTTCGCTCCGTAGTAACCTAAGAAGGCATCTACGTCCGTCCGATCAGATGGACGGTTTGATCGACAGTGAAAGCATCTAAACCGCACCGCCTCACGACAACACTGCCACTTACATCACCCGCTCCGCTGAGCATCAATGACAACCGGGGCCCACTAAAGTTTGGCAACCATTCGCACGAGCGCACAGATGCAGAGCCTGCGGAAGCTGGCCGCCACCACATCATGAAGCCTTGGGCCAAAATCCGTGAGGAAAGGCTGTAATTGCAGCACAAATACTGTGCAACGTTAATTACAGCCCACTGTTGAGGCATTTTCAAATGTCAAGAATACCAGTACCAGCACTACGCCATGTCTGCAGATTCATCTAAGAGAGCTGTCTGCCTTAGGGATGGTAATCTTGCCCGATCATCCGTGTATCTACGGGTAAAAACTCTAATAGAGGTGGGTATGTTCTTCAATTATTACACACGGGTAAGTTCATGGGGGGCAAACTCTGCCCAATGGGTAAACAAGCATGGGTATGGGGGAGCTTCACCCGTGCCCGTTCCACCCGATTACCCGCCATCTCCTACTGACAGGTGGGCCACATTTAAAAAACCCTAACATGTCCCTCGACGCCCCTCCTCGTCCACCAGATGACCAAACCCAGGCACAGCCGCCACCAATTGAGTTGGGAGCCCCAACCACCTGGCCTCCCACTCCTCTCCTTCCAAGCTCACAATAACCCAGAAAGAGCAGGAGCGCAATGGCATCCATCATCATGCAGGTCGCCGTGATCCTCCTCGACATCATCGCCTTCGGCCTCGCCGTCGCCGCTGAGCAGCACCGCAGCAAGGCAAGCCCGTCGCTAGCACCCCCCCCCCCCCAAAAAAAAAAATCTTTCCTTCCTTCCTCTTGTTTTTCTTGCCCTGCTAACGTCGACGGAATGCTGCTGTAGGTGACCGTCATGTTGGACCTGGCCAAGGAGTATGACTACTGTTTCTATGACTCAAACATCGCCATCAGCTACAGCGTTGGTGCGCTTCTCCTCCTCGCCGCAAGACAAAGTCATCGTCATGCTCGCCACCGCCGCCGCTATGGCGCATGCCCCAAGCCTAGGGGCTTTCAGCAGCGCCTCATTTATCCGATAACGATTGAATTCTTTTTCCCCATTTCCCTGCTCTACTCCTCGAGATCTCGGTTGTTTTTTTTTCCTCTCTCCTTTCGTCGTCTTCTTGATCCGAGTCGGCGGTAGTTTTAATTGCTACAACAATTTGAACGAGATCTACATTTCCTTGTGGTTTGAATTTTGAACTGATGGTTCATTGCTTCAGCTTACATCCGTTTGCTACTGGGTGATGTGGGATTGGATCTTGTGGTTTGAACTCGTCTTGTGCAACAGAGCTTGCATTTGGACTCTACTAATGGTAAATTGGTGATGGGAGATTAAAAGGCCAATTCTGATAATTCTTTATGTTAGGTTGCTATTAATTTAGAGCTAAGAACCACTTTACTATAGTGGTTCTGCCCACTTCCTAGCTAATTTACTGGTCCTAGCTAGGATTTACGTTGTTCAATCTTGCCAAGGGTGGTCCTTTGATAACAGTTTAGGGGTGGTCCATGATGCATTGTTCGTGGGTAAACGGGCATGCCCGCGGGTGACGGGTACCCGCGGGCGACAGGTATGGACGAGGTTGTTCGCCCGTCGTCCTTCGCGAGTATGTCCATGTGGGGAAAACGGAGTCGCGGGCATGGGTATGGGCGAGCACTACCCGCGCCCACTGCGCCCGATTGCCATCTCTAGTCTGCCTTAGCCATGCAACGGAGCGGGTAATTTTTGATATACCGACCGAAGGGTCACTAAGCGAATACGAGAGGAAGAAGTAGATATATAATATTATCCGTGTCCTACTTCAATTTCAAGAAAAAATACGGAATATAATACAGGATGAGAGATATCTGTCCATATGTCAAATGGTATGAGGAAAACATGTTATGATTTCACTTAGAAACAAGATAATAGATATGTGGGTTGCCACATCTGAGTTATTTTTTTGTTCGATATCTCAGCTATTAGTCTATTCGCGTTCGCTCTGATTTGCACTCCTAATGTCCAATGTCCTATGTTAGGTGCAAAAGAAATGGATAATTTCTGTCCGACCGACCGACCGACCGAAGGCTCGTGGAGCGAATACGAGGTGAAGAAATGAGTATCTGACACTATCCGTGTCCGATTTTGAGAAAAAAAAATAGAATATATAGTATAGGACGAGCGATATCCGTTTGTATCCTCTCTAATGGCACCCTAGTCTGCATGGCACCGAGTCAACATCCTGATCAAACCTGACACAGATCCGATGTAATCACATCCATTTGAGCTCTGAATGATCTGAAATTGCGATCAACGGTCAGGATTAACGCATCAACAAAAGGTCGTACTATCACAATTGCATAATCTCACGTCCTATCCAACCCAGCTTGTGTGCAGTGGATAGAATTACCGCACAGTGAAAGGTTACTGCACCAAGTGCAAGTGCTGCATATAAAGCGAAGCCCATGGTTGTGGCTTGAGAGAAGGAGCCGCGGAAGCCACCCATAACACGGGACACCGGACACGCGAGGCAGAAGCTGAAGTCTGAGTAACTAACGAAACTAGCAAGAGCATGGACGATGACTTCACCTTCGCCGTGGTCCCGCGGCCGCCTCTGGCAGGCGGCGGCATCTTCCCCGGCGGCCGCCGCATAGGCCCACCGTACCCGGTCTTCGGCCGGCCGCGGTCGCCGCCGCGCTGGCGGCCTCCGGAGCCGGGGACGGCCACCGCGCGGGTGCCGTTTGGGCGGCTTCTGCTGGTGGACCGGGGGCTGTCATCGGCGCAGCCGCTGGACGACCACCACAGCCTCGATCTCGACGGGGAGACAGTGGGAACGTACTACTGCTCGTGGTGTCCCGGGTGGCCGGTGGCGGCCTCCCCAGCGCGCTGCCAGAAGAGCGGCTCCACGGGGTCGCTCCTCCGGTGGCGCCAGCGGCTCATCGGGCGGAGCCACAGCGACGGCAAGGAGAAGTTTGTGTACTTGAACTCGAGCTCCTCCGAGCACAAGGGGAGGAGCGGCGCCGAGGGTGGCATCGGCGGCCATGCCTGGAGCTATTATGCCAAGGGCGGCAAGGGAGGCGGCAATGGCGGGCGCCGGAGGTCGTTCCTTCCGTACAAGCAGGACCTCGTTGGGCTGTTCGCCAACGCCACCGCGTTCCGGCGGAGCTATCACCCGTTTTAACGTGCCCTCTCGTCTCTCTCGCCGCGTTCGGTTGCTTCTCTGCGTACGTATACGAATTGAATTACGGAGAGTAAGTTTGTATGCTATTTGTGATTGGTAATTTTGGTTGCATCATTTCTTTGTTGGTAATTGAAGTGTAACAGAGCTTGTAGCAGTATATATATAGTCAATTTTTCTATCTTCTTTCTGCGTTAATTTGTACTAGAATGGCACCCGCGCCACCAGCTGGCGCGTACGCATCGGAATGGCTTGGCGTGGGCATGCGCGTGGCGTCCTGGCGAAGGTGGGCCCACGGGCTGTGGAGAGAGCTGCGCGCGAAACAGAAGGCGCGGGAAGGTGATCCAGTGGACACACGGCCATGGGAAGGGCGAGAAGGATCGAGAGGGGACGGGAGGAATCGCTGGAGCTGGAGCCTCACGCGGCCGATGCTGCCGAAGATCGGACGGCCAGCAAACGGAAGAAAGGCGATCGGACGCTCCAAACAAAAATGGCGATGTGGAGGGCTGGGAGGCTGGCTAGGAACTTTGCTATAATAATAGTAGATATTTGTATTCTGAACTGTTGTTGTCCTTCAGTTTTTGTAGCAATTTATAAAAGCTGTAGGAGCAACGCAGAGGTGAAATTTTTTTCCTTCAGTGGTGTACAGGGGAGCAGTGATGAAAAAAATTTCTCCTTTTTATTTTGTTTTTGCGAGTGATGTTCTATGTACGTTCGTGATGACTGATGACTCCTGCTTTGTGCAAGATGACGTCGTCTCATTCTAGCGTCGCATGACGTAGTGCGGTATGCACATCACTTGGTTAATTAGGCAGCCAAGTCGCTATAAACGGCATTAGCTGTAGCGTCTCCTCTTACCCGGCCAGACACGAAATCATTATTTCATCCGATTCAACTTCTTCGACATTTCCAGGCAATTAACTAGATTGTTGATTGATGTCTTCCCTAAAGATCGAACACTACTCCATGCTAGATTAATGCAGATGCATCAGCTTCCTTAAAATGAAATTAATTGTTCTCTTTTTTCAACAGGATCCTTCCAATCAAATTCAATTGATGCGACTATAGTAGTTGCTACCTTCTTCTACTAGTTGTAATCACGTGCTTAGCTTCCTTGACCATGGCTTTGCAGGGCATATCTGATAAGCGCGATAATCGCTGTTTATAACAACTTTCTCAGTATCCATATAAATAACATTAAAGATAACTCATACAACTGATGCAGACAATTCTTTGTCTTTTTAATTGTCTTTATAGAACACACAATCTTTTAATGTTTTTCTTGTTTCTGGTGCTATAGTCGACTGTAGGATTGTAGACAGCATCTTTCTCTCTTTTCATTCTCTTTCATCCACGTCAGCAAAAATCTTATGTGGCAGTGACTATAGACGTCTGACATAAACTTATTGCACATGCTCTCAGGTGTTGAGTATACAGTACAAAGGAACGGTCGTTTTCCATCTCCTCCACCAACCCTCATTTTTCCAAGCTTTACTCCTTGTATTAGTGGTGCAAATCTGGTCATCGTGCCATCATGCATCCATGTTTGCCTTAACTAAGCTGTACTACAACGCTGCCCTCACCAAACCCAACCATGCACAAACCCGGCCGGTTCTTAATTTACTCCATTTCTAATTTAGAGAAAAAATAGCACGGAAGATCACACAATTAATCAGTTATGTTTGCCGGTTTTGACACTTCGGCAGTTCGTCGATCGTCTAACTAGTAGTACTAGCCAGTACTTTGATCTCCTTCTTTGAAAGAAGACTTTGGTTGATCAGTCTAGACGTACGTGCCCTTCATAAATCATTAATTCAGAGCCATTAGCTGAGTACCATAGTTAAGAGGCCGTGTTTCTTACAGCCTACGACGCGTGCTGCCTCTGATATCTTAGGGCATGTACAATAGAATAGAGCAATTTTTGTCTGCAAAGAACTTTTTATGTCACCTATACAAAGACTAAAGACAACTCATACTGATAGTACAGAACGATTTTGTCTTTTTAGTTATCTTTATAGAACACACAATCTTTTAATGTTTTTCTTATTTCTTGTGCTATAGTCGGTTACAGGATTGTAGACAACATCTTTCTCTCTCTTCATTCTCTTTCATCCACATCAGCAAAAATCCTACGTGGCAATAACTATAAACGGCTGACATAAGCCCATTGTACATGCTCTTAGGCCCTTTTTGTATGACTGTAGCTTTTCCGAAAAGCAACTTTCGGCTAGACTGTATGGCTAAAGGGCTGACTGGCTGAGCTGAAGAAGTTTGATGCTTGGCAGTCGTCTTTTAGGTAGGCCGAATGACTGTTCTGAGTTGAAAAATATCTTAAATACCGCTGAGAAAAATGATGACTTGTTTGATACCATTTGAAAGGGCATTAGGAAATACAAAACGTTACATACATGGAATCCTTGCTTTGAACTTTCGTAATCTATTACTATGAAATCTACCAAAACTTCACTGCAAATTTTAGAAATAGCATATAAATTGCAAATTAAATTTTATTTCAACAATAATCAAATTTGCACATAAATAAATCTTAACGGCAATCATCACATCACATGATTACACAAGTGATCAATTCCATGATTACTTAAGTAATTCATCAATATCATAAAAGGCAAAATAAAATAAAATAACTAGATTACAAGATTGGCGACATCGAGCGGCGATGGCCAGAGGCGACACCGGGGGGGGGGGATCGAGCGGCACCAATGCAGCAAGTGGAGGAAGTGCTGCGACACCGCAGACGGTAGAGGTGGAGGCGACGTGACCCGGGAGGCAGGGGGATGAGAAGGGCGGCATCAACGGGCGAAGGTGGCGTGACGGGTGGAAGACGAGTTGGTTGGATGTGGAGGGAGGCGGTCTGGGGTAGATGACGAAGGTGGGGTCGTCGAGCGGAGGCGCGGCATCTTTGGAGATGGCGGAGAGAGGGCCGGAGGAGGAGGAGACTGGGGAGGAAGCGGCGGAGATCAACAGGCTGAGGTGGCGGAGACCGACGCAATGACAGTAGAGACTGATGGGCGGAGGCGATGGAGACCGACGTGAGGTCTCCACCGACAGGCGGTGGCAGTGCTCGCTACCGCTCCCTCCATTCGAGTTGGGTGTGGGGTGGAGAATGGGGGTGAGAGAGGTGAGTTTGGTTTTTTTATACATAGTACGAGAGGTATGTAATTTTAGCCAACTCCAACGGTAATGTAAGAACCTAACCCACGGAAGTCGTGGGAAGCTACACCAGACCGGCTGCAGGCTTCTGGCTTCTCCACGTTAAGAGCCGTTGTACGCTTTCGGTTTCTCCTCACGGAAACCTGCTGTTTGGGACAACTGTCAGCTTCCACGAAGCAAAAGCCAGATGGGAAGCGGCCCAACGGGGCTTAGTTGATTGATTATGAAGCCCTCCCTGATACATCAGTGGGCGGTAATGGCTTAAGCCGAGCTTTAATGCGAAACAGACGCAACACGCGATCGAAGAAGATGGCACGCCACGTCAGCTTGCAGGATCTAGCTCGTGAGGTGTATCGAGGGATTTATTGCACATAGCTTCGACCGTGTTCAGATAACAGCAACCCGCGGCAGCCTTGATCAGACGCTGCAGCGCACGCAACGAATCGATCAACAAGTGCGTTAATTACATCCTACTCCTCGTTATCGGCCGGGCCGGGTCTCCTAGAATGCAGATACGCTCGATCTCTACTGATGCCGTGAGAGCTTGCGACATGATGTGATGGAATGCGACGGTTTACCTCGCGACAAACAGGTGTCTATTTTTTTCAAGGAAAAGAGAGATTTTATTATTTAACTAAGAGAAGCATTACAGTTTATTTTATCGTCGCACCGTGTACGATACACATGACGGCCGATCGAGCGCTCAGAGGCGGCTGGGGCCGGCACACGGGCCGGTAGGAGTCGGAGAAAGAGGGGGTGGCCGGCGGGGCTGTTTGAGGAGGGAGGCGACGAGCAGGGCAGTCGGAGTTGAATAAGGAGGTGGCTTGTGGGGGCGGTCAGAGGCGGAGGCGGAAGCGCATGGGCCAATCGGAGGAGGGACAGGCGGGGAAAAAACATGTACGCGAAGCATTTCTCCTACAAAAAAAAGGGGCTCCCGCTAACCAAACAGCAAGAAGGGACTTGTACGTGTACTCGTGTAGGAAGAAGGAAAAAATGTGGGTGCTGTTCCATAGGAGTATTGTTCGATCGGCATGGCGACTCGGTGATGCCGGTACGTATGCTTTAGCAAAAGAGATGTGATGTGATCTGCATCGTTCGTTATGGGAAAGGCTTGCTAAACCGAGGATGTATGTGCGGTCCAAAAGTCGATTCAAGCGCTACTAGGTATCAGCAAGTAGTTAGAGTCGAGATTTTAAGTTAGGTCAATTTGTCTCCGGTAGGATCGAATTGTAGAATCGGCGATTCTACGGAATTATAAAAATACACATATTTAATCGCGATTAAAACACTTTTTATCGCACAACAGAAAAGCATAATGGTACCGACATGATGGGTGATATAGTTCTGAACTACAGGAGAACAACCAATGACTATAATTAGTTTACTACAATTACATGAGAAATATTCACAACTTTTGTAAATCAATATCTAATTGCAACGCTTGCATGTTCCTTAAAAGCAGCTAGACATACACCAGATGTAGTGGCCAAATGGACGGCTTGGCCAGTATGGCACGGGCCGTGGCGGCTGGCTACTATTCGTCGTTTGGGCAGGGGTGACGACCAGAACACGGCATGTCTCCCTTTAAATCTTGGTAGGGTAAAAGACTTTACCGTTTAGCCCATTTGGCCTGACAAAATGAAAAAAAATTCCAAAAAAAATTCCAAAAAAAAATTAGAAAAATATGTAGAATTCAAAAGTAGACATGAAAATTGAAAAACAAATGAGACAACCATATTGAAAATGTAATAGAATTTTATTAATATTCAAATAGCTAGCTCGTTAAAACATTTGTCATTTAGCTCATAAGACATGAAAACTTGAAAAACAATCCTAGAAAATATATATATTTAAAAAACCAAAATAAATTTATATATACTTATAAAATGAACTATATAAAATTTAAAAACTACAAAATAAAACCATATAAGTATTAAAAATGGAAAGAAAATCATATAAATATTAATAAATAAAAATAAAATTATATATGTATATTAAAACAGGTCGTGCCCTAACGTCTTGAGTTTGCGTCTTGGGGCCGAGCCTGCTCCTTAGTTATTTATAGTTTCATTCTCAGAAATTAATATCAACAAATTTTGCTCTAAAATAAAATATCAGCAAAGCCCGATCTCTAAAAAAATTTGCAAAAAATAATTGCCCTAAATCTCTAACGACTCTACCACGATTTTACTCTACGATTCTACTCTTTGAATCGCGACTCTACCACGATTCTAGCTAATTCCGATTCACAGTACGATCTGGATCAACAGGTTGTCGTGGGTTCGTAGAATCGAAAGACTCTACGAGTAGGATCGTGATTTTAAATACCTTGGGTATCAGCGTCGCGGATCATTTGGCCGTACTGGTGTAACCGATATACTAGTGCAAGTTTGTACCGCACACTGTTATGTAGCGGTAACAGTTCATTACCCATTAGTAGTTGCTACAATCTACCGTTTCTCTCTGTTCCATCAAAACTTGCACGAATCTAAAAGCAGATAGATTCCTAGTCTCAAGCTAACTGTTCCTGCTCTATACTACTCTTCAGAGTTGACAATACCTTGGTCCGTATAGCAGCATCACACGGTCCTATGATTATATGGAACCATTTCGAACTCCATCCTGTCTAGGATCTTAGTTATGTATGACCATATAAAATAATGGTCCACACATTATGGTTTCTATAATCACTGTTCTTCAAGGTACAATCCTACCACGATCCCGCGATACAATATTAGGATCTCGATACCGTAAAAAAACAGAGTCGTCGTGCCTGAATCATAAAGCTGAAACTGAAGCTGAGGACTTGGCTACTCTTCTGTAACTTAGAAACAATGCAACGTTTTCCTGCAACGTCTTTGCAAAATGTTATAATCAAGCTAATTAGATGTCTTTACTTTCCTGATAGTTACAATGCCGCGTTGAAAGAAACATCTCATTCAGCCCTCTCTTTCTGCGACTGTATGGATTGCCAAATTCCATAAGCGCCCGTAGATACATTATTTCATGTTGGACAGTAACACTAGCACTGTGTTGCACAATGCACATTACATCACATTAATCACTGCTGTATCCCAGACTACACAAAGGATTGCAGCAACACCAGCTTCTCTAACAGAAGTCAGCACGCATTTTGGTCAAAAAGATATTAGGTGACCTGTGAGATCAGTAAGATCATCAACTTGCAGTTTCCTATATGGCCCACTGATAAATACAGTGTACATAACATAAGGTAGGCCATCTAAAAACTGTTGGATGTATCACATATATACGTTTCAAGTGGACTTACGGGGCAGGGCAACTACCAGAATACAGTTCTTCATGTATGACACATCTCTACTGAATCAATTGAACAGAAAAAGCAAGCATGACATGCAAGAACATGAGGCTAATTTGGATTATTTCACCCCAGACAATTTACAATCACGAATTATGTACAGCGAACTCCGTGGTAGGCGAAAATGCTAATGCCTTCGTATATTTGCGTCTCCACACCTATGTGAGCATATAGCACAAAGGGACCATGTTTACTATGATTCATCGGGCCTTGTTTCAAGGACCACGGGGATCTTCTCCTTATGATCTCCACGCAAGACTTCCACGGTGACCTGTAATACATTGGACATTACTTACCTTAGCAGCTATCAAGCACAACAAATTTCTTCCTTATAAACACAAGTGAAAGCTTACCGTTTCTCCAACTTTACACTGATCCAAGATCCGGTACAAGTCGCCTCCATTCGTTACCTTTGTACCATTCACAGAGGTAATTATATCCCCCAGGATAAGCCGCCCATAGGCATCCCGTTTGGTTGGTTGCAGACCCTGACAACATGAAAAGTAGAAGCTTTAGCTGCACTAGTCCTGTACCGTAGGAACATGTTTATTATACAAAAGGGGCGGCGAAAATTTGTTCTATTAAATAGTTTCTCACAGAAGTTTATCATTTTGTCAAATGAATTGTTACTGCTTTGTTTGTTAAGCTGTTCTCAGTTGTAACGATGATTGAAAACACACAGAACATTGGTCAACAAAGGCTACAATGTACTGGAGTAATAACTCAAGGTATTCTCATGGTAAGTAGAGAATCGTAAATTGAAACTGAAATATAATTAGAATATGCCCAGAGTAACAAATTGGTGTTTTCAAGTGAAGTTCCTATAAATTTCCACAAAACACATATATAATATCTACGGACAATACCGCTTTGCCAGCTGGTCCATTGGGAGGAGCGTCCAAGACAAGCACTCCACTTAATCCAAGCTGCTCTACAGATTGATCAGGGGCAAATTTTATTCCCAGAATAGGTCTTGTTACTTTCCCAAATTTTATAAGCTGATCCACAATACCACCAACCTGAATATGGTCAAAATATATGTTACAAGGAAGAATAAAACAGAACAGAACAAATCTGAAATTATGAATTAAGTTGAGTGACATACTGTATCAACTGGAATGGAAAACCCAACCCCAGACGATGCTCCTGAAGGTGAGTATATAGCAGTATTTACACCTATCAAATTTCCAGAACTATCAAGAAGAGGACCACCGCTGTTACCAGGGTTGATAGCAGCATCAGTCTGTATCACATCCTGTATAGGACGTCCTGTTGCAGCTGAACTGATTTCTCTACGCAATCCACTGGGGGTGATCAGCGAAACAACAAAACAGAAGCGTCTCAGTGTATTCCAATATGAATCAGCCAAATAAGAGTCAGTTTAAACAAACAATATTACACCTGATAACACCTGTTGTAAGAGTGTGATCAAGGCCAAACTGCAAATACATAGATAATAAAATGACTGTTAGTAATCAATCACAAGGTAGTGCACTTATAATCAAAAGAACTTGCCCAATTAATTGAAGTCTTATAATCACATCATACCATCCAGAAACTATGCTAAAAAATTGACCACAGCATAAGAGCTTTTGGTTTGCACAATGTAACCATATTATTATTTGGTTGCAATACTATCTAGTTTACTATTTATTTATAGCTACCATATTCACGAAACAGCAACAAGATGGCCTTTAAGGTTGTTTCAGCTCAGATTGGGAAATCGAAATGAAATTATGAAAAGAAATAAATCAGGCACGCACATAGCAAGTAACAAAAATACCAAACAATAATATTTGAGATAAAAGTGTAATGCATTTGGTGTTAAGCTTATAGATCAATCCTCGTGTATAAATAATTCACAAATCAAGTGGTGTAAGAAGGGACTCACTGGGTTTCCAATGGCATATACTTTCTGACCAACCAGTAAATCTGCTGACACACCAACTGGTACAGGTCTTAGTTTATCCTTTGGTGCTTGGATACGCAAAACGGCAACATCCTTGTCTTGGTCAAATCCAACAACTTGCGCTTCATACACCGACTGATCAGCAAGTGTGACCCTGCATAAAACTAGCAGTGGTAACTTGACTTTGCCATTATACAATCAGAAATCATCATGTCATAAATATCCATCACAGTGGTAGCATATAGTTGGATGTTTAGTTATATCTGCATATCTGAGTAAGTTGACACCATTTGACATTAGCACGTCAATTTAATGGACAGCATGACTAGCACATAAATGTGGTTTAGTAGAAACAAAGCGCATAGGTCATTGCCAGCTTTGAGCATGAAATAATTTGCATTAAATACTCAGGTCTAGCATTAAGTACTGGATGAAAATGAAATGCAAAATATAGTCATTCTAAAGCTTCAAAGATGTGATCCTGTTAACAACTACTACTAACTAACCTATAGCCTACGATCTTTGGACATATTAAGCTAGGAATGAGGAATACAATCGACAATGAGTCATTATTGGCAAGTGTTCACAGTTCATTGGGCTGTTGTCACTCAGTAGCCACATTACCGGTTACCCCAGCTTATCAACATCCAATTGCAGTTCTGCAACTCATTTCCCCTGTGTAATTCATTTCGAGTTCTTTAAAGTCAAGAGCACTCTACACTATTTTACGTACCTTTTAGGACCCTAAAATCTACCAGAATTGGCATACAGCAACCAGCCCTCAAGTCTTAACCAACCTGAGATCTGACGCGCCACGGATGACATGGAAATTGGTGACGATGTGGCCACTCTTGTCCCAGACGAACCCCGACCCGGACCCCTGCGGCACCTCGAGCACGTCCAGCGTGAAGGCATCCTGCCTACACCAAACCGAAGAAAGGCTCCAAGCTTTGCATCAGGGAGGACACCCCAAACACCACGTCGAAGCCACTGGGAGACACCGGGGAATGGGGCTCTACCTCACGGCGAGGTTGGTGATGTAGACGACGGAGGGCGTGTTCTCCTGGAAGAGGCGCACGGTGGCGAGCTCGTCGGCCTGCAGCTTCCGCTGCGTGGCGACGACGAACGCGGAGGCCGCGCCCGCGTCACCGAGGATCAGCGCGGCGGAGGCGAGGGCGACGATGAGGGATCCGGCCGCGGACGACAGGATCCGGCCGGCCTCGGCGGGGACCAGGTCGCGGAGCCGCCGCGGCCACGGCGAAGGGAGGGCAAGGGAGCGGGAGGAGAGGGCGAGGGCGGGGCTCGCGGGCTTGGCGGCGCACGCGAGGTGTCTGAGGAAATGGCGCGGGCGCGGCGGGGGAGACGGGGAGAGGAAGCAGGCAGTGGCTGCGGAGGAGGAGGCCATTTGGTGGGGGAGGGGAGTGGAGGGAGAGCAGCAGCCGCGGCCTCCTGTAGAATCGGATGAGTGGATATGCTGCTTGCTGCTAGTTGGTTTTTTTCCAATTTTTTCCTGGCTTGCTTATTGTCATGCGCTGCGTTTGGTCTCGGGCTCTCGGCATAGGGGAGTTCGGACTGCTTCATCTGTGGTCATGAACAAGGGCGGATGCAGACTGTAATCGCTGGTATAATCGATTACAGTACTTTTTTACAGGAGCAATTCGCTATACGTCACTGAATAATTTCGGATCTTCCCGATATATGCGACGCTCCATATCATTACCTTAAAGGTAATCACACTTAGGCATACGAATTACTATTCATTTACTTAGTAGAACACCACTCCAACGAATTGTAAATATTTACCAGAGTTACGCAGCAAAGCAATAAGATATAAACTGTACTTTTTATTCCAGTTAGCCACGTGAGGATATGGTTCTTACATAGTAATTTACAACTGCAAAATAGGACTAAGTCCCTTCTCTCGCCTTCCTTACTCCATCAATCTTCCAATCGTCCCATTCGTTGAATTAGTCACTCATCTCACCCTGATCCTCGTAGTTACGCCCTTGCCTCCTGCAGCTCCTTCGGTACCTGCATATCCTTTGTCCCACTCGGGGTAATTCCCGGCCGGACGAGGATCTACAAAGGAGAATACTAACAAGGTTGATTACAAAAGTACTCAGCAAGCATTAATAGCAAACAAAATGCACTGTATGACTTATCTTTGTTCGTTATCACAATTTCTATACGAACTCTTTTATGAAAATAACTCATTAAAATATTATGTGACAATTTTAATACTGAAAACACTACTTGTCACTCGGAGAGAAGATAGACCCCAGTGGTTCCCGTAGACTCCAATCCAGGAGACTGGCATGAATTCATAATTTTATTTAACGCTGCACAGGCTTTGTACCACTTTATCCATAGCTACCCTGAACTCTCTTTGAACTGGGTCCACTGCATTTCCTTTGATACGACTTTGAGTTCAGAATACAGAACGTTTTCCAGGTTACGTGAAGTAATGTCTCCACCCATTACTTTCCGTCGGTGCTGACCTCGTCACCCACCGAGTTCTGGTAATGTTGGTTAAGGCAGCTTCTATCCTGCACTCAACACTCCACCTTAGCGCTATAGCACCTTGGATCCCCCACTTCCGGACTTCTCCTACCGGTCCTAGGTTCCTCCATCACACTCACACATATTACTTACCCATTGTGGAGAGCATAGTCACGTAACAAGGTAGCATTTTCTGCCCGTTGAAACGAAAAAATGGTTGGTACTGAATTTACGGCCTCTAACCGAGTAAAAGCTTTGTAGGTCCTTATATTTTAACCATATGTAAAGGGTCCCACCTCATGCCTCATTTCTTACTGCCACGGGCCCCCTTTACCAGCCATAATATTCTCTTTATCACTTTCTTTTCATCTTTCTCAATTCTTTCATATTCATCTCAATCATTTGATTTAAGTTTTGGAGAAATAATTTTTGATGCAATACATATAATACAGCAATATACGGTTTACGTTTAGAATAACTATATTTATGTTCAAGAGGATAGCTTGCCTTCGTAGTTGGAGAAAAGATCAGCGTCGAAGAATTCCTGATTAGCTACTCCTGTCGGCGTTGGTTCGTCCTCTGTAGCAATGCAGCAGCACGAATACTATATATAAATACACACTTAGTTGATTTTGAGTGATAGTAAGCGTATATAATGTTAGCGCATCTTCTTTTGTTAGCTTCTTTTAATTTAGTAGTATTTGTCGGAATCCTTGCTAAGTTAACACTCCCCAAGTGTGATCGTTCTACAGTCTACTTGCCCTAGGGTCGAGGGGCCAAAACACGCGTTTAACGCAAGGAACAAATAAAAAATTACTACTCCTACTTGTATTTTATTTAGTCTACCAATTTTATTAGCGTACAAACGCATAAATGATTTTCTTTAAGTACTTACGTGCTTATTTTTTTTTCTAAATAACTCAGTGCTACGATCCGGCTATCTATTTATTTTAGTGGTTCACAAAAGTGATTAACTCAATTTAAGAGCTTCAGATCTATGACAACTACAGCTTTTTCATATTTTTACTGTGGACCGGTCTATACACCGATACGAACCACATGCGGTGCACAAGTCTACAAAGTCTAACTAATCACGACACCGAGGTTTACTATTACTAATAGCGCTCTAATTTACCGCTAACTCTACCAATATTGACCCTTAAGAAAACTTACCAAAATACCTCCCCACCTAATCTTCTTTTCCCTAATATCCCCTCTCCGCCTAACCTCACCTCTCTTTCTTTCTTATCCCCTTGCGGCTATACACACACAGAGGCTCACGTTCTTCCCCAATCTCATTCTTCCTCTTTACTTCACCCATGGCTCCTCCCTTCCTCTAGCTATCAGATGGCTACAGCACCGCCACTCCGGCCTCGGTGCGGCGCCACTGCCACCTCCGCCAATGCCTGCGTGTGCGCCTCCGTCGCCACCCGTGTGCCCTGGTCCTCCCTGCTGCCGGCCCGCCTAGCTCCTCTGGTTCTCTTCCCTAACTCCGGCTCGGGCTCCCATGGCGCTCCTCCTCCGACCACCTTCGGCACCCCGCGTCACCTCCGCTGTCGCCCTGCTGGCCACCTTCCCTGGCCCGGCTATGGCTCCCATGGCGTCACCGCGCGCCCAGTGCCGCCTCCTTCTACTCCCGGCGCGGTCGGATGGCCAGCGCCGCCTCGGCTAGAACCCCGACTCGATGCACTCTGGCCCGGCCGGCTCGTCCTTCCGGTCGTCGGCGCCTTGGCCTGGCCCCCTTCTCTCTCTCTCGACTCCTCCCCCTATTGCTCTGTGATGCACTGACTGGATGATGATATGGTTGTGGGGTGTGGAGGCATGTGTTCTCTGGGCTATGGTACTGGTTCGTCTGATGGAGTTATGATTTGGGCCAAAAAGAGAGATGGCAGTGGGATGTGAAGGGGGTGTTACCTTGTCTGAGCTGGGACTGGGAGTGACAATGGTTGGCCACGATGATGATGGCGATGCCGACCGTGGAGTACTGGAGGTCGAGCTGCTCCCTGGTGCTCTTGGTCTTCATGTTCTCGTCAACCTGGTGGTGCCCAAGTGGTCGTCGAGGGTTCGAAGCCATCGCCGGCGTCGTCCTCGCTCCTCGGTCTCCCTAGCTCCTTTCCTCCTGGACTCCTTGCCTCCCTTGTGGTTGCCTTCGATTGAGGGGAGTGTTGGCTGCTGGTTGGGGATGAAATGCTCTCTCTCTCCCCCTTGTTTGGCTTGGACTCGACCTTATCAATGGCTTGTGCTCCCCTGTGATGTGGCATGAGGAACAGGGGGAGAAACGCAGAATTGGTGAAGGGGGCTAGTTTCGGCTGTGTTGCTATGGCTCGGCTGTGCCCCCCCTTTTTGTGTCCTGTGCAGAGCTCTATCCTCTCCTTTCTTACTAAGCACTGAGGGCTTGAATTGCGGTTGAGGCAATTGTAGAAAGTGGGTATTGGATTTCTAATAAATGCCGAATTATGAGACCCGCGGAAGTAAAAGGTACCTATTAACTTAGGTTGGCCTGGACATCTTAATTATCAAGGGGCCGACTAACTCTGGTTGGTCAGGGTACCTTAGTAATCGAGGGATCGGCTGACCTAGGTAGATATGGGAATCCTATTAGACTTCGGGGAATTCTAATGGCCACTTCCTATATTCTAATGCTCACATACAAATTCTGCTTTCGGTTGCATTAATCATTTACTGTGCTTTTGGCCATCTATGGAGGTGTGGATCAGGAAGGGTGGAAGATAATTGGATGAAATGACAAGGAGGGCTTTGGTGACATGAATGCAAGGCTTGAGTTGCAATTTTAATTAACTATTGTAATTACCTTGAGATTGGTTGTAAACGATTTGTTTGTATCGAATGACAGGTTTGTAATGTATTATCTTTGTTTTGCAATTAAATTTTTGTAACACTTTCAAGGTTGTAATCTTGGGTGTATTCTGAGATGTATTGACTTAAGTAATTAATCTGGAGTTTGAGTTGGTATTCTATTTTAGCTTGTAATAGATTTCTTTTTTTATAAGAATCTTAAGTGATAATGTCGTTGGAATGTTGTTACACTGTTCAAATTGTTAATTGTGTGGATTAAGCGTTTGATGTCCAATTTAAGGTTACACTTTGCTCCGGACTAAAGAATTTTAATTATCGCTAACTACCGACTATTGCTATTTAGTTTAGCCTAATTGTTCGGGTTCTCACAATATATCACTGGTGTCTCACTGATATATGGGTTTTGGGCTCACATGTCAGTCTCATAATGAGTTATATACTGTAAATCATGTAGTTATTCAGTGATATATTATGAATTTTCTCCTTTTTATATGTAGGTGATGATTCCATGGCTCTATTAAGATTAGAATGTGGTAGCTCTAGTGGCTTATCGTTCTTGACTGGTGGGACGAAAACTACCTGACTAACATGGATGGATAATTTGGTTAGTCGACAGATATAAGAGATTCGGAGTAAATCACTAGTGTACATATAGCAGATTGTAACATTGCATGGTATGCTAATTAAGGGTGGAAAAAAGTCCAAAACTTGCGAGCCAGCTTAGCTCGAACTCGGTCCCTTAACGAGTAGAGCCGAACCGAGCCAGCAATTTAGCTCGTTTTCTTAACAAGCCGAGTTCGAGCTCGCTCGCGAGTTGCTCGTTTAGCTCGTTAAGAAAACCAAGCCCAGCCCACTGTGCACAGTGTCGAGTTAACGAGTTTGTTAGTAACGAGTTTAGCTTCAATTGTTAGTAACGAGTCTAACGAGCCAAGTTAACGAGTTTGAACGAGCCGAACCGAGTTTGTTATTCTTGCTCGTTAGCTTAACGAGCCGAGCTCATTTTCTTAATGAGCCTTAACGAGTCGAGCCGAACCAGCTCGTTATCCACCCCTAATGCTAATGCGTTTGTCTTCCAAGTAAATGTTGTATATGGTAGACTTGTAGTAATGTTGTAAATGCAAATGCATTTGTTCGACTGGGCCTGCTTGGTTTGGGGCATCCACTCCAGGTTTCTGTTATTCTGTGCTACAGAAGATCGATAATACTCTAAGCTGACCATTTTCACATAAAAGTTTGATTAGCGGAGGGTGGTTAATGTGTGCTGCAAGCCTATGCCTATACAAATTTCTACACGGATTTAATGCAGCATCTAGTACAACCATTATTATCCACGCAGGTTCGAATCCAGCTCGCCTCATCTAAAACCATTTAGGTGGTTTTAGGGTCATTTAGGTAGTTTAGAAATATTACACACGTAGATGTGTTTAATGGCCAAAGCGTGTGCTGGAAGAAAATTCTTTAGGGTGGGGCCTCTGTGAGGCCCCACCCCCCAAGCCGTTGGATCGGGGAGGGGGGCGAGATGAACGGTGAGGCCCCATCTCACTGTATTTTTTTTCCGCCTGTGTTCGCGCTCTATATGGTTTGAGCCTCCGCTCTAGATTAGACGTGTGTTTAAGACGTTTTCACGTGCGTGTGCGTGTGCGTACGTAGTGTGTGTGCATGAGTGGTGTGCGTATGGCGTAAGTGCGTGTGTGCCTGTGTACTAAAAAAAGAAAAAGGAAAAAAGGCTTGCTTTCTGCTTCTTGCAACTCAAAAGGTTGCAACTCTCTCTCTCACTCACTCCCCACAAAAGCAAAAAGGAATCACACAAACACCGCAACGTCTTCCTCGCCGCCTTCTCTTCCGCCGTCCACCACCGAGTCCCAACCCTCCTGGCCCCTCCCTCTTGTTAATCGCTAGCTTGTGATGGTGCGCTATGTTCGTGATCCAGCTAATATGTGCTTCAATTCATTCACTGAGCTTGTGTTCTTCCATCTTTGCTGCGATCGATGATGCGGTCGTCCTGGCTGCGTAAGTGCGTATGATGGGTTAATTGTAGCACAGCAGTAGTATGCAGTAGTAGACCCCCATTTCGGGAATGGAACTTGTCACTTCGAAGCTTATAGATTTGCACTAGTTCTCAGTACGTAGTTTCTGACTTTCTGCTGGTGCTTATCAGGCCTTGTCAAAGTCAACCTGAATGCAGAATCAGTTTGGTGCTCATGACATGAAATGCATTACATCTGTACGTTGCAATGGATGATGCTGTGCAATTCTATGTGAAATATTATCATTTTACTCTTTTTGTTGTCAGCTCTCTACTTTAGAGGTTATTTGGATAGGGAAGGATTAGACTCAATCCGTTTTGTTTAAAAGATATTTTAGTTCAAATTTACAGTTAATTCGAAGGAATTAAGTTGGATCACAGTATCCAAACAAACAATTCAACTCCATTGAAGATGAACCGCGAGTCTTTAACTCTGTAGCTCAGATGGGACTGAGGTGAGTCAGTGCCTCTCCCCCGAGGCTCCTCTAAGTAGAATCAAGAACAGTGTTTGCATGATAACTCCCTTGGTGTTGTAATATACATATATAGATTGTCGAGTTTGAGTGACATGCAAATTTTGTTTTCTACTCTAACTCATAGTTCTACTTCTACAAGGAGTCTTTTATGTACCACTATAAATATATCTTTGTAGTCCATAGGAAATAGTACGAGCTCCATTGTAAAAATCTCATCATATAGTGACATTGCTTTCGTGTGCCCGTGGTTTTTCCCGAAAGGATTTTTCACGTAAAATTTGTGTCTCTCATTTCTATTTTCTATGCATTATTTACAACAAGTGTTATCAGAGTACAGATGGCATCTGGTCAATATCATAACGACGTCTTGTTGTGGTCTCGACGGTTTGGCAAATCGACATATTAATATAAAGTTGTTCGTCGAATTCAAAGCAGAGGTCGCACGTTCCTTTGTGCCAAGTCCCTGTCTGAGCCGAAGTCGAAGTAGAGTCAGAGCACTCGACCTACTAACCATCTACAAAAGTTGTTGCATACGCGACCAGAGAAGAGCCAAGAAAGAAAATATCAAAAAGTTGTCCAACATCAAACCCGAGTGTTTGATGAATTTTTGTACGCAAAATTCATTAAAAAAAATAAAAAAAATAAAAAAGGCAGTGGACCACATGTAAGTTAATAGAGCAACATGTGGATGTACAAAATTCTCTGAACCAAGACTGATGTGCGGGCCTCACGCATCGTCAAATATTTTCTACCTGTAACATATCCAATATTGGACTTCTTGAGTTGTACTCGTCGCAAGGAGCATGGAGGTTCAAACGGGTCGCAAATCTGATGCTTTGTTTAAAACATATGGACTCTAAAAGTTTAGAGATCAACACGTACAAAGCAAAATGACTGGTCAATTATTATACTCATGCGGCTGGTACATGGCCGATCAGCACAAAGAATTATACGTATGGAGATATTGTCACGATCAGGGCTCTCAGGACCATCTAGGAGGTCCTTCAAGGCCACCCGAGAGGTCAAGACCACCCTGGAGGTCCTTCAAGACCACCCAAGATGTCCAGACCACCCGAAGGTCCCTCAGGACCACTTGTGAGATCCCACAAGGCCACCCGGAAGTCTACCAAGACCACCCAAGATTGTCCAGCAAGACCACTCAGAGGTCCTTCAAAACCTCCAAGAGGTCCGAGAGTGGCCGTGAGGCCTAGGATCACCCCAAGTTCACGACCAAACCCGTAGGAGGTCATGGGACTAGGGATCACCCTAGGATCTCTGTGTATTTGAGCTAGTCCCAAGATCAGCTGCTAGCCCACACAATAACAAAAGTGGTGACATCCACAACGCAAACTTTATTAACAAAATACCAACAAGGTAGCTTACAAAAGCGGCCTTTGGCCGAACATAAAATACAATGGAACAAAAAGAGCGGCAGTTCATCAGCTCGCCACAGGCAACTGACTAGAGAGCATAACCTAGTCGTTTTGGTCCTCTTCTTCGCTGTCAAAGTCTTCACCTGTCCAAAGGTTAAGTCAAGCAAGAGTGAGCACAACAATCGTGCTCGCAAGTCACACCCGTGGAGTAACAGAATAATATGCATACATGGATATTTCAAAGGAAGGCATATAGGGTTGATTTGCATAAAGCCAAGTTTCATTAAATACACATACTAAGTTCCAAGGCAGTTACACTTATAATTAAAATTCATTTTCCCAAAAATCAATTTTACAGTTGGATAACATTCATCATCAAGTGGTGAAGGATACCCTCCTGTTAGAAGGCTCCCCGCCATAAAACCCATTTGGATAAAGATCCAAAACCAGTTTTGCAAAACCTTTTGAAAACAAAACCAACATCTAACTAGGAGCAGCTTTGCCAGCATGTCCTTGACCGCGGACTCAGCTATTCGAATAGATTTTCACTCTGCAGAGGTGTACAACTTTACCCACATGACACGAATTCTCTAGTTTGTTTGGCATTCGTCAATACAACCTCACACTTCCATTGGTGAGAGGTCTAGAGTACGTGACAAGGCCTTTACAATGCATCATTCCACTGCAGCCCCTCCTTGCTAAGGTTTCGCCCCCTTTGGACTATCCATCCGCAGGTTCAGGGCCCCCTCTTGCGCCGGGTGGGACTAACATAGGTCATAACATGACTACCCACTACACTAACAGGAATGACCATGATGGAACTTTGCAAATTAATCAGCCAGGTTCTGCCCATACAGAACATGTGGTTGCACGGTGAGGCGTGACAAAATACACTCGAAGACCGGTCCCTAACTGACCTGGGCGACTACCACAAAACCCTGGGCCTCAATCCTACCCAGCTTGAGCCCGTGCATACATATGCACCATCCAAGCAACCAATTTGCCCAAGTCCAAACTAATTTTTCCTTTTCCATTTCCTTTGAAAATATTTGCAAATCTCCATGACAACCCAATGTCATGGCTTAAAGTATTTGACAGCGTTGGTCTTTTGGCAGAAAGATTTCCCAAAACAAGAGTTTTGGTCTAAGCATGGCTAAACATTAAATTTTTGCAACACTTCTAGCTCATACTATTGTATCAGCTAGATTTTCATCTATGGCATCAAGGGTGAATGATTCAATGTCAGATCTGGTTGTACAAAGGGAACAGGGATAACTATGAAGTTTAAAAAAACAGGGATTGAATTACTTAAATTGAAGTAAGCATGCAATAATAATTTGAAATGGAACTTAAATAATTTGAATTACTATGCTCAACATAATCAAGGGTATGACTTGCCTTGCTCTAAAGCTTGAGAATCTTCCTCTTCTAAATACTCAAGCTCCTCAGTGTTGTCGCAATCTACACGGGAGAAAAGAGACAAACTCAAACAGAGCCCAAACAAAACCAAAGAGCTTCGAAGGAAAAGTCAAAACTCAACCAACAAAATAACACAGTCCTAAAAACGAGTTCTTTAGAAAAAGACTCGACTCACAAGGAGGAGGTCCAACGAGGTGGGTGGTCTTTGCAAAAAGACCTAAGAGGGTGGTCTATGCAAAAGGCCACGGGGGTGGTCTTTGCAACAGACCAGGGAGGTCCAGGAAGGTGGTCTTTGCAAAAGACCAAGGAGGTGGTCTTTGTAAAAAGGAGGTCCTGGGAGAGCAAGGAGGGCCAAGAGGGTCGTCCTTGCAAAGAGAGGCCCTTAGGAGATACAAGAGGAGGAGGTCCTAAGGATGATACGACTGCTCAACGAGGTCATAAGAACAAGAGAAAGAACAAGGCGAACAGACCAGGGAGGTCCGCGAAGGTGGTCTTTGCAAAAGACCAAGGAGGTGGTCTTTGCAAAAATGAGGTCCTGGGAGAGCAAGGAGGGCCAAGAGGGTCGTCCTTGCAAAGAAAGGCCCTTAGGAGATCCAAGAGGAGGAGGTCCTAAGGATGATACGACTGCTCAACGAGGTCATAAAAACAAGAGAAAGAACAGGGCACAAGGGGACTCACTAAGGCCGAGAACGAGTTCGAGGACAAGATGAAGGAGCTAGTCCAGTGGTTGGACGGCAACCAGCTAGCGGTGGTGGTGAGGGCGTCGCAGAGGCTTCAGTGGAGTCACCGTCGGTGAGGCGGCGGCAACACAAGCTCAAACGGAGTTCTTGGCGATGAAGCTTCAACACCATGCAACAGGCCAAGAGCAAAAGGAATAAGTGTGGAAAAAGGCGATGATGATGAGCTAAATAGGCTATTCTTAGCCAGGGTAGAAAGAGAAGGAATGGCATTGGAAATCTCAAAGGCATACGTGTCCAAGGTAGGTAGAGATGGGGCAGGGTACGACCCATCAGATGAGAGTGGATTAAGTCAAAGTATGCTGTGAACGGAGGAGACCAGGAAAGAAATCAAGGTGCCACGTAAGTGGCCGCATTTAATGTGACATAACAAGCATTAAACACACAAAGTACTGATGTGGCGGAGAAAGATAAAGGTGAGCAAGACTAGCAAGTGGGATCAGTCAAACTTGAAGAACAGTCTGGTCAAAGAGGAGTGGTCATGGCCCAAGGAGAGGTCGTGACCAAAGAGAGAGGTCGTGACCCACAGGGGAGGTCTTGACCACAAATGTGGTCTTTGCAAAAAGACCAAGACGGGTGATCTTTGCAAAAAGGCCACGGAGGGTGGTCTTTGCAAAAGACCACTGGGGAGGTCCGCTGGACAAGGAGGTCCTGCGAGGTCATAGGAGGTCTGAAAGGCTAAGAGGTCCTGAGGACTAAGAGGTCCAAGGGACGAGGAGGTCCAAAGGACTAGGAGGTCCTGAGGATTAGATGCAATACAAAGAGGTCTTAACATCAAGATACAATCAAGGGAGGTCTTGATGGTCGGAATGAAATCAGGGTAGGTCCAAACACAGAAAAGGTCTGGACACAAGGGGAGGTCCAAACACAGAGGGAGGGACGGCTCCAGAACCCGCACAACTCAAAGAAGACCAAGCTTTTGATTAGTTGAAGTTTGTCTTAGTCATTTAAAGCTCTTTTAAAATCTCATGTTAAGCTTTGAACTCTCATCAAAACCAAAGGGTTCTATTTTATTTTGGAAATTCGAAAAGGCTTAGAAAATCAGGGTGTTACAGATATTCCCTCGGCATGTTACCTTTACTATAGTAAAGATCGTTACACCATATCTCCGGTTAATGGAAGTAATTCTCAACAAATTTCTTTAGGGTGAAAAGTATTGGGAAACCATAGACTTGGCCCAACAGCCGGTCCATAGGTGGGCGCTTCATCCAAAACCCTAGCAGGGTCTCTAGACTATAAATAGGGGGTGCTAGTCATTGTAAAAGGCTAGTCGCTTAAAGAATGAATAAAGAAGAAGAATACCCCCTATACCTTTGTCTCTCTGTATGTTCAATCTATTATTTGTTCTTACATTGCTTGATGTGATTCTACGTTTGTCAACGAGGTGATCGTTCGGACTGAACTCACCAGCGGCGGTTCGTCAACACGTTATCAGCACGATCGATTCCGGCCTACCTCTAGGCCTACTCTACTCGAATCGAAAGGTAACCGTCGAAGCACGACGCTCGTAGATCAAATCGTATTTTCTAAATCGCTTTCAATTCCGCAAATTTAGCTTTCTAGATTATTTCCTACGGTGCAAATCTGCTCTAATCTACTGCGAGCTGACTTGAAGTCGCCGGCCAAGTCGATCGGTGGGTTGCATGAAAGAGTAGATGATGATTGCACTATAAATTGTAGATTGCATGAACAATAAAAAATGGCCGACGTAGCCCCGTAAGGCCGCGCCGCGCTGACCTGCTGTAACACCCTGATTTTTAGAGCCTTTTTGAAAATTTTCAAAATAAAAAGAACCATTTGGTTTTGATGATAATTCAAAGCTTAACTTGAGAATTTCAGAATTTGAAGAGTTTAAAATGACTTAACTAAACTTCAACTAATCCAAAACTTAGCTCTTTTGGTGTTGCTCTAGCTCTCTGGAGCTATCTCTCCTTTCCTTGATAGGGGTTTCCTTTCCTCTATCCTACATTTGGACATTCTTATATGTCCAGACCGTCCCTCTTGTTTGACCTCTGTTGTTGTTATCTCCTCCTTGTCTTTTCGGGTCTTTCCTCTCCTTTGGAAATCTCTCTCTATTGAGACCTTTTGTCTAGTCTACCTCTTTGGTCCAGACCACCCTTGGGTCGGGACCTCTCTCTTAATCTCTCTTTTGTAGTTTAGACCTCCCTTGAGGTTTAGGCTCCCTTTGTAGCTAGACCTCCTCTGAGGTCTAGATCATCCTTGTGGCTTTAAACCACTTTCCTTTTATTTGGGTACTCTCTTGAGATCGATCCTCTCGTGTCCGACCTTCCCTTTGGTTTGGGCGCTTTGGATCTCTTTGTTGGTTTGAATCTCTTTGGTTCGCACCTCCTTCCCTGTTCAGACTTTTTCTAAGTCTAGACTTCCTGATGATTAGACCCTTTTGTATGCCCAAACCTCCTTACCACTTGGACCTCACCTATGGTGCGGATCTCTTCTTTGTCTTGGTCTATTTGATGTCTGATCTCTTTTTGATCATAGACCTCATTCTTTGTTTGGGTATACTCTTATGCTAGACCTCCCTCAAGTCTTTTGCTCGAGTCTCCCTCTTGCTCACCGAACGCGTCGATGGTTCGCTTGAACCTACTTGTGTCCAATTAGATCTTCTTTGCATTGATTGAACCACCCCATTGCTTAAATGAAACTCCTAGTGTTCAATCGGATCCCTTTGGTCTCACCTAGTGTCCAGACCTCCTTCCCTGGTTCTTTCCAGACCTAAGCCTCATGTTCATTTGAGTTCCTTCTATGCTCTTGTGAACCTCTCGGTGATCACTTGGACTCCTTTCTCACCCTGATCCTTGTAAACTTCTCTTTGGAAAAGTCCTCCTAGTGCAATCCGGTATTACCGCCCCAACTCTCGATATTACCGTTTTCTAGGACCTCCTTCTCATTTATCAGGACCTTCTTATCCTTTAGACCTCCCGGTCTGCAGGACCTCTTAGTCCTTTGGAGACCCTAGCCGAACAAGACCTCCTTCTTGTCCATTTGGACCTCCCTCGTGTCCGTCCAAGCCTTCCGCTCGGCTCGGACCCCATCTTTGTTAGATCTAACGGCTCTGACCTCATCCTCGTTAGATCTAAGGGTCCGCACCTCCTAGCATTTGGACCTCTTGCTTGCCCCAATGGTGGTCTTGCTCGGGTTTGACTTTCCTAGCTTAGGGATCGTTCGATTAAATGCGGAGCAGTCCGATCTTGAGGGTGCGTTCGGATGGTCCAGACGTCCCAGTCGCCTCCCTCCGTTCGATCAAGATCGGATGGCACCAGCTCCTCCCACGTATCCTTGCTTACGCGGACCTCCTCTCTTTGCCGATCGTGACCATTAGGATCTCCCCTGTGAGGTCCTAGCCATCAGATCCCCACCTTTCGATTTGAGCTTGACCTTCGGACCTCCCGTGAGTAGGTCATTGGACTTCCTGTCCAGAGGACCTCCTCCTGGTTGTGTCTGTTGGACCTCCCTGTCCTTTGACCACATCCTAATCGCCCAGACCTCCTCCTAGCAGGTCTAGACCGTTAAGATGTTCTTTGATCGTATCTGAGCCATCCAGACCTCTTTTTGAGATGATCTAAACCGCTCCGACCTCCTTTGATCATCTCCAAGCCGCTCAGATCTCCTCTGCTTATTTTCTTGATCGTCAGAACCTCTCCTGGCTTTTGATCTTGACCGTCAGACCTCCTCCTTATGAGATCTGACCGTCAGAACCAACCTTTTGTGGGTCCTGTCCTCAGGACCATCTCGTGGGTGTCTTTCGGACCTCCTGTCCATGAGACCTCCCCCTTGTGTGTCCTTTGGACCTCCACTTGCCTTGATCTTAATCGTTAAAACTCTCTTGATTTCATCCCAGCCGTTGAGACCTCCCCTGAGTTGATCTCACTCGCTAAGGACCTCCTGGACCAAATCTTGACCGTAATTTCATTTCAATCCTTTGAACCTCTTTTGTCCTTCAGGACCTCCTTGAGTCCTTTGGGACCTCCTCCTTGTTTAGCTGGATCTTCCCATGTCCTTCAGGACCTCTTCGTGTTCTCTAGGACCTCCCCCTTGTTTGGACCCCAACCGTCTGCACCTCCCTTGCGAGGATCTCAGCAACAGGACCTCCCATGTCCTGGACCTCCTGTTGAGTTTTGGACCTCCTTAGGGTTCAAACTTCCTATGGTGTTCGAGACCCTTATGGTGCGGACCTCCCTTTGTGTTTAGACTCTTGTGGTTTAGACCTCTCTTGTCTTTTGCACCTCATGTCCTTAGACCTCCTTGTGGCCTCTAGGACCTTTTGTCCTCAAAAACCTCCTTGCGAGTTAGGACATTCCCTTTGACCCTAAGTTGTTTCTAAGTTTGGTCGACCCACTTGCCGTCTTACCCATTCTCATTTCCTCATACGTTAATATCTTGGGCATTTAATGCATGTCATGTCACATTAAATACATCCATATCGTGGCGTTTTACTCAATTGGGTCACCTAGGCGTACTCGACATCCTTCTTTGTTCCTTCCCATAGTAACATATGTTGTCCTTCCTCGTACCTTTTACCTAGGGTGGTAGTGACACCTGCCCTGCCACTCACCTACCTTTGACCCATTTCTATACTTATCCCTGGTACGTATGTTTCTAGTTTTCTTCACCCATTTTGACTATAATCAGTCCAGGAAGCTCTGCCATATTACCTTCTTCACACTTATCATCTTAGCTCTCGTTCAGTGGCTCTCCAGGGAAGACCTTGTTGCCCACGACTTCCCCTCCATCCATTGGTTCCTTCTTGTCCCTGGTAAATCCTTGGTGATCTGCTCCACTCTTGTTCTTGCCACTGCATTGAGCTGGTCGTGTCTTTCACAGGACCTCCCCTTGTGGACTCCTTTTTGGATTTCTATGGTCATTATGTGAAGACCTCCTCCACGGTCTTTATGCAAGGAACTTTCCCTTGCCCTTTCGGTCATAATGCTAAGGACCATCTTCGGGACCTCTGCTTTATTCTTTGAAATCACTCTTTTGAGGTCTTTTTGCTAAAGACCACCCTCCTCTGGTAAGCTTAGACCTCCTCCAAAAGAACCTATTCTAAGTACAAGATACTCTTACATTAATTGAGTTTTGAGGTTCCTCTGGAGTTCTCTTGGTTCTTTATTCGGATCTCTGTTGGTTCTTTATTTGAGCATTGTTTGAATCATTACATTAGCCGTAGATCTTGGCGTTTTGAGAGCAGAGCTGTGAGAGAGAGTAGATCCCTAAGCTATCAAGCAAGAGGCAAGTTACACTTTTGATCATATTGCACCCAATAATTCAAATTAATTATGTCTGTTTTAATGTATCTTGCATGCCTATTTCTACCAAGTTATTTCAATACTGTTTTAAATCCATAGTTATGCCTACTTCCTTTGTATGGCCATTGTTGACTTTGAACCGAGCATCTTTGTCACCACTAGATCAAACTTGGGTCATGCAATAGTGTGAGCCAAGACCATTTGAAAAATATATGCTTAGTCATGCTTAGACCAAAAGTATTGATTTGGGGAAATCTTTACCATCATAACCAAACACTGTTTTAAATGTTTTGGCCATGACATTGGGGTGTCATGGACGTATGAAAATATTGCTGGGGAAGCAAAGAAAAGAAAAAAGGAAAATGGATTTGGACATGGGCGAAATGGTTGGCTTGGCTGGTGCAAGGTTTGTGCACGGACTCTATCCTGGAAAAGATGGAGGTCCAGGGGTATGTGATTGTAGCCCAAGTCAGTTGAGGACCGGTCTTTGAGCGACCAATGCCATGCCTATAATGGGCTATGCCACAATCGTGCAACCACATGTCTCTAGAATGGGGCGTGGGACCTGGCTGAGTAATTTGCAAAGTTCTACCATAAGCTGCTCCATTGGAGGTGTGGGAGGTCTTCTCTGGCCAATGGTCTATTATAACCCTCTTGCTCCCATTTGGTGCAAGAGGGGCTTTCCACGGATTCTTGTCCATAGGAGAGTGAAACCTTAGCAAGGAAAGGCCGTGGTGGAACAATGCATTGTAAAGGCCTTGTCATGAACTCTAGACCTCTTACCTTGGCGGTGAGAGGTGGCACTCACAAGATGCCAAACAAACTAGAGGATTCATGTCGTGTGGGTGAAGTGCACAACCTCTGCAGAGTTAAATCTATTCAATAGCCGTGTCGCGGTCATGGGCGTCTTGGCAAAGGCTACTCGAGTTAGATGTTGGTTTTGGGTTTTTGAAATGTTTACTAAAACTGTTTTGGGATTGCTATCCCATGGTTTGGGCGGGGAGCCTTGTGACAGTAGGGTATCCTTCACCACTTGTGATGAATGAATATCCAACTAAAAACAGATTTACTAAATGAATTTTATTTACTGTATGATGCTTTGGAACTTAATACTGGTAATTGGAAATAAACATGGCTTTATGCAAATCAACCATATTAAGCCTTCCTTTGTGATATCCATCTATGCATGTCATTTCTGTTATCTAACGGGTGTAACTTGCGAGCACGGTTGTTGTGCTCACTCTTGCTTGCTGTTGTCTTTAGCAGGGTCTGGAAGCCTTGGGTTGAGCTTGTTGTGGACCTAGTGGTCCTGTTCGACTAGGATTGCGCCCTCCAGCCGGTTGCCTGCGGTGTATCGGGTGGCCCATGTGTTTATCTTTACTGTGTTTTGCCTACTGGCTTGTAAGCTCTCTTGTAAATAACTCCTTTGGTTATTAATAAAGCTTGTGTTGTTGCTATGTTACCACTATTGTTGCTGTGAAGAGCTAGCCATGATCCTTGGGACTAGCTCAGTATGCACAGGGAACCTTGGAGCAAGCCAAGTCCTCCACGACCTCCTCTGGTGGGTCGCGGGTGGTCTTGGGATGACCTCAGACCTCCACGATTTCCCTTGGTCTGGCCGTGGAAGATCTTTGGGGGTGCTCCCTGGCTCCAAGACCTTCTCGGGCTTGTTCTCCTGGACTTCCAGAGGTCTCGCTGACCTCTGGGAGGTCTTGTGGATCGACCGAGATCCTTTAGGACCTCTGGGAGGTCTGGTGGACCTTCTTGGAGCTCTTAGAGGACCTCTCGGGTGCCCTAGAGTTGGGTCGTTACACCTGCATGCCACCCGCCGCTGACCGCTTCCGCACACCGCCTCACGTGGCGGCAAGACTGTCTGTCATGTTGCTCCATCTTGTGCGCTCGCTTCTTGCCCGTGTCACCGCCTGCCGCACCGCATGCACACCGCCGCCTCACATCGCTTGCACGCGCCCTCATGTCGCCTGCCGCCTCCGTCGTGTCGTGGAAGGACGGCACCGCCGACTGCAGACCAGCGCTACGTCGCCCAGACGCCAGACCGACAAGACCTCCATGTGTCTGCTGACGGCCTGCAGCCACCCGCAACTCTCGGGCCGCACCCGCCACCGTGTGCCATGCCCGACCTACATGCAACCGAAGCCATCAAGACGCCGGCTTCGCATTCGCTGTGCTGCCCGACAAGCACACCGCCCGGCATATGGCACGCCACCAGACGAAGATCTTGTTTGTCTCCGTAAACGCCTGACCAAGCTAAGGCCGCACCACCCGCCGCGCGCCTTGAACTTGCCCGCCAGCCGCCCGCAAGCGTCAGCACCGCCGGCCCGAACACTGCGTACCATGAACTCGCCCGGCGGCCACCCTCATGTGCTGGGACCGCTGACCCAAACACCGAGTGCCATGAACTCACCCGCATGCACCGGCACTGCCGGCCCGAACGTCGCGCACCATGAATTTGCCCGCCGCCTGCCACCCACATGCGCCAGCGCCACCGCTCAAACACCGTATGCTCCCCGCCGCAACACTTGTTGCGCTTCGCCAACATGCTGCGTGTAGCCTGTGCTCGCCCACGCATGCACACCGTGTTGCCCGTCTTTGCTAGCCACGGGTCGTCGCTTGCCGCCGCTGCGTGCTTGCACAAGACGCAGCGTGAAGGGCCAGCCACCGCCACCTCGGTGAGTAGGGCAGGGAAACCCTACTGTGCGCCCCTTTACTGGTCTGGCCGAAAAGGCCATATGCAATGTGGGTCGACCCAGCCCACATCCGGAAAAGAAAAGGCCGGACCCGGGAGAAAAAAAAAGAGGGAGCAAAGGAAAATCCTCAAAATTTGTAAATAAACCCTTGAAGTTCTGAAAATTACGATGAAATATTTTGGGAAAGAAATTCTTGTAGAATAACCCCTCAGAAATTAAAAAATTGCGCGAAAATTTCTCAGAATTGAAATTTAGCGGTTTAGCCCTCTGAAAATTGCAGAATTCGCCAAAATTTCATATTCCAGCAGAAAAGGGCTTCGGGAATTCAAATTTTGAATCTTTTTTAGCATTTGAAGTATGTTTAACTCTGTTATTATTATTTCTATGCAATTTATGTATTGTATTTACTATTTTGATTATGTGTGGTTGTTTAATTACTTTTAATCATTGAAAATAGCAATAAAACATGAAAAATGCTTAGAAAAATATGAGAACATTATGAGAATTTTGCAACCATTTTATGCAAATTACCAGCAGTAATCTTATGAACTCTTTGCATGAATATGGAGATGACTGGCATCATGAACTGAGAGTTCGAATAAACATCTGGCATGGCGAAATTTGTCTGAAATTTATATCGCCTCTTCAACTCTGTGGTAAGGTAATCACGGATGAGCAGAAGATTGAGAAGACTCTCTCTACCTTTTACCCGAATGCGATGCAATCCACACGCAACTATCGTCAAGACGGCTACAAAGAGTATACCGAATTGATTGACATCATTCAAGTTGTGGAAGCTCAAGATGATGTTCTAACGAAGAACTGCATATCACAGCTGCATAGTAGTAGTGTTGGCCATGAAGCCAATGCTAGCAGCTACAAAGTGAGGAAACCTCTCACGAATGAGAGGGGCAAGAAGGGTAAGGTCGTTGGTCGCACGTTATTGATGCTTTTCAGTCTAAGAAAAATGGCAAAAGACAGTATGAGGCACACCTCGCCATTGCAGGCACAGAGGGTCCACATCCGTTAGTTGCACTCATGGATGTGGACAGCCCAGTAGTAGCCCACATCACCCCTCTTTTGGACATCACAGCGGCTGCAGCCGTAGTTGCCCAAGAAAAGATCGCCATGGAGCAGAACATTGAATTATTTTATTCTTTGAATAATGGTTGCAAGCTCTAGGAGAGCAAAGCATTAAATTCTTATGATGAGTCCTGCAAGGCTTATTTTTCGTATTTATAATAGCAAGTTATGTTATGATATTTGAAGTATTTTATTTATGTGTTGCTTGCTTCCTGCTGTATATTAATAAAGTACCTTATATTAGAACGCGTGTGGCACCCTATGAAGGAAGTGTTCTTAACGGATAGCGACACAACGAATACCACCTTGAGAGAGATGATTTTTTTCAGTTGATCAGCAAGAACGCTAATAGTCTTACGACAATCACAGACAGTGATACTTGTATAATAGGCTCAGGAAGGGCCACAATAATACTCCCGATGGACACAACTTTAGTCATTAAAAAAGCCTTATTGTACCTAGAATCGACTAAAACTCTTAAGGATATTCGCGCTAACGGTTTCTACGTAGAGACTGAAGAAGAGTATAGTAAGGAATACCTGCTGATTACAGAGCGTGAAGAAAGTGGAAAAAGGGTATTAAAATGACTTCCTTCATATGAAACTGGGTTATACAATACTAATATTAAGGCACCCGCAGCCTATACTGCCCTGAAAACCGTATATAGAAGCTCTGAACTTGTCTGTCTTTAGCACGATAGATTAGGCCACCCAGGTCTTAGGATGATGGGAAATATAATTAACAATTTAGAGGGACATAATATCGATGTAAAGAATTTCCCGAATCAAGAAGATTTTGTGTGCCCCGCATGTGCCACCGGAAAATTAATTACTAGACCTTTTGCTCTGAAAGTAAAGGATGAAGTCCCTGCATCCTCGAACTATATTGAGGGAGACTTTTGCGGCCCTATACAGACTCTGTCAGGGCCATTTAGGTATTTTATGGTGCTCATCGATGCTTCCCCGAAATGGTCACAATATGTTTATTGTCTACGAGAAACCACGCTTTTGCAAAGCTAATCTCGCAGATAATTAAAATTAGAAATAATTTCCCTGATCATTATATGAAGTCCATCAGAATGGACAACACCGAAGAATTTATTTCGAAGGTATTTAATGATTATTGCTTGGCAATGAGAATTAACGATGAGCATTCCATACCACATATCCACACCAGAATGGACTAGTAGATTTTTGCAAAATTGTAATTTACCAACTACACGTCAGGGACACGTAGACCTACACGCAGCAACTCTCATCAATTTTAGACCGTCGGCATATAACTCTCATCAATTTTAGATGATTTGAATATCACCGGAACCTTGGAAGGTATTAAGGAAGCAAGCTCTTACCTGGAGTCAGAGTTCGAAATGAAAGATTAGGGTAAAACCAAATATTGCCCAGGCTTACAGCTTGAGCATGCCCTTGAAGGGATATTAGTACATTAGTTAACCGACACTCAAAAGGTGTTAGAAAGATTCGATTTTGAAAAGGCATATCCTTCGAAAGTGTCAATGGTCGGGAGATCTTTGCAGCAAGACAAGGATCTGTATAGACCTAGAGAAGAGGGGGAGAAAGTCTTGGGACTGGAATTCTCGTACTTAAGTGCAATAGGAGCACTCATGTATTAAACAAATTGTACTAGACCAGACATTGCATTTGTTGTGAACCTATTAGCAAGGTGTAGTGTGAAACTAATATATTTTAGTGTTTACATTGCATTGAAATTAAAAAGGGAGAGAGAATAAGAGGGGTTGTGCTACCTTGAGGTGCTCCTCTTCTTATGCCATGAGTATTTGGGATTGTGAGAGATGAGCAAAGGTGAAAAAAAAAGGGTACTGCTAGAGGTGGAAACGAGCCGAGTCGGCTCGAGCCAGGCTTGTTACGGCTCAGATGAACAGTTGGCTCAGCTCATTTTGGGAACGAGCCAAAAACCCCGCTCGGCTCGGCCGTGGGCTCGAACTGGCTCGCGAGCTTGAGGCACAGCACAGACTCCATGGTCATCTGCGCAGCGCACGGCACATCTAGACACCACCACGCTGCCGCACCTCCTCCCCATTCCAGGCCATCACAGAGAAGGCCACCGGCGCTCCTCCTCCCCTCAGCCTCCGCCTCCCCCGACCGAGCTCATTCTTTGGACCTCTACCACCTCTCCATGAGACCATAACTCCATGGACCATGGTCATCTCAGAGAAGCTTTGGTTTGTAGTGAAAGAAGTAAAAACTAGCAAAAAGAACGCTGATCCAACATGAAAAGCACGAAATCATCTGAAGAAGAACATCATCCACGCCTACAAAACACCAATCGCAATTCGCAACCCAAAAACATCATCCACATGAACCACATCTACGAAGGCCAGCGAGGAAGCTCCTACCGGCTGTGGAGCATCGTCGCCGAAGGAGCGCCATTCACCAAGGAGCGCCGTCACCGAGGAAGCTTCCGAGTGGAGCGGGGCAAGGGGGAGGCGAGGCGGAGGTGGTGGGTGGAGCTGGGCGAGGGGAGGGGGAGGGGGAGGCAACGAGTGGAGCTGGGTGAGTGGGGCGAGGCCGCGAGGGGGGCGAGGGGGAGGCGGAGGCGGTGGGTGGAGCTGGGTGAGGAGGAGGCGACGGGTGGAGGAGGTGGAGGCAGCGGGTGGAGCTGGGCGAGGGGGCGAGGGGGAGGTAGCTGGTGGAGCTAGGTGAGGGGGAGGGGGAGAGGGAGGCAGCGAGCAGGAGGCCATTGGGGGAGGTCAGGAGGAGGAGGAAGGAAAATGAATGGAAGCAAGGAGAGTGAAGAGCCGAAGGGGATAACTGGATAAGGCAGTCGGGAACGAGTGGCTCGCGAGCCGGCTCGAGCTCGGCTTGAAAGTCTTGCGAGCCAAAAGCTTGGATTGTAATTTCACGAGCCCGAGCCAAGCCTGGTCCGAGCCAAGCTGGCTCGCGAGCCTCGAGCTATTTTTCCAGCCCTAGCTACTGCTACTAGCTACTTCTTGGGAATAAAAGAAGATGGACCGATCATTCGTGCATATGTACATATAGATAACTAACACCTAGCCTATAAGATTTTTATATGTAAGCTATGTAAAGGACCATGTGTGTGTTTTTAGAATTTTTGTTCCATGCAAAATCAAGAGGGTCTGAATTTTTTTTTTGAAGCATAGAGGGAGCATTGCTCCCACTAGCCCTGCTGTCTCCATCCCTGCACGGCTGCACCCCACGTAGAAAAACATTACAGGGGAAAAAAAGGAAGCAAGCAGAGGAAGGACACACAAGAGCCGAGGCGCACGCACTTGCAACAAGCCCCTTCTTTTGTATAGGCCTTGCTCCCATGTCCTGACTACATATTCGATGGTAGCGCAACATCCCGGCCAATACCTCTCTGACTATTTCAACAAGGAGGGAGTGATGCAAACCTAGAATGTAGAGATGTATGGTTACGCCATGGTTGGCCATTTCACTAGCTATCCAACCTGGGAGCAACTTATCTGAGCCGTAGGCATTGATAGGCTGCAGGGAAAGGTTGGCCTACGACAAGTACGATGCATTAGGAATGACATGGACAAAGCAAATTCCAGGCGTCGTACGAAGAAGTGCTCCATTTGCAAGGAGTCTGGGCACACCTTCAAGAAATTCCCTACGAGAAATCCTCAGGACGAAGGAGACATCGGAACTCCGGACGTCGCCACGGGGACCTCATCCGACCGTCCGACTCGAGACAGTCCACATGGGGACGTTGAGGTTGCGGCCATGGGAAATGTTCGTCCAATTAAAATATGTGGTGCCCAATGCTTTGTAATATCACTTTGATTTGTAAAAAAAAACTAGTTGTTATGACGTTGTGCTGAATGTTATGTAATATCAGTGTGATTTGTTCACAATGTATGTGACAACGTTGCGCTGAATGTTATGTCATTCTGATTTATTGACAAAAGATGTTATGACATTGTGCTGATTGTTATGTAATGTCATTATGATTTGTCGACAAAAAATATGCTCAGAAATAGTCAGTAGATATTTTGATTTATCAACAAAAGATGTTATGATGTTGTGCTAAATACTATATAATATCAGTGTGATTTGTCGACAAAATATCTGCTCGAAAATACTCAGTACAAAAGGAGTGGAGAAGAATTAAAAAATGGTTGTTTTCCAAGTTTTAAAATAAAAAAGATCCATGTCGCCATTTGAACTGGCGACAGGGAGCTCTGAGTACTGTTGAGCCCCATGTCGCCAATTGGAATGGCGACAAGAGGCTGTCGCTAGAGCTGTTCAAACGCTGGGCCGGGCCGGGCTTGAAAAGCCCAGTCTCAAACGGGCAAGCCTGAGCCCTGCCCGTCCCGAAAATTGTTTTTTTATTTTAAAATATTATTTTAATCCTTTTTTGGAATAAAAAAATAATATTTAATTTATTTCCAGAATTTATATATATATATATATATATTCATTTTCTAATTGTTTTCACCGGGCCTTTGGGCCAGAATTGCAGTCCCATGGGCTCGGGTCGGGCCGACGGGTCGGGTCGCCCCCTGAACAGGTCTACCTATATCGCCGTTCCAATTGGCCATAGACGCTTAGTTTTATAATTGTTTATTTGACTATTTATATTTTTAATTATATTTATATTTAATAATATTTTTTAGAAAAATACGTGACGAGGAGCCAGCCACGTCAAGAAAAGTACATGAATGCACGTACATCCGTCAGCATCAACTAGTATGCAATCATGCATCTGACACGGCCTCCTCCCCGCTCAAGAGATGCCGCGAGGACGTCTGCGACCACGCGCCGCCGAGTCCGCTGCCGGAGCAGCCAAGCACGCTGCCGAGACCGTTGACTGGCGATCTCCAAGCACGCTGCCGAGACCGTTGCCAATTGGACTGGCGATAAAGAGATTATCGCTAGAGCTGTTCAAACTTGGATCGAGTTGGGTCTGAAAAGTCCGGTCTTAAATAGACGAGCCCGAGCCCTGTCTAACCCGTAAATTGCTTTTTGATTTTTAAATATTATTTTAATCTTTTTCGGAATAAAACAATAATATTTAATTGATTTCTAGAATATATATATATATATATATATATATATATATATATATATATATATTCAATTTCTAATTGTTTTCACCGGACCTTCGGGTCGGAATTGCAATCCCAAGGGCTCGTGCCGGGCCGACGGGTCGGGTCGTCCGTGAACAGGTCTACCTATCGCTATTTCAATTGGCGACAGACGCTTAGTTTTGTAATTGTATATTTTGACTATTTATTTTTGTAATTATATTTTTAATTAGTAATATGTTTTAGAAAAATACGTGACGAGGAGCCAGCCACGTCAAGAAAAGTACATACATTCACGTACATCCGTCAGCATCAACTCGTATGCAATCATGCATATGACACGGCCTCCTCCCTGCTCAAGAGATGCCGCGAGGACGTCTGCGACCACGCGCCGCCGAGTCCGCTGCCGGAGCAGCCAAGCACGCTGCCGAGACCGTCGCCAAGCCCGAAGCCGTGCACGTCGCCGAGCTGCCGAGTTCATCACCGGAGCCGAGATCATCGCCAATTCCTGACTCCCGTATTCAAATTGAACATGACGCATGCACAGCGTATGTGTGAGCCATACACACATGCAGCTTGCATGCACCAGCGCTATACGTTAGTGCATGCATGGTTTGTGTGTACATCAGTACATGCACATAGTGCATGCTCGTGCATACACTTGCAACTTTCTTCTCCTCTAAGCTCCACGCGGCGAAAAGATGAAGATGTCGTGGACTTGAATGGCCTACTAGACACTGGCAACTATATTCTCATCTAAGAATTCTTAGCCATTTTTCTCTTTTTATTTCATAAAATCAACAACTCGATGTTGACAATTAGGCTTTCTGATTCTCACCAGTCTTGTAGGTGTGCTTATGCATCGTAGTACGTCTGTTCTATGCTTATAAAAATTGTCTGCTTTTAGCATCCGCCGTATATATACGTGCTTCTACTTCTACAATTGGCATGACCATACACTCTTGTCATATGCCAATTTAAAATTTAATCGCTAGTCCATACAACAGATTGTAATATCGTATAGTATACCAATGCATTTGTTCGAGTAAAATGGTTAAGGGCCTGATTTGGTCTTAGGTTGAGTCTATGTTTTTGTGGCTCATTATTAGCTCAAAAGATGATGTTCTATACAGAACAGAACTTGGCTTGGAGATTAACTGACAGCTCTAAGCTCGCCCTTTTCACATACAAGCCTGATTAGTGTAGGGTGGTTAATGCGTGATAGAACAAGCTTATGATTATGCCTGTTTAAAACTCGGCATGGATTTAAAACAGAGTAGTCTAGTAATAGCAGACTGAACAGTTGTCATTATGCCATGCTGCTTGATCAAGCGCTTGTACAATACTATGGGCCGCACGACCGCACATAGCCCAACGAAAAAACCGGCCCAAGGCAATGAGAGCGAATGGGCCCGGGCCCGGCCTGGTCGCTTGGCAAAAGAAAGACTTCGGACTCAAGTCGCGACACCCCTATGTCTAGGCTTCCAGAACCAAAAGGGAATCAAATCTCACACCACCGCAACGTCTTCCTCGTCGTCTTCGCCTCTCTGCTCTTCTGCCATCCACCACCAAGTCACCGACTCCAACCCGACCCGACCCTCTTCTCCCGGCTCCCATGGCTGCGCCGCCTCCGCCCTGGGCGGAACTCCCCGCCGACATCATCGCCGAAATCGCCCGCCGCCTCGCGTGCCTCGCCGACCGCGTCCACATGTCCACGATGTGCCGCGGGTGGCGCGCCGGGTGGCGCGCGGCTTTCCCGGTGCCCCCGCGCCCGCCCCAGCTCCCGTGGCTCCTCCTCCCGTACCGCAGAACCCGGCTCCTCCCTCCCCACATCACCCGCAAGGCCTCCTTCTTCTGCGTTCTCTGCAGCGACACCCACCGCGTCCGCGTCAGGCCAGACACGGGCGGCGCGCGCTACTTCGGCTCGTACGAGGGAGGCTGGCTCTTCCTCGCTTACGGCCAGGCTAACGGCCACGCGCTCATCAACCTCCACTCCGACCAGCGCATCCTCCTCCCCGACGTTCGCGCGTGGGACTGGGAGGCAGTCCCCTCTCCCAAGCCCATGGTCATCCTCGCCGCCACCCTCTCTTCGCCCCCGGTTCCGTTCGACCGATGCGTCGGCGCCGCCATCATCGACACCACCGATCTGCCGCCAATTATGTTCTGGCGCATGGGGCATCAGAAGGAGGTGGAGTTGAGTCCTACCGCGCTAGCAATAGCATTCACGCCCTTGGTAGCGGAGGACGTCATATATTACAACGGAGCCTTCCATTTCCTCTCCCAAGGGGAGCATGTGCTTGTGTTCACACCCGAGTTCGGAGAAGAGTTCGTGAGACTGGAAATACGTGGGGTCCGGCTCCGCTTCCTGCCTCCGGAGCACCAGTACGATCAGTACGTCGACGCTCGCTACCTCGTGGAGTCCCGCGGAGAGCTGCTGATGGTCGTGCGGTGCTCTCCTCATCCTGGGCTGCCGACATCGTTGTTCAGGGTGTTCCAGATGACGCGACTGGAGATGCCGGACGGCGAGGTTTGGTACTCCTGGACCGAGCTGCACGGTCTGGATGGCCGGATGCTGTTCGTCCGGCGAGGCTGCTCCAGATCCTACGAGGTGGCCGACTTCCCCGAGTTCAAGGACGGCGTCTACTTCTCAGATGAAGGGACCTGCTACAACGTTTGGATGATGTTCGATCACCACCACAGTGACCGGCGGTACACCTGCAGCGACAACGGCAACTGGTCGGAACCTCCTCCCCGTGCCCACCGCTGGTTTCCGAAACAATCCCCGTCCGACTACTCGTCTCCGGTTTGGTTTCTCCATTGAGACCCACAGGTTTGGTTTGGCAACCGTGCTCCAATTAAGTTTCAATTCTGTGATGATGCTACGTGCGTGCTACATTGTGTTGTTTCATCTTGCTGCGATCGATGATGCTGCCGTACGTGCTATCTGTGCATGATCGGTCACGGTGTTAACACTAGTAATGCAGTAGTGCTTGATCCCAATTCTGAAGCAGAAGTTATCACTTGCAGCTTTTAGACTTGTAGCTCAATTGCTATATCATTTCAGTTCTTCAGTTCTGGCATATACTCCTATCAGATTTCAACTTCAGTTGAGTCAATCCTGAATGCAGAATTAGTTGGTGCTCTTGACATGAAATGCATTACATCTTTACCTTGCAATGGATACTGTGGTGCAACTAATTGTATGTTCTGTTTCAATAAAATGAATTCTATGTGAAAAATGGTCATATTACTGCTCAGATTTTTTTGATGGATATGGTCAGCTCTCTGCTTTAATCTGGTTTCCATCGAAGGTAAGTTGAAATGTGATTCTGTAGCTTACAGCTCTCTTATTTACAGTTCCAAGATTGGACTGAGGTGAACTATACATAACCAAAAACAATATTTGCATGATAACGCTGGTGCTGTGATGTACATATATATGTAGAAGATCGTGCTTTCTAATTCTTGGCAGTCTTCATGTGTGCTTATGTATGCATTGTAGTACATGCATGTCTGCTATGATTATGTGCAGATCGTCTGCCTTTAGTATCTGCATTGCATATATAACCAATATAGTTGCCTCTTACAATGTGTCAATGTTGTTCTGTGACTACAGTTTTCTGGTAGGCGGCCCTGTATCATGCGTATCAATGGCTGGTTGTTGCATTGCATGTTTATGGCATATGGGTTCAGTTCGGCTCATGGTTTGTACTAGATTCTATGAGCTGGCCAGAAGAGTTACAGTAGCTTTTAGGCTTGGGACTGTCTATTCATAAGGTGATTAAAATTTTCTTAAGTATAAATCATATTTTTTTATCTATTAGATCAATATCCAATCATACGACCCACCAATCTCTATACAAATCCAATTGTCATAACAAGTGATTTAAACTTAAGAAGATTTCAGATGACTTAAAAATAGCAAGACTGTTTAGGCTTATAGCTGGAAAAAAATGGATCGATCATTTCATCATTTGCATTTTGTAACTTGGTGGATTTATACATTTCAAAACAACAGGCATCATATGGCATGCGCTGCTTCGTAATGTTCTTTACTTTTAAGTGGGAGCTTACCAAGTTAAACAAAACAAGTTGTTTTTTAACATGTAGTAGTGCAGCACTACAGCCAACCCGAAATGGCGAAATAGACATGACTATGGTAGTACAATATACGTGCAACTAGTCTTCTAAAAACTCAGAAGTAGTCAAGTGCGCATTCCAAATCGACTACAGTTTCAAGCACCGTATTTGTCTTGCTTAACCAGCTCTAATTCCCAAAAATTTACTGCTCTGATTCTTCACACATCATGTTTGAAAGAACAAAGTTACTGCACGCACTTCTTAGCATGAACATATGAATGGTTGAGAGCAGAACTGGCTTGGGATCTTCAGGCGCAATCTACCCGGCCCAAGTGAACTAGCCCCACCAGCTAGCTCAACTCATTGTAGCGTGGGAAGACGAGGGGTGTCAGGAAATATTAAGGCACACCAGTGCTAACTCAAAAGAATTATGATGGGTCCACTTGTAAGTGAAATGAGAGGAGGAGAGCATGAGTATGGTGAGAGAGAAAATGGTGATATTTTATTTAGTTATGGGTCATGCCTTGAAGAGATAAAGATATGCTAAATACTATAGGAGAAAAACAAATCTAGCATCAGTGTGATGTGGCAGTGAGGTGGTGAATCTTGCACCTATAACATTATAAAAGGCCTAATATGACGAAGAAATCAACCTGATTCTACTTGCAATGCGATTGCAAGCTGCAATCCTGCAACTATACACTCAAACTCTCACGAGTTTCTAGAACCAATCGGATCCGAACTTTTTTTTTATTAATAAACCTTTTTTAAAATTTTTATTTTAAAGTTATCCTCCGGCTCACTTTATTTCTAATCCTGACCCCTTTGGTCACGCCATCATCCGTGGCGTGACAAAACAACGCTGTCACGCAGTAGAATAAGTCCGCTAAATAGCACCTTTTGTCACGCCACTGGTCGTGGCGTGACCAAACAACACTTGCCACGCCACATGTAGTGGCGTGACAAGTCATACGGGCAACGTGACAGCGTTGTTTTGTCACGCCACGGGTGGTGGCATGATCAAAAAGGTCAGAATTAAAAATAAAATACGTCGAGGTTAACTTTAAAATAAAAATTAAAAAGAGTTAATTAATAAAAAAAATTCATCGGATCTCCATTCCCCAACGTCACATTTCACATAAATCCAAAGAGAGGGAGAGGAGGGGGGAAGGGAACGATCCCAACGCCTTGCTCGTCGTCTTCAGCCATCCACCTCCAGCCCTCGCCTCTCCTCCCATGACCATGGCCATGGTCGCGGGCTGGGCGTGCCTCCTGATCGACCTCCTCGATGACATCGTCCGCCGCGTCCCGTGCGAAGCCGACCGCCTCGGCGTGGGCGTCGTTTGCAAGGCCTGGCACACATCCATCGCAGAACTACGGGGCCCTCCCGCACCGCCCTAGCTCCCGTGGCTCCTCCTCCCGTCCGCCGGCGGGCCTTCCTTCTTTTGCCTCCTCAGCGGCAGAGGCGATCACAGGCCCAGCCTCCCGGAAGACGCCGGCCTCGCGCGCTACTTCGGATCCTAAGAAGGCTGATGGATCTTCCTCGCGATCGGCCAGATTCACGGCCACACGCTACTCAACTTCCGCTCCAGCCTTCGCATGGACTTCCCCGACGTCATCAGCATAGACGGCAGACGGAGCGACGTGGTCATCCGCGCCGCCGCCTTCTCCTCCCCGCCCGATTCGGCACAGTTCCTCGCCGCTGCCATCCTCACCGATCATCCCTACGTCGCTTTCCGGCCCCTGGGGACGGTGTTTGGTACCACGTCAAGGAGCAGCGACACCGGCGACGTCGAGGCTAGCGGCAAGAGGCTGTGTTGATTGCGCTGGAGGCCACGAACCGTGGTGGCAGGCCGTGTTTTGTGAGACCGCTGCGAGGAAGAGTCGGTGTGATGCTGACGGCGACGGTGGTGTGATGCCACTTCGAGAAGAAGTTGGTGTGAGATTGACAACGACGGTGGTGCGAGGCCATTACGACGGCGGCGGCAGTGTGAGGCCGCTGGGAGATGATTCGGAGTGAGGCCGATGGCGGAGGAGTCGGTGTGAAGCCGATGGAGACCGCTACGAGAAGAATAGTGGTGTGAGGCCGCTACAAGACGAAGATGTGCACGAACAACGATGCGGATCAACATGTGAAGGCATCGCGAGGAGACTACCGTTGTGTGTGGCAAGGAGGTGTGGCCGTGTGGGTGATCCGCATCGGTGAGTTGAAACGTCAAGATTAAAAGGAGAATGTTGGAAATTAATCTTGACTAAGTTTGTTGAATTATTGCATGATTAGCTTTACGAGTTAGTTTGCATGCATAGGAAGAAGTCTCCATGGTTGTTAGACGTGCTCGTGTATGGTGCATGCATGCATGACAGGATAGTGATTAGTTGGTTTTGTTGAGTTTGCATGCAGCTATGCATTAGTGCGTCCATGGCGTGAATCCAGGAAGTTTGGTGTAGTTTGTCAGTGTTTGTTAAGCTCATGTGTTAGTCTATTTATTTCAAGACGTAACATAGAGAAGAAATAATAAAAAGGAGAGAAAAGACGTTGGTCGTGCGGGCTGCGTTGCCAAAAACAAGTGATTCTTATTTCTTGCTACTCACTCGTGTGTGTGAAACGCTATCGAGAAAACCATGGGTGAGTTCTCTCTAGGGGTTGTACGAACATTTGGTATTAGTGCGAGGTTCCGCGTGAGTAGATGTCGAAAATAATGTCGTCCCCAAGCAAAATTGTGACGGACGATGACATTATGGACACGACGTTTTCGAAAGCGTCGGCGAGGGAGGGAACAGTGTCCCTCCAATACCCGTTGCTCACAAAGAGCAACTATGAGGCATGGGCAATCAAGATGAAGGTGTATCATGAGAGCTCAAGGCGTGTGGGACATCGTTGAGTTCGGCGACATTGACATGCGCAAGGATCAGATGGCATTGGATGCCATCTATCGTGGTTTCCCCGAGGAGACACTCATCCCGCTGGCCGGAAAAGAGACGGCCAAGGAGGCGTGGGAGACGTTGAAGACGATGCATCTAGGTGTAAGCTTTGGTATAAGTCTTTGTGTTCTTGGTGCATGGCAATGCATGCAGCGGCATGCACGTAGGTGCTTGTGGCGCACGGTATTCAGTTTGGAGTCCGTAGGAGATAGAGTTTCTTAAGCACTTTAAATTTGGTTGTTAGCCGATAGAGTCTATCTTGAAATCTGTCAGCTACTTGGTTTTGTGCTCATATATATCAACAAGAGAGAACAGAAAAGGACGTGAGGAAGTTTTGCACGTCGCAAACATCGTGTTTCTTCTTCCTCCTTCCAAAGGGGTGTGTGTGTGAGCATGAAGCCCACCAAAAGAGAGAAAGAGAGAGAAATCCGTGAAGGATTTTTTCCAACAGACGGCGGAGGTGTGGACATGGGTGCGTCCCCCCGACAGAGCTGGGGACGGGAGTGGAGAACGTCATGTACTACGACGGAGCCTTCCATATCCTCACCAGCAACCAGAACATCATGGTGTACACGCCGTCCATGTTCGCGCCGGAGAGGCTAAGTGTACACTACTGCTACTTCTATCCGCGGGGCAACTTCGTCCACAAGGAAAACGAGCATGTCCTGGGTTGCTACCTCGTGAAGTGCCGCGGGATGCTGACATGGGCGAGATGAAGTCCGTATTGCGGTGCCACAGCAGCGGCGACGTGGGAAGGTGGTGGTCGCGGCCGCCTCCCCTTGTCGATGTTAGATTAATCTTGTTTAGCATAGCTGTGCACGATTAGTTTTGTTTGCATGGTACTGTAGCTAAATAAGCATGAAGTCATCATGACGTGTTGCATGTTTTGCATGTCGCCTGAAACGTGCTTTGATTCACGTTGTGGCTATTAGTATGTGTGTGTGCGCGTTTGTTGCGTTGAGCCGCGATTCCAAGACGTGGATGGAGCAGTTCCTGCGGATCATGGCGTTGGCTGCTCCTAATGGGCAATATCTTAGTACAGTTTTTTAGTGCATGAGGAGTGTTAGGACTATCTTTCCAATGCAAGGTTTCTTATTGTGTAGTATCTTAGGCTGTTTCATTTAATTACGTGCATGAGTATACAATAAATTTTACGCGTTGGATTTCGAAGCCAAACTGGTATCCAAATTAGATACTAGAGTACTATCTTTCCTTATTAACTATGGTGCCACATCACCAATTTGCCTTAATGGCATGCTTAAGATATTAGCCAAGGTGGAGCATTGGGAGCAGCCTTAGAGTCGGCCGAGTCGTGCGGCCTATTTGTTTTTGATCTCAGAGTTTATTAAGAGAATAACAAAAGGAGAGTAAATATGGTGCAGCAGTTGAGCACCACATATCGTGTCTCTGAAGTTCTTCGTTCCCACCTCCGATGAGCTGATCATCCGAGAGAAATTGTCCACTGTGTCGCGTGTGTTGCGTGAGAGAGAGCTCTGGGCCAACAGTCGAGCGGTGCTTCCAGGAGCAACCAACCCCCATCGAGCTACTCGCAAGCGCTTTGGGCTCACCCATGATCAGATTCAGACGGACCTCAGGTTCAACTTCTACCAACAAGGGTACGCTGTGCTCCAAATTTTGCTTCCAGCAATGACTGATGGTGCCGGTGTGTTTAAGTTGTGTTTGTTTCCTCTTGCTGCGATCGATGTCCTGCTGACATAGTTGTCATGAATTGATTAGTCTAGTACAGTGCTATGCATGATGTGGTGATGTTAGCTGAAAGCTGTAAGTAGCAGGGATCCTGCTTAATTTCGTAGGAGAAGTCAAATCACTTGTGGTTCGGTTGCTGTATTGTTTCTACTTTTCAGTGCTTAATTTCTGGCACTCTTATGGGATTTGAACTTAAAGTCTCTCCATTTTCTGTAATAATTTTCCTGATGAAGTCAAGCTTGAATTCAGCATTACCTGACTTAGTTGGCGTGAAATGCATTACATCTTTATGTTGAAACTGATGGTTTGGCTTTCCTGGCATGAAGTGCATTACAACGTGCTAACTAAATTGATGATTTAGGTTAGACATGAGCAAATTAACTGGCCGGCGTAGTGTGTCATAACAACGTGCTAACGCCTAATCGGATTGGGCATCTGGAATCCTCACCACGCTGTCGCGCACGACTCGTTGCGGGTCACTGGCGTGGTGCGTGTCTTGAGCGCCTGGAAGCCCAGGGTCCCACGTACGGAGATGCTGCGCCTCGACGACGGTGAGGCGCAGGAACCAGAGCTTGAGGGAGACGTACACCTTGCGCGCGCGACGCGACGGCGGAGAGTCAGCCTTCCACGCCACGCCTCAGCGAAGGCCTCGTCAGCCTGCGTGTGCCCGCCCACGTCATATGCACCTCGAAGACTCTGGGTTGCAAACTATATGGAACCCATGTGTTTGAACCCACATGAAACCACAAACATTCAATCTAAACCAACTTAAACTAAACCACTTTATAAGCAAACCCGACTCAAATCAACCCATTTTGTCTCTAAATCCATTTGAACCCATTCAATTATACCCGTTCCTTAAACTCAACCAACTCAACCAACTCAACCCGTTTGAACCCAGACCATTAGCAGCAGCCCTATGCACGAGGTTTGTCTTGGTTGCCTTGCCAATTTGCCAACGACTCTGTGCCGCGCACGTCCTGCGAAAATAGCACTCGGGCGGCCGCGCGCGCTGTTTCCCCCGCGCGTCTCGCTCCCATTTGGGCTTGAGCCTGCGCGCGTCTGGGCATCACTTCACTCGGCCCTGTTTCGCACGCGCCTCGCGCGGCCTCCCACCCAACCGCTTCTTCGACTCGGCCGCAGCCTGCAAGGCCGGCCAGAAAGTGTCCACCCGTGCCGTCCTGGCCACAGCTGGGCCGCGGGAGCCTGGTTTTGGCGCTGACTATTTGGTTTCGTTTCGCCGCAACCGTCACCGAGTGGGCCGATTAACCGGGGAACAGCGGCTACTCTCATGGCCTCGCCCTATGTTTCTAACACTGTTCGCAGCGTGTATCAAAAGGCATAAGAATCTTCAAGCACATCCAGTTACTAGAAATTCGAGTGAAATCCATGGAATTTTCATTCAACATATGTATAGAAAAAGCACAAAAGAATCAACATGATGTGTTTTCGCAGCACAAATGGACTAAGGATATAACTTTGGGCGCGACTGCGGCTCGGCGTCCGATCCGTCGGACGGTTCAACTACCGTTGGATCTTGGTAACTTGGGGCATCCTAAACCAGTGGCGGACCCAGAATTACATTTTAGGTATGGCGGTGTCCTTCCTCGCCGAACACCGTCTTGCCACGCACCGCTAGTCGCTCGGTTCTCGCTCGATGGCTCGACGCATTGCGTCGCTCAACGAACTAATAATAGGTTTAGGTTATCACGTTTTAATTGCTTTTTTTTCCAACTAAACTCTTTTTTTTAAGAACAAGTGCTCGATGAACTAATAAAATGAATCATTTTGGAATATATAAACATCATAGAGACCTAGAACATCTCTACGAAGCCCAAGGCAACATCTCTGTTTCCTCGCCTTTTTGGAGGATTTCAAACACTATCAAACTTCATGCTAGATTTCCTTTGCGAAGTACAAGGCTACATCGCAAGTTTACTTTAAAGATTTTGTCCAAAAGACCTGTACAAAGGATTAATTGCACTCTTCGCAAAGAATCACTCCATTTCACACTTTCTATATTGGTAGCAATCAAGGCTCTCCTAATTTTGGATAAGGATGATCAATCGGACCCCAATCGAAAATGTTGGTATTCCAAACTCGAGGCAATTGTCTCGCCCTTGGTTTCTATGAGGATTTCAAATCTCCTTAACCTCGAGGCACGTAAGATGCTATTACGCCTAATTTGATCCAGTTAGAACCAATCTCCCAATCGAAAACAACATTTAACCGAATCTGTCTACAATCCTTACATTTTAAGGCCAAGCCACCTCGATTAAATTTTGAAGTGCAACAAGATCGAAGGAAAATATATCTAGAAAGTTCTATCTGCGATCCAAAATGCTAGATTGGAGCATAGCACGAGCAAGAGAGCACCTTACCTCGACCTTGTTGCGAAGGGCACGCCGACGCTAGGGTTATGAGCGCCGACCGAAAGCAGTGCTGCCGCCGCCGCCTCTAGCCATCCTCACCTCCAGGAGCAAAGACACCGCCACCGCGTCACGCCACGGCTTCTCCCCGCGCGGCCGTGCCCATTTGACCACTCACTGCGCCACTCGATTTGGCTGCTTTGGCACATAGCACATCAGCACAGAGCAATTGGGGAAGGGGAGGTCGCTCGAGGCTACGGCAGGCAGCACTTGGCTGCTTTGGCACATAGCACATCAGCACAGAGCAATTGGGGAAGGGGAGGTCGCTCGAGGCTACGGCAGGCATCACCAGGGGATGGGCCTTCCAAATTGGGCCTCTTCCTTCCCAGTTGGCGGTTGCCCCACATCTTCATTCAAGAAGCTAGCTCCACGCCTCCACGCAGCCTACCTACGCAAGCACGCCCACGTCTCATCTTCTCAGGCAACGGCCGATGGAACAGCAGCTGGCGCTCGAAGGAGGGGTGGTTCCTGGCCGACGGTAGCTCTGGCAGACGCCAGAGCTCGCCAAAATGCTGGGTCCGCCCCTGCCCTAAACCATACCATCCACTTCCATGGAGGCGCAACAAAAAAAACAAAGGCACACAACAACAAAAAAATGTCAGTGTAACAAAAAATGTACATGCAACAAACACAATCCTCCCATGTGCGAAAAATATCTTGATTTCTAAATGTTGCACATGTGAAATCAAAATGTTACAACAATGAAAACCATTGAAACACTTGCAAACATATAAGAGTGTTGCATTGCAACATTCATAAACAATTACTGCAACAATTTTGATAGAGCTCCGAGAAAGAGCTAGAGAAGGCAGTCGACCAGTGCCTTGTGGCCGACGGGCGTGTTGCCTACTTCCTCAAGTTGCCGTTCAATGCACCGTCGCAGTGCCGTCATTCTCGACACGAGCACGGTCTTGCTCTTGAGAGAGAGAGAGAGAGGACAATGACCTAATGCAACAAATTTTCGACTCTTCTACAACAATCAACACAAACATCTCAAACAATAGATCTAGGGGTCATATAGGAGCCCGTGAGCAATGAGTGTGGTACAGATCCAACTACTTATCAGGAATCCGCAGGATCGCCAGAGGTGCGGAGATCATGGAGGGAATAGGATGGAGGAGGAGGAGGAAGGGATAGGTGGAGGGAGAGGAGGGACGAGCTTGTCTTCGGCCGCTGCCAGCTCGCTGGAGCAAGAGTGAGGGAGGGAAGAGATGGAGTGAGGAGTGGGAGATGCGGTAGCTTTGATGGGCAACACATGAGAAATACAACATCCCAAAAATCCCAATTTTGGGAAAGTATAATGAAAATAAGTGGGAGAATAATTCTGAACATGTTTTTGCATGAATTTTTGAACTTTTGCATAAATCAAATAGTGAAATCGCATGCAAACAACAATTTGTAGGATTTTTTTAGAAAAACACAGAGAATATAAAATCCTGAAATATTTACACAAGAAACTGTACTAGGTCAGGAACCCTCACAAAAAATTTCATATATTTTGGACTCTGTTTGCTAAGTACAAAAATTCAGGAATCATTCAGCCACTTTTGAAAAAGCTCAAAAGTCTAAATCAAATTTCCCACCGGACTTTGGGCCAAAACCCAACTCGGCCCAGTTGCGCTCATGCCCACTCCAGCCCACGCTCGTTAGAAGCCTTCTTTCACCTCACGCTCGCCTTCGCTCGCCAGCACATCAGCGCGCCTCGCCTGCTCCGCCCCTAGTTCACGACCGCCGCCCACGATTTCGCCCCCCAACCACCCTAGTCACCTCCGCCAGCCTTCGCCCATGCTAGCTACTCTGTCGATGCGTTGTTATCTCACAAGAACAATGAGACTGAAGCTCAGCGTGAGAAAGTCATACGCCACGCCATTTTCTCGTCGCTCCTCTCGCGCCATTCTCGACCGCATTTAAGCCCCTCACCACGTCATGAGCTCCTCAGCTCGCCATTCTTGCTTCTCGCACAGAATCAAAGCATCTCGTGATTTGCTTCGCCGAGAACGGGAGCTTCGTTCCCGACGCCGATGAGCAAGCTTCACACCGCCATTTACTCTGGTGAGATTCCTTGCCCTCGTCACCAGCGTCACCATGTGTCCCTTACCTCACTGATACTCCCTCTTTGCTTGATGTAGCTCCAGGAACCCCGTAGTTTGATCGCGTCATCATCTACTCCCTCTTTGCTTGATGTAGCTCCAGGAATCGTGTCATCATCTTCTTCACCTCCGACGCAGACCTCGATTCGGACCTTCACGTTCCCGATGCTCTCGTGAGCTTGAACCTCATCTAACCGCGTCATATCGTGTTTCATACTCTACTAATGCTTATTCATTGCTCAATGTGGACCAAAGCTCAGGGAATCACTGGGAACAAGCTCTTCCCCAAAACCAGCCGCCGCCGATTCCTTTTTTGTTTGACATCACTCCGGTGAGTCTCCATTCGATTCCTCGCTCCTACAGCATCCTTAGGACCATGGGGATCTAATACGCTACTTCTTGAAGCATCTCCAACTTCGTAACGCGCCAGCATCGTGAGCCACCTCTGCGCCGCTGTTGTTCAACGTCGACACGCTTCTCCGGCCATCCCCCGACGTCATCAACACCCTTGGTGAGCTTCTAGTAGTCCCTGGAGCTAGTGCGTGTGTTAGATTAGACGATTAGCTAGCGTAGCGTAGAGTTTATCGTAGTCGATCACGGTGCTGCCACAGAGAACGTTGTCACCACCGCTCCGGTGATCATTGGTCTTCGAGCCACTGCCTATAGCTTTGTAGTCACCCTGGAGCCAGTGTGCACCATCTTTCACCGTCGATTGGCCCTAATCGCGAAAACCATTTCGGACTCGAGGAGCTCTGCCGCTTGTCGACGGTGTGGCTCCACCACCGACCATCTCTCCGGCCCCCGCCACCACCCGGTGGGATCGCCGTCGAGAGGAGAACCTATTTTGCACATTCCCCGAGCCTCTCCATGCCTACCTCGCCGTCGGCGAGCTCACCATGACGCTCGGCCACGTGCAGCCCTGCTGCTTCTCTCTTTCTCTCCCTGCTAGTGGACCCAGGTGATTAGGTAATGTTTAGCGCTAAGTAACAGAGCTTACAAAGTATTGAGTCTATGACAAGTGTGACCAGTAGGAAAGTTAATAGAAATCTAATTTAAAACGTAGTTAGAATATGAGTCACTGACAGGTAGGCCCCACATGTAAGGTAATAAAAAGTCGCTTTCAGTTCGGGGGAAAATACGCTTTCTCTACTGGAAAGCGTAAACCTTGGTAAAACTAAGAAGAAAATACATTTTCACTGTTGGAAAGCGTAAACCTCAGAAAATACGCTTTCGACGTCACCTCTATTTAATTTCTAGAATTTTCAAACCGAAGCAAATTAAAACATTAATAACTTTTGCATACGAACTCTAAATTGAATGAATCTTTTTTTCTAAATTCATCTAAAATCTTTCTATATCTGAATATGCAAAAATATTTGGATTTTTTTTGTTGAAATTATTTGTTTCTATATTTAATTTGCTTCTGACTCTTTTGATTAGACGTCAATTATTTGAGCGAAACTTACGACGATCATCCATACTCTTATTCAGAGCAACTAGAGCAAGGCAAGCACCCCTTTGACCATGTCGACCCTACTATTTTAATTATTGTGCTTCTTTTTTTGCAAAATCTATTATACATGCGTGTATGTTTGCTTAAAATTGCTATATTTGGGGATAACGGTAGTTACAATCCTATTCGATGCTTGATCCTCCTTAAAATATTGATACCCTTATTGCTGTAGCCATCAGGTTATGGTTTAGACAATGAATGAAGTAAAATTGGGTTTTTCGAATGTGAATATCGTGTAAATGCTTAGCCTAGCTTAGTCTTTACTAAAATTGGAGGGAAAAAATGGATGACATGTTGAATATGAGTTTTGGAGATTTTGAAATGATGGTACAGAAGGGTTACCTCTATTATTTTGTATAAAAATAAAAATAAAAACTTAGTTTGTGACACAGAAGAGTTATATTATAATCTGATGAGTGTGAGAGGTGTATCTCATAAGTAGATAGGAAGAGATCCTCGTCCGGTTCAATTAAGAACCGAACACCAGTATATCCTACCTAAGCGTAAGCGTTCAATCCGGCCTTAGCTAATTAAGTTATCGAAAACTAGCCTTGTGCATTGGTAGGCCATGGTAGTGCGAGTATGACCGGTGTAGGCATATTCGAAGGGGCTTCCTTTACCACAGTGTTGGGCACAAAGCTTGCTGACACAACGGTGAATGTCTCACTAAGATGGGGGTGTACCCGATTGAAGTGAGGGTGTTCATTCGTCGGGCTAGCGCAAGGTTGGGACTAAGTGATGTAAAGACTTCGACACGTGCTCTAGACTGCTTACCAAAGGTTAGTGAGCGGTTGTATCAACGGATGTCGAACAAACTAGAGAATTCGTGTGTGTTATGGGTAAAGTTGTACACCTCTGTAGAGTGTAAATCTATTTAAATAGCCGTGCTCACGATGATGAGCGTGCTAAGTGTAGTATTGCCGAGTATAGTCTTGGTTTTTACAAAAATGGTTCTTGTTGGAAAATAAGGGAAAAGCTTTTGTTGTTGATATTTGAGTTGAGTGTCATGTTTATGGCTGTAAACAAGATGTTGGTGGCAGCCGAGGAGGGTTGCGATTTGTTATTTATCCAAGTACTTGTTGTTCAATATCTATTTAACTACTCTTTAAATTTCCGTTGCAAAGTACCATGTATTGATATTACAAATAAAATTTGCTTAATGCTAGAAATAACTTGTAGCCTTGTGTTATAGAGGAGCAAGAAGCAGGAGGTTGTGGCTTGGTCTACTGTAGAGGTAGAGTACAGAGCACTGACGTTGAGTGTGAGTGAAATGATATAGATGAAGGGTTTATTGTCTGAGCTTCGGGTATACAGAAATAATCTCTTGGTATTGCACCGTGACAATAAATTTGCAATAAACATTGCTAACAATCCAGTACAACATGATCGTACCAAGCATATTGAGATTGATAGGTTATTCATCAAGGAGAAGCTTGATGGCAGGATGTTGAAGTTGGAGTATGTCAATTCTGGTGAACAGTTAGCTGACTGTTTCACTAGAGGGTTAGGTCCTAGCAAGGTGCTACAATATGTAACAAGATGGGCATGATTGATATCTTCGGGCCATGTTGAAGAGGAGTGTTGGTGAATTTGTAATAGAGTCCACCTAAGAAGTTGTATTGGAGTCGGATTGAATCTTGGGGTGCGGAGGAGTGCGGCACAATGACAACAATAGCAAGAAATGTGTGCACAGGCCCAGCTAGGGGCGGAGATGGGCCTCGGGCCGGTTGGGCAACGGCCCAAGGCCCAGAAAAATACCAGTGTAAAATTGAAGTAAGCATACCCCAAAAAAAACATGTACAATAGACAGGCCCTAGGTTTAGTGGCCGGCCGAGGCAAAACCCAAAGAATTGCCCAGCGCCAGCTTCCCCCGAGCGCGAAATGCAAGGAGTCAGGGTCTGGCTGCAGCTCCTTCCCCAATCCTTCACCAGCTCAAACCACTCTCTCCTCCAATCTCAAACCACTCTCTCCTCCCACTGGTAGTCTGCTGGCTTGCTCCTTCAACGCCGGCGCGCCGCCTTCCTTCCTCCAGCCGTTGCCACCTCTGGCTCCTCCCCACCCGCGCCTCCGCTTGCCCATGAGCCAGCTCCCCTTGTGCCGCCCACCGCCTCTGCTCCCCCCCAGACCCGCTCGCCCTCCGTGCAGCTCTCTTCAACGCACTGCCTGCCTCTGCCCCAGCCCAGCCCCCGCTTGCCCTCCGCCACAGCTCCCTTCAAGATCCGCCGCCTCTGGCTCCTTCCCAGATCTGGCTGGTGCCCCCTCCGCATGCTCCCCTTCCAAATTCCGTCAGCATGCCACACGGTGTCCTCCGGCCGCAGCCCCCTTCGAGCTCTGCTCGGCTTCCTCCTCGCCTCCCCTGTGGTTGTGGTCAGTGGCTCGTGGCATGCTGCCACTGTCGCCGCTGCATGCCTGACCTATCGGCTTTGGCCCGAATTAGGTGAGCCGGTGAACTTGTGAAAAGTGAGTTGAAATCTTACATCTTTGGTGAATTGATGTGTTAGTATGTAATGTGCAGCATGTGCTTGTATGAGTAAATGAGTTAATTAGTTAGTTGTGATTATGAAGTTATGACGTATGAGTTTGAATCAGTGTATGACATATGAGTATATGACAGTATGAGACTGATTGTTACTTTGTTAGTGCATGTTTATTAACTTTTTATTTGAATATTTGATGTACTAGAGTTAGAAATACATGATGAAGAGGACCAAGACATTGTTATCTTATTTTCCATTGCAATCTAATCAAACTCCGGAAACAGTAGGAACATCGAATGGTATGTTACCTCGTGCTAATGGTATGTAACATTCTCTTTTTTTTCTATGTTTTATCTATTTTGTCGTATCGTTAAACATCGAATTCAAATTTTATTTCGATTGTGCATTTGTGTTGTATTTTTGGTATACGTGTTGATAGTATTTGATGTTAGTTATAGACAGCCTTTTAGTTTTGTGCCCGAGGCTCTGCCAAATCCTAGCTCCGCCACTGCCGCCCAGCTGAACCCCAGTCCTGATAAGCTGATTTGGAGTGTCGGCAATAAAGGGCAATTCCCTGTTAGATCCTTTTATCTGAATCAAAAAGTTCAACAGATCCCTATCCCCACAAGTTCATTTGGAAGATTACCCAATAGGATCAAGGTGTTTATTTGGCTGATACTTAAGAATAGTATCCTTACAAAGGACAACTTGATCCATAGAGGTTGGAAGGGAGAGGAAAGTTGCCAATTCTGTGGGAAAGATGAAACAATTAACCATTTGTTCTTCCACGCCCCTTGGCGATATATATCTGGCAGGTTGTTGCTTGTGCCTGCGGAATAACTTGTATTCCAGCAAATGCTAGGCCAATGGATGGATGGTCGATTTTGTAGACAAAGGAGGAAGACAGAGCTGCCGCGTAAAGGAACCGATCGATTCAAGCTGGTGGCGCAGGAGGCTTTTGCTAGATCTCACGACTGGCCGCCGGCGACGCACAGGCTAACGTTCGTTACCTGTTGTTTGGCAAGGCTGTTGCCTCACTCCTTTCGTTTTACCTTTTCTTCGTTCAAAAAAAAGTATCATTATCGTATAACTTTTGCGAATAAAATACACAACAGGGTCATCTCTGTAAAATCGTAAAACACTCTGCAAAAGCAGCAAACCGTTCCCAGCTCAATATTTCATCATCTGGCTGGCATCCTTGTCGCCTCCCATGGCCGCGCGCTGGGCGGGCCTCCCCGCCGACATCCTCCGCCTCATCTACCTCCCATGCCTCATCGACCGCATCCACATGGCCGTCGTTGCAACGCCGTCATGCAACACCCGACCCCTCCCCCACCGCGTACGTCTCCCACCCGACGCGCGCGCCGCGCGCTACTTCGGCTCGTTCGAGGGCGGCTGGCTCTTCCTCACGTTCGGCCAGTCGGACGGCAGCGCGCTCCTCAACCCCGGCCAGGTGATCGCCCTCCCCGACAGCGTCGGGGTACCAGACCAATAAATCCTCGTCAGCGCCGCCACGCTCTCCTCCTTACAGGATTCAGACCCCTGCATCGCCGCCGCCACCCTCGCCAGCCACGGGCCTAACGTCTCCTTCTGCCGCTCGGCGACGCCGCTGCCCTGGAGCGGGGTACCGCCGCTAGAGAAGGATGCGGAAATGGAGGACGTCATTTACCACGAGGGAGCCGCTTCCATTTCCTCACGAAAGGGGAGCACGTCTTCGTCTGCGTGCCGGGAAGCTCGTGACGGCGCGCGTGGAGCACCGCCAATTCCCGGTGCAGTTGCTTTAGAATTACAGAGATGAAGGATGTAGGGAGCAGCCGAGCAGCATGTCACCATGTATGTCAGCTACGCAGCCCGGCCGTCGGCTCAAAGCCCGCTCCATCGCTCTACCGGCTAGCCTGCAAGATATTACAGTATTAACTTGGGCAGCTCCCGTCTTTATCCTATTTGGGCCGTCAGAGACTTCGGCTGCATCTTGCCATGCTAAGGCGGGCCTGTAGGGCATCACCTCAACCTCCCTACAGGCTCACACTCACACACAGCTGACCAAAACTAGAGCTCAGGCCAGCTTCCCATAATTGAAACGGCAAAATAGAACAGTTTCTCCTAAAAAAGGAATAATAGTACAGTTATGTACTTCTGTTACACAAGACAGATCACACTCGTGAGTTTTTGGCTCATTTGTCACTGTTTGACGACAAATTGCAACTCTAGCACTTTGAAGCGAAATGGAAAAAAATAGCACCGCGGACGCACCGGCAGGCGACATGTGTCGCCTACCGTGACCTCGGCGCGCGGCACGGGCATGCCACTCCACCAAAGCACGGCAGGCAACGTGTCACGCCCTCGTGGCCCTGCCAGCTCCCTCCCACACCACCGAGGAGCGGCAACGCCCTGCCGCACGCTCCTGGGCTCGCTGTCCCCTCACTACCCCTTGCCGCGCCATCGAGGCCTTGCACCCGTGTCCTCCGTCCCCCGTGCCTTGTAGGAAATTAGGGTTTGCACCCAACTGTCGCGCGAACAAAGTGCAGCGGATTACGGTTTGCACCCGCGCTATTGTAACTAGGGTATTGTTCATCGAAATGATTATTTTTAAAAAAAGAGACGAAATATTAAATAGAGAATAATTTAAGGATTAAATTTAAAAGATGATATCTCAACGCCGACAATATGACTTCATAATGTACATGCAAATTACATGGCGAGCAGGGTTTGGTTATGTGCATTTGTTTGTCCCCTACTCATACGGTAGAAACACCAACATGCATGAATCATCAACCCAATGTACATGTAGGTTACATGTGCGCCTTTTGGAATCGAAAAAACTGGTGGATAGGAAAGTAGTCAGTCTTGAGAGCTCATCAGTGCCTTTCCCTTGTCTCCTGCAAACCTGCGTGCGCGACCAGTCCCGAAGGCAGCCCTGTACTAGGCTTCCAGGACCTCCTCGGAAGTAACCACAAACTCAGTAGGAGCATCGGAGACCATGGCTGCCTTCCCTTTGTCTGCCACGCACTCGGCTCGGTCGTCCTCAGCGAGCTATTTGGGGGTCTTCCACCACCACCCTGGTTCTTAGGCACAATCGTTGCCTTTCCCATGTGTTCCCCACTCTAGATCGAGTGAGGTTTCCAACGGGTGAAGTTCTCGAGTGGCACCGCGTAGTTCAATATGTACTTATACTGGATGGATGTCATATCGTACTTGTCCGGGCCGTCTATCCATTGGAAGAAATAGCAACACACCGACGGCTGTCATTATGCACGGATAAAGTTAGTGATATGTGAAATACAACGTGCAATATGAAAAAATCGATGTGTGTGAGATTCACTTACGCGGATATCCGAGCACATGTAATACGCCTGGGCGGCAGTCTCCAGATGTGTCGACTGAATGATATGTGCCCATTTACCGCAGTTGCACTGGGGCGTGGAAACTACAGTGGTACAGGTGCATCCTTCATCGAATGATCTAGGCAGGTCCTGCCTTCTCGGCAAGCCACTTCTGCTTCCAAATCATCTCCCCATATCTCCAAGTTTGACATACTGATCTGCTCTACCTCTCTTCTCCCTCCTTTGTCTCTTTTGTGCGAAATTATTTGGAGCGGAGTGTTGGCTATGGTGGTGGAGTGTACCTTGCCTTTATAAGCGGCTAGGGTGTACTGTTGAGGGGGTAAATTGTGGCAAACGACGTTGCACTCACATCCGTGACAGGATCTTCCTGCACAAAAAAAGGTCTAGTGAGTGGTGTCTACTCCTTGCAAAAAGCTAGTGCAGGCTATCATTTCGGTCTGAATAGGTGACATGGCAGTTTGTGATCAATTCGGTCAAAAAAGGTGGGATGGCCGGTGAGTGATGCCTACTCACTGCGAAAGCTGGTGCATGCTATCAATTCGGCCTGAAAAGGTAGAATGGCTGGTGAGTGATAACTACTCACTACAAAAAGCTAGCGCGTGCTGTCATTTCGGTCTTAAAAAGTGGCATGATAGGGTATGGTCAATTCGAGCTGAAAAGGTGAGATAGCTGGTGAGTGATGCCTACTCACTGCGAAAAGCTGGTGCGACCTATCATTTTGGTCTGAAAATATGGCATGGTAGTGTAGTCACTTCGATCTAAAAAGGTGGCATGGCAAGACATAAAATTGAACATAACATATCTCTTCAATCCGCAGTGAGGATGACCGACGAGGAATGCTAGGACAGCCGCCGGTCTCACTAGGCCGTGCCAACCTAGGCAGGAAGCTAGGTCAGTCCACTCGGTAAGCAGCTCGAAGCATGATGTTGCTCGTTTGACCGTAGCCCAAGTTCTTGACGATCTTCTTGGCATTATCATAGATGTACTTTATCAGCTCGAGAAGCCCTTGAACATATTGACCGCTAATACGAAGGGCGGACCCTGATGTGTGTGCGATCCACTGGGCCCAGTCAAACTGCATGGACACGAAAAAGCTGTTGAGCAACAAGCACTAACAGTATCACGTTGGAAGCGAGGATAAGTTGTGAGTGTTTTATAGTGTCGTCATACCGCGAAGCTCCACGTCAATCGAAGCCCAACTGTAGCCTCTCCTGGTGTGTAACATGCTCCAGATGCTCCGGCGAAGGACGAGTGAGCCTGGTGCGCGTCCGTGGTACGCACCACTCCATGTACTCATGGTAAGTCCGAACGTCATACGACCTCTGCTCGCATACAACCTCCATGTGCGCCGTCTACTTCCACATCGTAGTCCATTGGAGTTGTATTGCGGTCCAGTTGTCATTATGTTGACCCTTCCTCGCTTGCCTGCATTGGACACGGATAGATGTGAGAAGAACGGATGTAGGAAGCAACGGTAAACGTTACTCGGATGGAGTTGCACTCATAGGTAGGTAGCTCACAGGAGCATCCTGCTAAGGGGCACAAGCTGGAATAGACCAAATTGTCTCATTACATGCTGCGGCGTGTAAGGCTCCACCATATGAGAAAAACGAGATGACAAGTCGTCGCCCACAACTCAGCGTCTTGTGTGCACTGCACACAGAGAGTCCGTGTGATGCTACCCAATCAGTGTCTAATTAACAAGCTACTAAATTAATGACGACTATATTCATTGTCGAAAAGCTAATTAAACATTGATTACAAAGTTAATACACATAATGAATGCGGAAAAAATTACCTCTTCTAAAAATCTTTGCTTGATGTAGAATTTGTTCTACTAATACAACCGCTAAACATTGCTCTAAACACTCAAATCGACAGCGAAATCAACAAAAAATTCGGCCGAATGTGATTCATCTCGCTCGCTTGCTCCTCTGGTGCGAGGGTTGAGAGGGACGCAGGAGGGCTTTTATAGCCGCAAGATGGCTCCCGGTGAACGAGCGGCAGGGACGGGCAAGCCGGCCGCAACGCGACATGCAGGTGACGTCGAAGAGACAAGCGACAAGACGTGTCAAGGGCCTACAGGGCACAGTAGTGCCCCTGCAGGGTACACAAGGCGTGGGAGGCGGGGGCAACGACAAGATGGTTGGCGCAGGGGGGCAACGACGCAAACGCGGGCCTGGGCGCGCGTGGCATGGGGCTACTCCGGTAGAGCGGCAGGCCTGTGCCACGCGCCGGGAACGTGGCAGGCGATGTCGTCTGTCGGTGCATCTGCAATGCTATTTTTGCCATTTCACTTCAGAGAGGGCTAGATTTGCAATTTCGTCACCAAAAAGTACCAAATGAGCACACAAAAAAAACTTCACACTCACAACAAGTACCCCAACCAAGTTGAGGATTCCGAACATCTAAAAAAGGTTGAGGATTCAGGATAGGAAATAAAGGTACTACACATAATCCAATAGAAAAATCACCAAGGTACCAAGAGAGGCACGCTCAGGGGGCGTTTGGCATGGCTACAACTTTTTTGAAAAAGCAGCTTCCAACTAGGCTAAACGGTTTAAGCTGAAGACATTTGGTGTTTCAGTCTGGCTTTTAAGTAAACTGACTGGAGCTTCTGAGTTGGGAAATGTATAAAATGTCCTAAGGCAAATGATTGCTTGTTTGATGTTGTTTAACGACAATTAATAACAATTTGCACAAAGTAAATATTAATGATAATTGACGGCAATTAATGACAATTTGTACAAAGAAAATCTAAACGATAATTGGTGACAATTCACACACAAGTAAATCTTAACACCAATTTGCACCGAGGGAGGAGGTGGGTAACAACAACATCAGGGGAAGAGGGTGACGATAGCATCGAGGGAGGAGGAAGTGGGTGATGGCGACGGCGAGGGAGGAGGTGGGCGACAAGGGTAGGGGGGGTACGAGGAGGTGGGTGGCAACTGCGTCAAGGAGGGAGGGCAACGGTAGCACCAACGTGGGAGGAGACGAGGGGCTAGGGTTAGAGTTCGAGGAGGGAGGAGAGGTTTTATTCAACGGCAAAGGGCGAGTAAATAACCTCCAACTCTAAAGGCAATCCCCCGAAGCCGCACGAAACCACCCCCGATAGGCTTCTAGCTTCCGCATGTTGTAAACGACTTTTAGCTTCGGAAAAAGCGACTAAAGAAAGCCGTCCGTTTAAAACGACTTCCGGCTTTTCCAAACGAAAACCGAAGCTAGGGCCGTCCCAATCAGAACCCCAGTCTCACAGAATGTTCAGAAGAGGGGTCATCCTCTTGTCAAGGCAATTAGATAAATGAGAATATGTTTGTAAGTTAAACAAGAACATCGTTCCCATACAACCACCACCAATTGACTACATTTGCTAGCATTGCAAGACTGCCAGTTTTCCTCCCCCCGATAAATGAAACATCCATTGCTACCATCAGGAACCCTCTGAAAAAGTTCTGTACAAGCAAGAGGCTACAGCTCCGGAACCTGAAGCGGCATCTGCTAATTGCTAACTGCTAACTTCGACTTGACTCTGATCCAACGGTTCCAATTGATCTTGCAGGTAAAAAATGAAGTACATGCAATGACCCTGAGGCACTCCGAACCTTAAGAAATCATTGCTGGCCACCAGCAGTAGGATTCTGCTAATTCAGCAGTTATCAGAAATTTACTGGGTTCTGGTAACTGGCACTGGGAAGTGGTAACCCACCAAACTTTCCGTCCTGTTTCTCGAAACCAGTTTGGAACTAAGAAGTATGGCGGCAAAACAGAAGCAGACCATCTAAACAGCTTTTGGATACAACTTTTTGTTCGATACCTTCAATACCTTCTGGGTAACTACTCATCGTCATCGTCATCGTCATCTTCAATTACCAATCTGTGTCTTCTTTTTAAACCAGTCTTTTGACTAGCATAAGAGCTTGTCATGTCCCCAGATTCTGATATATTTCTGTCATCGATGATCCTTTGCTCAGTATTTTCACGATTATCTAGCTCAGGCTCAACAAAGTCATCCAAGAGTTCAGCTTCGTCAACATGGCCATTGTCATTAAATGAAGTTAACCCATGATGGAGAGGAGCATCCCTGAAAAGAGGTTTCCTTTATAATTGAATCATTGCATACTATACTGAAGTACTCTTACTGATAATTGATGTTCTAGGTATTTAGCTTTCACTAGGCATAAGTGCACAATATGATATGGGAAACAATATAGGAGCAAACAAACACCCTTGAATATTAGGTTATTCAAATCTTTGAAATAAATAACTTAACTTTTTACATATAAAAGATTCTGCTTCATTTAACTAAAAACTCATAAGCTAATAACCATTTGGGAATGCCATGCATATAGATACTGTATAAACAGATGCATAGTTCTTGGGAAATGACAGAAGCGTTATGTATTGTCTAGGAAATCAGCTCTGCGGTTTAGCACAGAAAAAATACAAATCTAGGAAAGAAGCAGCAATGCTCAATGAGAGTAAGGCAGGAAGCCATTCTTCCAATCTAGTATTTCAAAACATGCTCGAAGCCTACAGCTTAGAAGCGACCACCACCTATCTATTACGCAGCCTGTGATGCATAGAAAAACTAATAAACAATTATTTGGCTAGCAAGTCCAAGATGAAGTTGTCAGTTCGCAGTAGTACACATCTGCTCTCTTTTTCCTGACTAAGTTTCACGACTTAAAGCCAACAAGCAACCAAGAACCAACGCTGATTTTTTATGAAGCTTATGGTGTGTGATAACATTATACAAGGCATCAGCATTCCCTAACAAATCTGGAAGAGGACTAATCAGTTTGAAGGACTTGTAGTGTGAAGTTGAAAGAGCTTACATGATATTAGAACTGATAGTCTCATCATCTGAACCTGCGTTTTTCGAACATTCTTGGTTTTCTTGTGTATTCGGTGTAAAATTTGGCTTCAACAGCCTCTTCTTTTTTCCACTTCTGTCAAAACAGAAAAGGAATTGGTTTAGGCAAATGTGTGCGAGGAAGAAAAATGAGAACATATAAAATCAGTGAGGCTTAACAATTGGCACCATGAGAACTTTTTTTAAGACTGCACCATGAAGACTTGAATGATCATTTATTGATGTTTATAAACCTAAATGAGCTCACCTAAGCATAGCTCCTATGGTCTCATCATCAGAATTTGGGTCTTGCAAAGCATCTTTATGCTGTGATATGCTCGATGAAAATCCCACTGAGGGCAACTTCTTATTTTTGTTTCTGCAATAAATAAAGGGAAACACTCAACATATAACAAAAAAAACACAACAGTAAAATAACTGCATCTATCTGTCTGACATATGCTGATGGCAGTTCTTATGCAGGGGCTTTGTCCTAAGCATCATATTTGCCCACAACTTGAGGGGGGCTTGACATTACAAGCTATAGTCAAGAAAGGCATTCCATGGCCTTTCCAGGGTAAATTACTGGTAACTTCAAGTACAGTGAAACCAAAAATATGGTTGAGATTTCAAGCATTTGCTAGCAATAATACTTTCTGATATACAGGCCTTTTAACAGTAGAACAAATTCAAAGAATAATTTATCACGTCGATATAATTTGCAACGTAATGCAGGGACCTCACCTGCTTTTAAGTGCTTGTAATGTTTCTTCGTCAGATGATTTTCCATGACCAGTGTTGTCATCATGACTACTGCTTAACCCATGTAGCCTTTTCCTTCTGCGCCTGAAAATGAAGGATAGGCTTAATGACAAGTAACTGCCAACAAGCTCGTGTTTGAATAGTGAAACCAAGCAAAAATCACACTAATTACTTTTTTCAGAAATGTTTATCCAGTAAAAAATTATATATGTGGTTTTCACAGATGTGCAGGACAATGAATGTACTTGTTTTGAAATCTTTGGCACGCTGTGTTGTCCATCCTACTGGCAAGCTGTGCATAACTGATGTTGAGCATAACTATCATTAAGAAAGAATACCACAGCTGATCGTTTATGATACTCACCGGGCAGTTTCTGGCTTGGGACCATAGTTATGTTCACCTAACATGTGGTTTGGATCATCAAGCAAGTCGTTTTGTGGTTGTGTAGCCAGGTCTCCCGCTGAAAGAGGTGCCTCTGGAATCTTTGTCCTCCTTATGACATTCCGGAGACCTAGCTGTGTAAGCTTTCGAGAAACTTGAGCAGAAGATATCTTTCCGCTGGGGTCTAAAGCTTCAGCAATTAGATGACTGCATTTACGGTCATCCTTATATCTGCAACATAAAAGGAATAAACATCCAGGCATCAGTACATGATTCCTACCCAAAAACTAAAAATTAGGTACTCATGCACTGAACAAATTCAGAAACTTTTGCCATCTTGAAATAGCTACGTTGAATTACATGAATTATGAATTGATCGCTTCTTTCTTACATAAATTGATCACTTACTTCTCGTAAAGGTCTCTGATAAGTTTCTCTTGCTCTTCGTTAAAAAAGGAACGACCTCGCCTTTTTGGGACTTCTGAATTCTGCGAACCTCTTGATATAGTACTCCTGAATTTAAGTCCATTTAAATCAAAGTGAGGCTGATGAAACAGCTAAGCGTTCAAATGCAGAACTACATATAAAACGAACCTATCATTATCCTCAGTTTCACTGTCTGAAAGTGACACTAATCTGTTCCTTTTATTTGTGGCACCCATGCTGTTCTGGAAAACATCTTCACGCTCACCAGAAGATGAATTTGCATCCCTGTTTACATGCACACAATAATGAAAATTACTCATTTATCATCTGAGTCCCACTATATTAATGGACATACACCGAATAAACTTACTTATCAGCATCATATGGTGCCTGTGGTATAACAAGGTCAGCTTCATCGTCACCAAGAGAATCTGCTATGTTTATTGGACATCTCCATCCCTTACTTGAACCAATTTCACCATCCTTGTTTCTAACATCTTTCTTAAGCTCATTCAGTAGAGCATCAGCGTCAATGCAATGGCACTCATTGCGTGTCTTCCAAAAAAGTATCTCGACAAACAGTAATGGCTGTTTTTTCATTATCCTCAGCATCTTCCTTACAACTTTAGAAAGAAAAGTTACAATGTTTGCATACTCCTTTGAACTCGATGACTTCTGGTCGGCTAATATATCATAGAAAGTAGTTAAAAGCGATAGCTGCAAAAGACAGTATAACATAAGCTCCCCAAAAAATATAGCTCTCTGAGGAAATATATATCGGTGTATTTTTACCTGGTAGAGCATCGGTGTCAGTTCCAGATCTTCACAGAATCTTCGTAGCATGCATATTATGTAGTGATTTGTTCGAAAGGAGTTACTCTTGTAATGCTTCAACAGCCAGCATATATTTTGGACAACAGAATTGTTTGCAAGACTGGATATTAATCGGGATACATTGAAATCAACTTCACTTGTAGCAGGGGGGTGATCATCAATTGAAGAATCTGAAATCTCGTTCTCTTCATCAATGAGATTTCTTTTCGTTCCATCACTGCCTGCGCAAGATGGATCACCTCCAAGATGGGTGGTGCTCTCCAGATTAATTGCCGTGTCCACAAGTGTATCTGGTACGTCCGTGCCATTGGAATCAACTTTTCCTTGCTCTAGGAGAGAAGGCTCTGCTACAGGATTATCAGTTCTCAAATCTGGAAGTGGTTCAAGTGGACATTTAGTCTCATCTGTTGGGTCAACATAGCTTTGTTCCACATTCTCTCCTCTGGGTTTTGTATTCTCATTTTTGTCATTTGATATCTTCTTTTTTCTGCCCTTTCTTGCCTTTTTCACAACCTAAATTAAGGGAATGATTAACAATCAACTCAAACAGGAAAGGAGGGGCGATAATTGCTTCAGCATGAAGTTTCTCATCTTTACTTAAACAGTTGAAAATTGACAGAAGCCATAGTTGCTGAAAACTGAAGATGGCATTGGAATATAACATCGTAACTTGTGGTTGACCATATAAGCAGGAGAAATATTGAAGTTGGGAACAAGAACAGCATACCCTTAATGCACCACGTGCTTGAAGCTTCTCCATGAGCTGTAGCATGATATGAGTTGTTTCTAATAAATCTGCAAGATAACTGATTTGAACAGTAAACAAGTTGAAGTGTTAAACGATGGTTGCAAAACTATAAAGTAGAGTATAAATTTAGATGAATGAATAAAAAAATAAAATAGTGTGGACCTCCATTGCCCAGAAACCAATTGCAATTCAAACCATGAAATACCCATTCACAAAAACCACAGTTTGCAGAATGCAACAGCTTGCACACTCATAAGTCATAAGATTCCATTTTCATCATTAGACATCACAAGATTCACGGCTTTAGAAGGAAAATTTGCATTTATATCGTTCGATACCCATACCAATATACCATAATGTACCACTCAACCTTTGAGAATGCGAATACCCAAATTGGAAAATTTTGTGGAACTGGCATTTACAAGTGCCATGGATGAAAATTTTCCAGCATAGAGTGTGCACCCACTGGCTGCATGTTTGATGCTACACATTGAACTTTTGTAACGCAGGGAAGAAAGTTGAGCCTAGCACTAATTTTCAAAAATGGAAAATGTTACACTGGGAACTGCTTGAAGTGCATGTTGGCAACAAGAAAATTGCTCTAATGGATGTCTGTAGGTTGTGGTACTGTGGAGTATCTTTTCTACAAACCAGAAAAGCTTGTACAAATTTTCGAAGTAAAGTTTCAATCAAAACACGCCTGATAGTGATTCAGTGCCTTTGCTAGCATAACCTAAAGCTTCATTTTAAACAGTAAATAAAGATTACAGGACATATAATATAAATGTCTGAAAGGAAACTTTTGTACAAACCTTTTTGGTTGCTTATGATTGTCAAAAGATCTGAATAAGTTCAGGAGAAATTGAGTGAGCCCTTGTTCTGTCTGATCATAGAAAAGCTTATACAGTAAAACACGAGCAGTTTGAGATTCCCTTGAGTCTTCAGGAAGTACTTTTAGCACCAAATATAGCATGTCAATCTGCAAAGCAAGGTTCTTCAGTGTGTGGATTTGGAATATGCATAAAGTCATAGATGGACAAGCCATTAAGACAAACTAAAGGAATATTACAAGCAAGGTTGTCACGGCGATCTTGGCGACCACGGCGCCTAAGGAGCGCCAGGACGCCTAATCGTCCAGGCGGGCGCCTAGTCGTCCTCTAGGCGAGGCAAGGCGAGCTAAGTAGTAACTATAAGTTTACAACTAGCAAGTAGCAACACCGGTCAAATTGGGAGCAGAAGATCCTGTCCCCTGCCCAGGCCTGCCCACTGCCCCCGCCCCCGCATAAACGGGCGAGGCTCCCACTCCCCCTCGCCTCTCATGGCCCTCCTCTCGCTGGCCAGCTCGGCTCGGGCTCCTCCTCTCCTCTCTCATGGCCAGGCGAGGCCTCCGGCTCCCTCCCTCCTCTCTCTGCATGGCGAGGCTCCTGCTCGGGCTCCTCCTCCTCTCCTCCCCCGATGGCGAGGCTCCCTCTCCCCCGGCTCAGGCTCTCTCCTCTCCTCCCGAGGCGGCGATCCGAGCAAGAGAGGCCGGATCCGTGAAGGGGCGCCCAGGAGGGCGGCGGGCCGTGGGAGGAGGAGATGAGGAGGAGGAGGGAGGAGGAGATGGAGCACTGGGGCTGGCGGCCAGTCTTGATGTGTGATCGGAGATGGCCAAGGCGAGGCGGCGATCACATGGCGTCGGCTCCGCACCGCCGGGACGCCTAGGCGACGCCGTGACAACCATGATTACAAGTGACTTATGAGACTAAGCAAGCTTGCAAGATTTTCTTTATGAAGTAAATTAGATTCTCCTTTTTCACATTAGCAACACTGAGTGGTTCTCATTGCAGACCTGCAGAGTTCTCAGAAAACAAATGATGAATCTAAATAACTTGGTATAAAGCATATATGCAGTTTATGAGGCTCATCAAAGTAGTATCTAGTTGGCCACTTAGTACTAAGTACTAACCATTGCCACCGACATTTCAGGAAGCGGAAGTTAATAAATAAATTTTACTACTTGCATATAGTAAGACGCCTTCAAATTTGGCTTAGTTTAAGACTAAACAAACCAATTTTGGGCTGATTTTCAACCTTTATTTGGCTTTTAAGTCAAGCTCAAAATTAACGATCGAAATTTGGTTAGGCACAGATATTCATATATATACCCCCTCCAAGCCAGTGGCAGAGCGTGGGCAAAAATTAAGTGTGCACCAACTAATGACCAGTTAATAATTATGATTGTAATTTGTGGTTCGGCAGACACTAAGATACGATATTACATGAAGTTTGCCTTCATTTGGTAATAAAGCTAGAGTCAATTCTTTCATTATACAAAGTGGGAGCAGTTGATAATAGAACTCTTTGAATTCATGGTAGGAATTTCGATATCATTGTTGAGAACTACCATTACTAGTTCACTAGCTTGGGTAAATTGATAAGAGTATTTCTAGGATATATAGGAAAGAAATACATGAAAGGGCAATGATATTGTCGTTGTAGAATAGAGAGGGCTTCATTGAGAAAGACAAATGCCTAATTTAATGTGTGCACTATGTTATGTATTAAAGGGGTCTCATTACCAAAGGGGAGGCCACCACCCTGTTTGGCCCCAATGACCCTCCGCCACCGCTCCAAGCCTCCAAGCCTAAAATTATGTTTCTACTTTGAGTTATAAGCATTTTTCACAAACTAGAAACTGAGTCAAGATCCAAATGCAAACAGTGGATCGAATTTTCAAAACTAAACCTAGCCGATTTTACTCAAATTGTACTTCTTTGGACCCTATTTGCCATTACTATTTTCGTTTTAGAATGTGTGTCCCACAGTTGCAGTTTTGCAACTGTTCCCAAGCTCATTGTTTCAGAGGCAAAAGGGGAAACAAAAGTTCCATATGCCTGTAACTGTTGATTATTAGAAAAACAATGTTTTTTTCCGAACAGAAAGAAAAACAAAGCTTAGCATCCCTGTCTCTGTAAAATGTGTGATATACATGTTTGCTAACCATGTTCTTCATTAGAGACCCGGCAGCTGAAAGAGTTTTGTAATCCTTAGTTTCCTTGAGGCCATCATAGGTCTCACGCCACCTCGAAATGACTATATTGAACATATCTTCATTCAATGTGGCTGCAACAGGTCCACATATGTCACCATGGAATGGTATATTATCATCAAGTCCATTGCCAGGAGAAGTCTCAGATGGCTGGACCCCAGCATTAGATTTCTGATCAAAAGAATGTCACATTGTCACAAAACATCATGACAAAGAGACTATAGTCAGATATCTGCATGAATAGTTATAGTTATGGTATTCGATGCAAATAAGACAATACAATGAAGACATCACTGATCTATAACTTAAATTTCATGTATCGCACTAGCAAAGATAAAATTAGTTATGTAAGTGCAGCTCTTGGCAATTCCAGTCAACATTGTTGCACCGAAAAATTAAACTAAGAAAAACTCTCCCTAAGTGATTAGTATATGAAACAGTGGACCAGATATACAAAGATGCAGTATAAACAGACCATGAGTTTCGTTCCAAACCTGAGCATTTGATGCCTTCTCGTGTTGAAAAGCTAAGACAAAGCAAGCAACTTTGAAGAATGTAGTGATATCGGATTTATCGATAGAATTATGCTCCTTCACGATATCATCAGAAAGAGACTGCATCAGGACTGATAAGCACTGTGTTATCCCAAGCTTACGTGAAATAGGATATAATAATTCTGATAACAAAAATGAAAAGACTCACCATTGTATCCTCCAGATAAAAATTGATCCAGGAAACTTCTTAGCATTTCCATAATACCCTCCGTTGGTATGTATAGAAGCTCATTATCCCAGGCTATCCTTTTCTGGGGGCCTCTTTGGACATTGCGTATTTTCTGAAGGCTATTTGCAGATGCTGAGCTGGGATTCCCTTTGCACAACGACTTAGATCCGTCCTGTTAGTTCAAGTGCGACACAAAGAAAAGAACACGTAATTATCTTCTTACGATGCAGGATCCAATTTGTAGCATTTGATAATAGATGGTACCACTGAAAGACATGTAAAAGAACCATTAAGTGAGTGATGCTCTGAGTTTCGCCGCCTGAACATCCTTTTTCTCCTCTCTTCCTCCTCCATCATCAATCTCAGCGAGTGCACTGATGTATTAATATCTCCATTAACACGTTCCTATGGAATATCAATAGAGTAAACACAAATGTTTTCATTGAAAGTTCATGGGAAAGATGGCATCTAAAGAACCAAAAGAAACTTGGAGAAAAGTTTTAAAGAAAAGACGTACCTTTGAACCTTCGGTAGAAGCTCTAGCAATCAATTCTGGATCCCGGCCTAAGAAAAGGTAATGAAAGATTTCCAATAAAAGAAGGTTTTCCTGAGCAAGATAACCCGAAGGCTCATCAATATGCTGAGTCAGCACTAAGATTAGGTCCATTACATTCTCTTGAAACATGAGCTCTAAAAATCTGTCAGCCAGGCAGAGTAACTGTGTAGCTTCTCCGGATGCCTTCTGAGGCAATGTGATTTCTTGAATAGCCAAGATGTTACGGAACAAAGTAAGCACCAGCTGAACTAGCTTCCAGTCATCTTCTGTGAATGAAGTTCTGATTACCAGTAAAAAGCAAATAATGAATATTCAAGTCACTAGAATGAAGGAAATACAGCAAACTATAACTGAAGAACAGAATGGAATGAGAACGACAGTGGATCCATGATATTTTCACAGCTGCCCTTTATGCAACAAAATCAGAAAAATGGTAGATATAATAGTATTTGACCATTACGTGTAACACTTGAATGAGTACATCAAAAGCCCTAGGCTGTTTGGTTCCACTTGTGATTTAAAATAGGACGGTTTGCAATTTTAGGATTTGCTTTTGAGCACAGCACAGAATTTTCAAGTTTATTACAACCTACTAAAATCATGATCTTATCTGGTTCACAAGCGGAAGAACCCGATATGCTCGAATTAGGGATGGAATGGTGTCAAATTTCTTTTCTTTGCGCTACAAATGGAATAGCAATCTATTTCGTTGATCAGTTCATTGAATGCTCAAATAGGAATCCAGTTTCCTATATATGCGTAGTGGATTGTTTTTCTTCCCTTGAGACGTGGCAGCATAACAGAGAGAGAGACATCATTCGTCCATGGGTGAGATGGTGACAGACCTCCCAAAGCCATCTACTTGTAAATATCGTTTTTCCTTCAATCATCATCTTCCAGTTCCATCCCCTCCTTGAACTGGAAACTGGTTTCTTAATTCTTGAGTTCTGTATTTTGCACCTAAACTCTCGCTTTGAAACACGGTCAGCTAGATCTTAGAAATGTTTTGTAAGATAAGTGAAAGAAAGAAAATAAGGTTATTGAAACTTCCAAGAGTTTGTATGTTAGTCATATACTCATATTTGCCCTTTCCTTTTGTACTACATAATAGTTCATAACGAGGGCTCTCGGAGTAACAGAGTAGCTGAGAACGTATATTCAATTGACTGCATAACAGTGTTTCCTGATCCTTATGCTCCATTCTTTCAACGATATAGAATGGTGAGTTACTTCATGCTACGAAACATATGTGTTATAAGATTGCCTGTTCTCAGATGAATGGGCTCCATAATAAAACGGGGATGTCATCTCTCACTAAAAAGAACAATGAAAGAGAAATTGCCTTTCCAAACGATCCAATGGGTCTTCAAGAAGAGACACAATGACTGCCATTACAACATTGTGTGTCAGTGCAGCCTTCAAATCCCACAGATAATCTATCTGCTGTGCAACATCTTCTGATGAAGGCTCCACAGGCATTGTAAGGAATACCAACACTTTCACTTCAAAACAAAAAGGTAAAGGACAAGCATTTAATCTCATAGCGCTGCATCACAGTATTATTCCAACTGAAGGCACAATATGTTGCTGTATAAAGGGAACAAGATATATATATATATATATATATATATATATATATATATATATATATATATATAGGGACATAACTGAATACAAACTCCAAGTTACATATGAAATACAAGGAAATCAAAGTTTGATCCACACGACCGAATGGGATATTTTCGGACATACAACCACACTACTCTCAAGAGATGCATAAACATGCTATGCATTCTTATTCAAATTATCATTTATCTCCTTAATCTAAAGGATCGAAACATTAAAATATGTAATAGCAAAACTTGTAACAATCATGAGAGAGGGGGGAGGGGGTGCTAAGTAGACAGGTAGCTAGCTGCTGCTGCTTCTTTAAGAAAACACAATATAATTTAGTAGAACTTAGTTATTCCCTCAATCTACAAATAGATGTCATTTTGTAGGATATGCGGTTAAACTTTTCTAACTTTGACTACAAACCTAAGCAAAAAAATATCTAGATTAGCAGTTTGGAAAAAAAACAGTAGATTCGTTATAAAAAATACTTCCATAATACTATGTTCTTGTAGTTTTTTACAAAAACGTTGTGATAGAAATTAGTGATCAAATTTCTCAAAAAACTAGTGTTCAAAGTTGCATCTTGGGGAACGCTCCAGTGTTCAAAACAATGTATTTTTGTGAGTAAGGGGGTAAAGTTTTAGATACTTGCTAACTCATTCATGCATTTGTTCCACAAAGCAAGTTTATGATTTCGCAAAATTCAAAACTACAAACTGGTCTCCTCAGGAAAAAAAAACATACGGACTGGAAAAGGTTACATCAGGGGAGACTGTTATTTAATAAGTGGATCCGAAATGGTGGGCACTACTTGTTTAATAATATCAGTTGTAAACAGAACTAGAGTCATGAAGGCTAGGAGCAATGATGACCTAGTGGCTAGTTGTTGAATTTGTGCCCGTATGATTTGTAAAATTAAGACAAAAATGTGCTTGTATCAGCAAATTTCTTTGTCATCGAAATTACTGCTTTAATTGGCCACAAGTTTCAAACCCTGTAGGGGGTCCTATTAAAATAAAATGCCCTTTATAACCCTAACAGAATTGTAGGAAGCAAAAGTAAAAACAATTTACCTGCAGTGATCACCAGATTGCGATCGGCCTGGTAATTCTCAATGATGGGCACCAGATCTCTCGACGCGATCTTCCACTTACAAACCTGCTTGAAAACCTCCCGCCGCTGCGGGTCGTCCCGCCGCAGGAATCTCTGCAGATCCTTCAGATTATCTGCAAAAACACACACGCACGCGCGCAACAAAATTTAGCAAACTCTGCGTCACGGATCGAAATGGAGGCGAACCAAACCGTTGCGGAAGAGGCGTCGGAATCTGAGGGGCGATACCTAGGCAATGCTCGCTCTTGGAGTAGCCGACAACAGCGCCGTCGTCGTCCTCCTCGGGGGCGCCGAGGCCGGCGCAGGTGAGCGATAGCACCGCCGAGTCCATGGCGGCGCGCGGCGAGCTCCCCCGCTCCGCTAGGGTTTGGCCGCCTGGCGGTTAGGGGAGGGAGGGGGAGGTGACCTGGGGAATCGCGCGAAGGGAGTGGTGAATCGAACGCTCGGGGTGGGGAGCGGCGAGATCGGTCTCGTGAAGACGAGGAGATTGGGGATATTTTTCCCGCCGCGGCGCGCCATTGGGGCAGGATTTCCCCGCGCTTTGTTTCGGCTCGGTGGGGCTTCGCTCCCTTCGAACATGGGCCGGCCCAGGACGAAGCGAAGATCAAAGTATCCCTTGCATCTTTTTCAGCACCTAGGATTTTTATGACGAGTGTTCGAATTTTGAAGCTAGGTTGTTTAGATATGCCGATATCAATACGTTGATACTATGAAATATTATTTTTCAAAAAAACACGGATACGATGATACGCGTATATATAATAAAATACAAAAAAATATAGAGATTAATGATTTCATACGAGGAAATTGACGATATAAGACAATTATAACGGCATTAAACAACAAATTATAGATATCAATTACAATTGAGGAGATAAAAACTAAGAATAGAGCTATTTTAGCTCCAAGCATTATATTTTGCTGAGTTATGTTGTTTTTGCAGGGTGCGGTCAAGACTTGTGCTTGGTGCTCAGTCATTGTTATTTTCTCTATTTTTCCTGTTCTGGGTTGTAGCAATTATACTGTTAAAACTTATTTTCTTTCTCTAATAGTGATTGGCAGAGCTCATGTCTTCTTTTTCAAAAAAAAAAATCTTGTGCTTGGTGCTTGGTCGTCGTTGTTTACTCATTTTTTTTCTGTTCTGGGTTGTAGCAGCTAGACTGCTAAAACTTATTTTCTTCCTCTAATAGTGATCCGTAGAGCTCCTGCTTTCTTTTTCAAAAAAAAATTGACAGTTGCATACCTTGTTAATCCTTCTCTTTTCCCGTCAGCAAAAACCCCATCTAAGAATGTTCCTTCCATAGAGCAAAAAATAGCATGTAAACATATGTAACAAGGGCCCAACTATATGATCATTGTCCAAAGCAAAGATTGTATTTTTGTACAACATCTATTGGAAAGAACTAAGAAAGCAAAGAAAGGGACTAGACTCCAGAAAGAACCGGAGCTAGAGCAGAGCAGAGCTAGAGAGAAGAAGTGGTGCATGCGGAACACACCTAGATCTAGAGAGGGGACGATGAGCTAGATATGTTGCTCCCTTCCTGTCGTCACGCTCCCTCCCGGCCACCGCATTGCTCTCTTGGTGTCGCCCGCTCCCTTTCTCCCTATTTGTCGTGCTATCACCCTCTTGCTCGCGTCGCATCTCTGTTCCCCCGTGTAGGTGCGCTACCGCACGCTCACCCTATGCCGCCTCACGCTGCTTGGCGTCGCGACGTAGCCCCATGTCCACCAACCGTCGCTCGTCTTCATAGCCCACGCCTCCGCTCGTTCGTCACATGGAGGCCGAAATCCCCCTCCCCCCCACACACACACACATGCACACAGACAGGCACAGGATGAGAGAGAGAATAGAGGTTATGGTTTGATGGGCTAGAGTAGAAAGAAAAATGGACCTAATGTATTACATGGCCCATGCACGAGGTGTGGAGAGTATGAGCTGAATTCATTTGCGGATACAAATATATAATTTTGATCTAACTAATAACATATACATCTAATATACCTATTATATACTAGATATTTTGCAAAAGAAAATATGTGTTCAGCTGAACACCCTTGACCCATGAAGGGTCCACCCATGCCTGTAGCCCTGTAGGATGATCGAACGAGTAAGTTAACGAACGGTGGACAAAGTGAATGTAAAGGAAACACGTACATAAAAAGGGAATTGATACGGACTTAACTCACCGAATGCTTCGTACTCCCTCCCACGTCGGAACTCACCGACAGCTCATTTACTCAATCCCTCACCCATCAAACCGTATCTTCCCTATCCCTCGTTCCTCTCTCCTCTTAGCTCAACAGCGCAAGCAAGGAATTCACGAGGAACTGGAGAGCCCCGCAAGTCTCGTCAGTTGTGCCCTAGAGAGCAACCTTCTAACATCCTAGTTTTTTAGTTTTAAAAACCTTTTTGAGTAGTTTAGCCCTTGAAAATTTTCGCCAAATTTATTGAATTTAATAAAGCTTAAATGAGACTTTTTAAAGTCAAAGACAATTTAATGTGACTAATCTGAACATCAATTAATTTCAAAACTATTTTATTTGAATTCCTTGTGCTTGGAAGTATTTTTTTAGATTTTTTTGGAATTTTTGCGAGTTCATTTGCTATTTTTAATTTGCCATCTGGATTTTCTGTATTTTCTAAAATAGAAAAGCTATTTAAAATCCAACCCAGCCCGTCGTCCCGTTTCTGCGCCGCAGCCCACCCTCTCTCTCCCTCCTGCGCGTGCCCCGGTCCCACATGTAAGTCGCACGCGTGTCGTGTGTGACGCGGTTTCACCCTAGCCACCGTTGCTGATATGTGGGCCCCACCTCGCTACTATTCATTGTATTTAGCCATGTACGGCTCAGACTCCGTCGCGGACACAGTTTCTTGGCATGCATGCTGGGAACTCTCTCGGTCATCTTCGCATTATAAAAAGGCGCCGCCCTCGACCTCTGCACCCAACCGCACCCACTGCCTCTCGAAACCCTAGCCCTAGCTGCCGGGAGCTCAGGATTTCACCGCCGCCTTCCTCGAGCCTTCATCACCGACTTTTGCTGCCGTTAGTGAGCCCTAGCCTCCATTATCACTACCACCAGGACCACAACGAATACGGATGGATAATGGGTATGTCATTTTTTTCATATTTTTTTCTCGAATGAGGATATGAATATGAATATCCTGGATACATATATGAATTATGTCCAATACAAATACGGAGTGAATACAAATTGAAACGAATATGGTCACGGATATTTTTCGGATCAGGAAAACCCCTTAAATTGTACGCCGGAAATTAACGAAAACATATAACTAGTTTAGTTGATGCCGACGCCGGCGAGCAGTGGTTCCGTCTGAGCCACGTCGATCAAAACCATGGTGTGTTTGGGGGGGAGGGGAGGACGGACACACGTGGGATGGAACGATTGCCCCTGCTGCGCGGGGGTAAACCCCAATCTTTATTAGTTAAGATAAGATGTATGGAAGAACATGTAGATTGATGCATGCAGAAATCATCTTGCTTTTGAACCGTAGTTAGTGGATTTGGTGGTTTGGTTCTGGTTATTGACAATCTTTAGCCACGTTTGCACCTCAGTTGTGGCAGATAAGCATTAGCGAGGCCGAACGTGATAATTAGCGTTTTTTTCGTACGAAGATGTTGTCCTAAAAATATGTAATGTATGTACGTGTTTGCCGATCTGAAAATAATAAAATCACGAGAGCATCATCAGGTGTCACACGAGCTAGCTCAACCCATCAGCGAGCAACATGCCGAGCCACGAACGGCCCGGCAGCCCCGCATGCATGTTGTTGTCAGCAGCTCGCCCACCAGTCCACCACCCCGAGCGCTCAGGGTCACGGCGCGTCCGCGTCCCGTGCACTCTCATGTCCACAGGACGGACCGAGCATTACTGCATCAGCGGTGCCCACCCCCCCACCCCCATGACGGTGGAGAGCAAGGCCTGGCTCTACGTCTCCTTCCCAAGGATTGATGGGCCAATCTGGCCAGTTGGGCTGTGGGCTGAAATGTCGGATATCCGACCTTATTATTCTCCGGATAATCTGTATTCGTATTTGTTGGATCGAAAAGGCGACTAGAGGGGGGGTGAATAGGAGCATGATCTCTTTTTCACCTTGATCGAATTCAATACGATTTTCACTCCAATAGCTATAAAAACTATGAAGATCAACAAACAAGCACAGTGGAAGACTTGTATTGAATCCAATCAAAACCCCGAAGCAAATAGACCAAAAACATAAAAACTCAAAACCTAAATGTGTTGGGCGGTCTGACCTCCAACTAGAAATCGGTCTGACCTCTCAATACATGGCGTTCAGACCTCCAGCCCAATGAACAGTGAAATCAGCCCGAACTTCCAAAACACAAAAGGTCTAACTTTTGATTCGTAACTCCAAACTTCACGAAACTTGAAACACACCTTCCTTAGGATGTCAGGAACCTATTCCAATCAACGATCATGAAGATTGTTGCCAAAGTTCCGACCTTTATCCGTTTTAGTGAAGGTTGCTTCAAAACCGAGCCAAATACGAAAACGGTGATTGAGATGATTTCATGGGAGGAATCAATCCAAGATGGCTAAGGATAGTCTTCCATACGTCCTAGCATCCTCAATCAAAGGAAGAATCAAGTCAAAAGCCCTCAAGTGCAAAACCCCCTAAAATCACCCTTTCTTTCACAAGAACAGGGCAAAAACAAAACTTAGATCCAAAAGCTTGCTCGTGGTTGATTGATGATCTAGATGATCCTAGATAGGTTTCCACATATCACAGTAAGCTAGATCAAGAGAAGAAACCAATAGAAAACTCGCGGATCAAAGAAAGACCCAAAATCACCAAATAGAGAGTAAGAACAAATAGAGACTAATCTTTGAGGAATCTTGCATAGATTGATTTGATAGATGGTATGTTTACAGCCACTCCAAGATGGAGGACAAAGCTCAACACATGAGCACTCAAATCAATCCATCTCTCTAGAACCCTAACCTCTCACTAATCTCCCCAGGCCCTAACACCAAAAGCTAGGGTTTCCAAATCCAAAGGGTTCAAGGAGGTGCAGTCACCTCCCTCCTCTATTTATAGTGGAGGCTTAGACCTTCTAGAAGCATTAACTCTAATGTGCTCCCGTTAAGGCCCAACACAAACGGGTCACACACGCACGTATTTTAAAGCGTCGTCTTCATCTCCTCTTGACCTAATCCACTTCTCCACGCACCATCTTGCGCCGAGGGTTGGCAAAAGGTCACCAAGGCGGTATTTGGTAAAATTACCAAAATACCCCTTCTCGATCTTTTTCGAAGACCGAGTCCCATCTTCGTGAAGCACCTCCCATGTTTCGCCACGTGTAGGTTGATCCAGCGGCTCTTGTCATGTCGGCAAGTCTCTCCCATCCGGCTCCCACCGAAACCACCATGGCACTTGCACCGATCCCCGCGCGCTTGATCCAACTCGTTGCACCGAACTGCCCGTTCGGTCACCTTTGTCCCTCTTGCGCCATGCTTGACTCCATTAACCTCACCCGGTATCCCCGATCGTTCTAGACCTCAGCTCTCCAAGCTTAGTCCTGATCATCCTTACCGTTGACCGTCATTGACCTCCAAGCAACCTGCACAACAATAGACAAAGAAATCGATTCCGATAACAAGTTCTTCACAATTTGACCCACGTTAGTCAAAACATGCATCATGCAACACATAAGCCATGAAACCCACGAATATGACCTAACTAAGCAATCATCGCCACCAGTTGGCCGATGAGACAAGTGGCCATCGGTCGACCGCCACATTGGTCGGTCGACCGCCCGCCGATCGACCGCCACTTGTTGGTGGTGCAGGCCGCCACCGACTTAGCCAAAATTCCTTCCTGGAAATCCGAAACCTACTGGAATTTTCAAACTAATAGAACTTTTGCCTGAAAGCTCCAAAAATTATGAGACCAAGAGTAGTAAAATCTACTCTCTTGCCTACACCCTCTATTTTTGGCCCAGCTCCAAAATCCAAAATCTCATAAAGGCGGTCGACCGATTTCCCAAAGCCGGTCGATCGCTCCTCGGCGGTCGGCCGATCACACTGGACGGTCGAGACCGCCACTTGCTTGACAGCAGTTTGATCTTCGCCGAAAACGCGTGAATCGACAAACCTTAAACGACATTGCCAATTATAACATCATCCTAAGATCTCAGGCATATCCCCATGATATCCATAGTATTTGACGGATAATAGGGCTATCGTATTCGTTTTCGGGAAAAAAACCGTATTTGTTTCCGATCCAAGACAATCCCAATTTGTTTTCGTCCGGATCAGTCGGAAACTATCCGATCCGTTTTCACCCCTGGCTGCCACCTCGAAGTCGCTGTCACGCCATGGACCCGATCTGCGCCACCGCTAAAACCTCGCCGTCATCCACCTCCAGCTGTCGCACATACACCATTGAGTTTGGCATCACTTCAGCTACCCAATGCACCCCCTCCCCCCATGTCCGTCGTTGTAGCCTCAAACGCTGACGACCATCGGGACCGGAGCACCGCCGTCGTCACCATCATGCACATTGCCATCCACATCGACCCCGCTGCCTATGTGTCCGCCATCTGGTTGCCGCGTCAGCGCCACGCTAGCATCCACCTTGCTGCGTCAGCCTCGCCCCGCGCTGCCGCCACGTCACCATCTTTACCCCATGTGTCGCCTTGCCATTGCTCTGTGTTGGCCACGGGTGCCACGCCATCTCCACCCATGCAAAACCCTGAGTCAAAGTCAGCGTGGACTTAGTGCACGATGGACCAAGCCACTAACATGTGGGCCCTACATGTTAGAGCCCTAGTCGTAGACCCGTGGACCAAATCCATGGACCCGGTCTATAGACTGTGGGTCCCATCTGTCAGCCTCTATTCCTATTTTCAGGATTTTCTTTTAATTCTGAAATTCCTTGCTGACGCGATATTTCAGAATTTCCTTTAGAAAGAAAATTCCAAAAATCTGGAATAGTGTTTTCTCTATCTTTTTCCTAGTTTTAAATCTTATGAGAGCCCGTTCTTCCTCATACGAACTCCGATGGAGCTCATTCAAGTTTCTAAATTCAAGATCTACCTTCCTATTATTTATATTTAATTTTTGGAGTTTATTTGTTGCTCTATTTTATATTTATTTGTGTTTTTAATTACTTTCGTTTGTGAGTAGACGTTGATACTTCGAGAGCATTTGCAGAAGGAGTAGTTGATCAATCTCAAGACCAATACCAATACTTGTTTCAAGGCAAGTTGTACCTTTGACCATGTTGAACCCAGTTTTTAAACAATACTTTGATTCAAACTATTGCATGATATTTTAATTAATTAATTCTTTAAATGCTTTGGGATTAGCTACACACCTACTTGTTTATATCCACCTTGTTCATTGCATTACCATGATCATTTGTTACCCTAGCTTGGTTAATTACTAGTTAGTATTATCATAGCACTAACGTGGGTTGGTTAGACATGATTAGTATGTTTAGCCATGCAACGGGTCATTCATATCATTTTGAGTTGCAAATCTAAACTTGACTCGGTGATTGTGGAACTTCTTTGTGGAAAGATCGTGTGTTGTATGTCGTCACTCGTTGATGGCGTGTCTTGCACTTAATCAACGGGGTGGGAAAAGATTTGCACCGAGGCAGGTGGAAGGTATGGTGATATGGTGGAGCTTTGTCATTGGGTTTGTGAATGTTGGTAACTTAGGGCCTATTTGGTACGACTATAGCTTTCCTGAAAAGTGACTTTCGGCTAGGCTGCAAGGATGAATGGTTGAGCTGAAGAGATTTGGTGTTTGGTGTCTGGCTTTTAGGTAGGCTAGCTGCAGCTTCTGAGATGACAATTAACGACAATTGACGGCGATTAATGACAACCAACAACAATTGACGGTAATTAATGAGAACTAACGCAACTAATGACAACTACCACAATTAACTGCAATTAACGACGGTCAGTGCAATTGACTACAATTAACGATGACGACCACAATTAACGCAATAACTCGCATTTAACGCAATATACCGTAGTTAACAACAATCAACACAATTAATCACAATTAATAACTATTATTACATGAATAAATACAATGCATAATTATTACAATAAATAATTATTATAAGCAATTATTACAATAAATAATTATTAAATTCAATAATTATTACAAAACAAGTACTTTAAACGAAAAAAGGAGAAAAGGAGAAAAAATAAAGGCAGCGACGGTGGCTAGGGTTTGGGCCGCCGTTGTCGGCGACTTAGAAAGAGGAGTTTGGCGGCGATGGAGGGGAAGGAGGAAGACGGCGCCGGGTCGAGGGAGGAGGCCGGCATCAGGGTCGAGAGAGGAGGCCGACATCGTGGGCGGGCAGAGGTGCCAGATCCAGGAGAGAAGGAGGGAGCCGGGGAGGAGGGAGGAGGTGGGGCGCTGACGGGGGAGGAAGGCGGAGGCGGTCACCGCGTGGGGGGAGGAGGAGGAGGGTGGTGGCCGCATGGGGGGAGGAGGAGGGCAGTGACCGCGTCAGGAGGAGGAAGAGAGCGGCAGTAGCTTAGGGGGAGGAGGGAGCCAGGTAGGAGGTATGGTGTCGGTGCGGATCCAGGGGAAGGGGAGGAAGCCAGGGAGGAGGGAAAAGGTGGGGTGCCGACGCGAGAGAGGTGGGAGGAGAAGAGGCTCGTCACGGGAGGAAGAGGGCCGCAGCGCAGGGGGGCAGTGGATGGGCGGGGGTGCCGACGGCTAGAGATTTGGGCGTGGGGTTTGGGGGGTTTGTGGAGTGGCAAAAACACGTAATTACCCCCCAACTTCAGGGGTAAAGTTGTAACGGGGGGGAAGCCGCGAGAAGCTGTCCCGCGATGGCTTTTGGCTTTTTCATGTATAATGCAGCTTTTAGCTTCCGAGAAAGTCAATGGGAAAAGCCCCCCATCTGGGATGGCTTTCGGCTTTTTTGGGCGAAAAGCCGAAGCTGTCTCAAACAGGCCCCTAGAGTAGCTTGGCGGTCTCGCCTTGGTCAATTAAGGACTTAACTTTGTATGTCATTGAACTGAGCCATAACTGTATGACCACTTGCCTGGTATGGGACAAACCTAACTTATTAAGTTATGGAGTCTTGGCATTGACTACTCAGGAGATACGTTAAGTGCTCTGTGATGAGTGGAGGTGTGGACTACTCTGTAGGGTCATATTTATGGGCGGTTCGCCGTCTCCTGGTCCAACGGTGTACATCGGACCAACGAGTGAGGTTGGGGTCGACGGTATGTACATTAGGAGAGTCAATTGTTGAGATGAAGTTTCTAAAATGTTTTATTATGATTGGTGTAGTCCACACTGGTTATCTCTTATGGATAAAGTGTACAAACCTCTGCACAGTGTTAATCAATCTATTCGAATAGCCGCGTCCATGGTCATGGATATGCTCGGGGATTTCACACGATGGGTAGATTTTCATAAAAATAATTGGGGGGGGGGAGAACAACTGTGTGAATTAACTCGTATGGTCGTGTGAAATAAATTGATTGGTCTTTGTGATCTTGTGAAAATACTTGTTAAATTATTATTGTTTATTTATTTTAAATTATGCTTTCAATCTATTATTTGTATTCAAATGCAAGTCTCTTTTTTTTTTGCAAAATAACCATAGAAGTTATTTCCTTTGAAATAATCCAACATCTATAATGGCATTCCGTGTTACAACTTGTTAAGTACTCGGAGTTCTCATTCTTGCTGCAAACATCATTCAGTTGAATTGGAGGAGTCTTCGTCTTCTTTTGAGGAGGAGTTTTAACGAGGAGGCTGATCGCTAGCTCTTGATCCCAGTCAGTTGCATGTGGCAAGTCGATGGGTTTCCGCTGGAGCTGTTTCTGTTCCGCTATTGTTTCTTTGCTTAGCGCTCAGCCCTAAGTGGCTTAATAAGTGTAAACCCGACCATAAGATTATAACAATTATTTATTAATCAAATTAGTCATTTATTCTTATATTCGCCTTTGTGTGGAATGATATTCATCTATGTTAACGTTGTGTGCACTAGCGTGATCTTGGGTTAGTGCATTACTCTATCAATGGAGCAGTTGATTGACGTCGAGGTTTGTCAGGATCCAAATATGCAGATCCGGACCCTCTGTGTATTGTGTGGCGTGTGGTGCTTGATGAGGTTTGAGGCGTGACCTCCCCCTCTTCGCGAGCACCACCATGGGCGCGACCTATCCCTCGCCGCAGGAGCTCGAGGAAGACTGGGCATTGCGTCAGATGCACAACGAAAGGAGCTAGGGTGGCGAATATGAGTCTGCTAGTGACAAGGCGCCCTGCCGGCCGCTGCATATCCTCCTCGCATGAGCTCAAACCTCGCCGCCGCCCGTGCGCCCTCCTCCTTTGGTAGGTTGGGTGATGTATTTTCTGAATTGTTGCAACACCTTTATCAGTTTGTTGCTTGAAGCAAAAAAATTTGTTGCAACCTGGCTTCTCAGATGTTGAGAAGTGTTGCAGTTTGGTTTTTGTTATTGCTGTTGGGTTTTTTATTTGTTGCACCGGATTTTTATTTTTGCTACAGTAGGGATGTCTATTTGTTGCACCGAGGAATCCATACCCATTACATTGAGTTGGGATTTTGTTGCGCTGACAAGACTTGTTTTTGCACCTTAAGAGAGAATATTGCAGTGTTTGAAGAATCTAGACCCGCCACTTTATGTTAATGGAGTATTTTGGTGATTAATGACAAATCTATTTGTGAGACTAACATATTTATTGATATGCATATTGCTCAGTCTCAATTGGATAAAAAGGTGAAAATCAAAGAGGTATGCATTCGACATCATATTCTTATATATTGTTACATTCCTCGGATCCAAAATATAGGTTGAACTCCACCAAAAGTTTAACTTGAATATGTGCATATGTTTTTATTACACATTCGTGTATGCACACATTTAGGGGGAGTTCACTCTGTGTTTTGTGGTTTCATTAGTATTGATCCATATTTCCTTATACACATATATTGGAGATCTCTACTTTGAAACATATCCTTTGAGTATATAAAACTTATGTAGTTTATATATACTCATATTACTTTATATTTAATTATTTGAAATTGTGTTGTGGAACTAACGTGTGTGCTAAGATGTTTAAAGGCTTAGTCCCAGTTTATGGATGGCGACATGGTAATGGAAATGCATGACAATAGAGGGATCATGATTAGTAGCTTGATAGCTTGTTCTTATGCAAATTGGATCGATTTAGGATCATGTATGCATTTCAGTTTGAGTTTGAAAGCTCTAAGTGCATTTGTGAGAAATCGGTTGTACCAGAGTTAAAACTGGCGGTTGTACCGATTTAAGCGGTATGACCGCACTATACTTGGCGGTACTACCGGGTTTTGACTGGTTCTACCAACTGAGTGCTAATGCGGTACGACCGACTCTTTGAGCGGTACTACCGCATTGCAGTCGATTCGATTTCTAGTTGGCGGTTTGATAAAACAAGAACCGATATAATTTTGTCTCAGAGCTCTCTTTGATAATCGGTTGTACCGCATTTGTGAAATGGTTGAACCGCGATGCGGTCGTACTAATTTCTATGTGGCGGTACGTATTTTCCAGAGAGCGTGTCTTTTCGGTAAAATTGAAAACCATGCAATCGGTAGTACCGCTCCTTCGTACGGTACGACCGGACCAAGCGGTAGTACCACAACTTGGTTGGCGGTAGTACCGGTCCAGGATTTTCAACGGCTTGTTTAGAAGCATTTATTGCAGGTATATCTTGGTAATTAATGTTAATCATTATGGGACTAACATTTTCCATGAGTTGGATGAATATGTTATGCTCCAGGGTAATGGAGACTTCGGATGGCATCATGAGTTGATCGTTATCAAGTCAAGGTTCAAGAAGAGGATGCATCATGTGTTAATGCATATCAAGATATTGAAGAGGAGATAATCATGAGTTGATCAAGTCCAGAGAAGACTCATCATGTGTTGATGGAGGTCAAGTAAAGGATGCATCGTGGGTTGATGCATGTCAAGACGATGACCCGGACTTGAAGTGAAGATGTACTTCATCAAGCTTCAAGAAGATGCTCAAGGCAAAGGTATGACTAGCTAGGACTAAGGATGTGTTCCTAGTCTTTTACTGGTCTTGGTGTTTGGTTGGAAGACCGGATTGCTAGTATAGGTTGTCGTACTATTAAGAGGGGTCTTGTCTAGTAGCTTGAGTTTCATCATGTGTTGATAACTCAATCTCACTTGCTCTAGCTCTCCGTGGCATGATGCTATTATTTGCAAATATGTTTTGCAAATAGTCGGGCTCATGCATTTAATCCTTATAGCATGTGACTATACTTTGCAAATGTGCTTTGCAAATGGTTGAAGTCCATGTACCTACTCCTTGTGGTATGATCCAAGTTTGTAAATGTGTTTTACAAATTGTTGGGATTCATGTATTTTCCCTTGGCATGGTCTAAGATTGCTTGTTGCTAATACTTTGGACCTAGACCATGGTAGTAGCTCTTTGGAGTTGTGCTTTTTGATTTGATAAAATATGTTTGAGATCAAATCAAATAGGTGGGTTGTGTAGCCCTCTGAGTAAGCTTTTCATAGAGTCTAAGATCACTTAATTTCGACATCGGAGTCAAAAGTTATAACCTTTTTACCGAGTGTCGTCTATGTTGATTTTGGGTTGCGGTACGACCACCATGAAAAGAGCGGTACGACCGCCCAAAACGGTTGTACTGGCCCTTGTGAGTGCGGTACGACCGCTCCAAGTCTGTAACGGCTAGTTTTGGGCTGTTTCGACTCCCAACGGCTAGTTTTTGGTGCGGGGGTTATAAATACCCCATTGGCCGGTTGAGAGACAACATTTGGCATCCTATTTAACTCTCTTGAGCTAGTGTGAGCTTCTCCTCTCAATTGTGCATGTGTTGCACCTTGTGAGCAAGGAGAGATGTCTCTAGTTGCATGTGTTGCATCTAGAGGTGGATTTGATATCCACTTGAGCTTGTGCATTCGTTGCACGTGGTGAGAGTCAAGCAAGGGGCTTGGCTTGTTACTCTTGGTGTTTGCCGACACCTAGACGGCGTGGAGGCGTCGTGGATCGGTGATCTTCTCAAGAAGCTTGTGAGAAGGGCGGTGTGTTGTGAAGGTTGAGCTCACCTACCCGGGAGCGGGAAAGAGCTACCACTAGTGGAATTGAGGTGTTTGGCTTAATTCGTGGGCCGGTCCAATTAGTTTGGGCTTACCTCAACGTGGATTACGGGAGACCGGCAAGTCTCCGAACACCACGGTAAAACGTCACTGTGTCATTGTGGTTTTTTCTCTTGTGCTTTACTATATTGCAATTTACATTTCTTATATTAAATTGCTCACTTGTATGTGTATGATTGTTGTCTTTTATATAGTCTCATATTGTTGGTGCACATAGTAAAGACTAGTTGAGTTAGGCTTTAATTGTGCAAAATCGAATTGATTTACAATTCCGCTTAAAACTCAGTTTTAGCCCAAGAAGTTTTTAAAACCGCCTATTCACTCCCCTCTAGTCGGTCTCCTCGATCTTACAGTGTTGTAAAATAGTGAATTTCTTGCAGGCTTACTAAATAATTGTTGCACTCGATAGGATGGCTAAGATCAAACCTTTCGAGTTAGATCCAACGATGGAGAAGCACGTACGTCCGACGCTAGTTGCTCCCATATAAAAATATTTTTCTAGCTACTCATATGAACCAAAAAAAAGGGTATTTTCTTGACAAATAGGAAAGCAAGTGCACCATACGTGCCCATTTTCCTAGAGCTGGGCATGCTTAATTAGTATTGGAAAATGTCTTGCATGCTAGAAATTAACTTTGTAGTGATGGCTTGCGGTGCACTAACTGGATCATATCCGATCGTCACCGGCAGACCTTAGAGTCTTCAGCCAAAATGATACATTTTTTAAACAAAATAGCAAAACTAGCCCTTTTCGAATGAAATAACAAAAAGTCTGGGAGTGCGACACGGGGCCTGTCGCTAGGGGTGAAAACGGATTGGATAGTTTCCGACCGATCCGGGCAGAAACAGATTCAGATTGTCTCAGATCAATTTTTTCTCAGACAATTCTCGGATCGAAAACTAATACGGATTTTTTTGTCGGAAACAAATACGCATACAGTAGCCCTATTATTCGTCGAATACAGATTATCCAGACAATACGAAGGCCAGATACCCAGAATACCAGCCCATCGGGCATCAGTCGACAGTCGGTCCATTAGGCATTAGGGTTTGTACAGGCGCAGTCACACTTCTCGCCTGCTCACGCACTCGGCAATCGGCACTCACCTCATGCCTCACATGACTACGCGACTTTTGGCCGCCCTCGCCTCGCCGCCGGTCATCTCGGCCGCCTCCGCCAGCTCCCCTGCGTCATCACGCCTGCCTCCACGCCACGGGCTCCCAACCTCCCCTGCACCTTCGTCAGCTCCCCCGCATTGCACGGCCCTAGTGCCTCCGTCGGATCCCCCTCGTGACCACCTCGCATCCCCGCCAGCCACCTCACTGGCCTCCGCCAGAATTGAAAACTTTGTTAAGAAAATGTCAGATTCTAGATGCTGATTGCTGAGCTAGTGAGGAGGGAGAACAATGGCTAGTGCTTCCCTTCTTTGGGTCGTGCAAAGGTGAGTAATTTTTCAAACTTTCCTAGAATTGGTTCAGTGTTCAGTGATGGTTTGGATGTATTGACAAGAAATCGATGAGTTTGCAATATATATATATATATATATATATATATATATATATATATATATATATATATCGTAAAGTGAAATTATTTGTAGCAGCATCTGCGAAGTGGCATTGACTATTCATGCGCACACAAACATATATAATTCGCCATAAGATTGTTGCAACCTTCACTGATAGTTGATATATAGTTGTGTAGCATCTATGAACTATGAAGTGGTGTTGATGTTGGATTGTTGCGGTATTGGAGTTTAGAGGTCCATACGTTGGAGTTTTTGGTATCAGTTTTGCAAGAATTCGTTTGAATTCAGATAAGAATTGGAGAAGCTTATGTTTGAATTTGTTGCAAACCTTCACTGACGAAATTGTTGTGCATATAGGTTTAGCACTGTTGGAAGGATTGTTTGAATTTGCAAAATATACCTAACCATACTTTCATTACTATGGATTATGGACAACATCGTCTTATCTATGTGCAATTTGTAACATCCCAATTTTCAGGAGTTTTTGAAAATTTCCACAAAAAAAAACCATTTGGTTTGTTGATTTGCTAAAGCTTAACTTGAGATTTTGGAAATTACCATTGAGCATTCCGTACCACATGTCCATACCCAGAATGGACCAGTAGAGGCATTAATTAAATGAATTAAATTTATTGTCTGACCACTTTTGCAGAATTGTAATTTACCAACTACATGTCGGGGACTCGCAGTCCTACCCGCAGCAACTCTCATCAATTTTAGACTGTCGGCATATAACATCCATTCACATATGCAACTAGCGCAAGGGCCAGCACAAAAAATTTCTCATCTTCGCAGGTTTGGTTGCAATGTTTATGTACCTATACCACTACCGCAGCGAGCTGCAATGGGACCTCTCCGAAAGTCTGGGATATACGTTGGTTATGAGATAACATCCATAATCAGGTATCTGGACCCTATGACTAGAGATTTGCATACAACCTACTTCACTGATAGCATATTTGATGAGGATAGTTTCTCATCATTAGGGGGAGAAAATCAACCTCTTGATGAAAAATATCAGGAAATAACGTGGCAAGCCACGGAAATCCATGCACATGACCCGCGCACTAGTGAAGCAAATAGAGAAGTCCAGAAAATAATTGATTTACAAGCATTAGTGAATCAACTGCCTGACCACTTTAATGATTTGAAAAGCGTGACCAAGTCGCATGTGCCTGCACGCAATGCATCGAAGAGGGTTGAAATACCAAAGAAAATTGAAGGTATCCCTAATCCCGTCTAGAGGCCTCAGAATAAAAGGATGAGAACTCCGACCCCTTGAATCCCAAGTAACCGGGGACGCCTGGCGAAAAAGGATAAGAAGGACTTGACATAGCCAATCACTGAAGTTCCCTAGAACCAGAAGGGAGCCAGTTGAGACCTGGCACCAGTATGGAACCTTTAGTAAAAGGCATACCGGATTTGAACATTCCCACAGAGGGAGACATTAGCATGGATGTGTGCGCACACATAGGAGCTGAAAAACTAAAGGACTTGCCCCCCGCAATTGGAAGCAACAGTGAGCGAGTAGAAGCATTAGAAGAATCGTCCCATGAAAAAATAGCTATAAATTATATGACCACGGGAGAATCTATGAGTAGAAAAACAACATCCAATATCAATATTTATTTTGCAAAGAAAATTGCTACAATCATCGATCTTGATCCAGGGCCTGCATCGCTCACTGAATGTAAGAAAAGATCAGATTGGGAAGAAGGCAATAGAAGCAGAATTATTATTTCTGAATAAAAGAGAGGTGTTTGGGCCTATAAGCCGCACACCTCCCCATGTGCACCCCGTAGGGCATAAGTGGGTATTTGTTCGAAAGAGAAATGAAAATAATGAAGTTGTAAGACATAAAGCAAGGCTTGTTGCACAGGGTTTCACTCAACGACCAGGAGTTGATTATGAAGAAACCTATTCCCCGGTCATGGGCAGAACTACCTTTAGATATTTAATCTCAATGGCAATAAACCTGAATTTAGAAATGAAATTGATGGATGTGGTAACTGCATACCTTTATGGAAACTTGGATTCAGACATTTATATGAAGGTACCTGAAGGTATCTCTGTCCTGAACCAAGACAGAGAAGATACAAATCTGTACAGTGTGCAACTTAGAAAGTCACTGTATGGACTGAAGCAATCAGGCACAATGTGGTATAATCGCTTGAGCGACTTTCTATGCAAGAAAGGCTACACGAATAATGAGGATTGTCCATGTGTTTTTATACGATGATCTCGGGATGGATTTTGTATAATCTCAGTATATGTAGATGATCTGAATATCATCGGGACCCTGGAAGATATTAAAAAAAGCAAGCTCTTACCTGGAGTCGGAGTTCGAAATGAAAGATTTGGGTAAAACTAAATATTGCCTAGGCTTGCGGCTTGAGCATACCCCTAAAGGGATTTTAGAACATCAGTCAATCTACACTCAGAAAGTGTTAGAAAGGTTCGGCTTTGAATAGGCATATCCTTCGAAAGTGCCGATGATCGGAAGATCCTTACAGCAAGACAAGGACCCGTACAGAACTAAAGAAGAGGGGGAGAAAGTCTTGGGACCGAAATTCCCATACTTGAGCGTAGTAGGGGCACTCATATATTTAGCAAATTGTACTAGACCGGACATTGCATCTGCCGTGAACCTATTAGCAAGGTATAGTGTAGAACCTACCAAAAGGCATTGACATGGAATAAAGTACATCTTCTGATACCTCCAAGGAAGCAAAGATCTTGGTCTGTTCTACAGAAAGAACCAATACCTAACTATGACTGGCTATGCAGATACCGGGTACCTGTCGGACCCACATAAAACCAAGTCGCAAACAGGCTATGTATTCTTATGGGGTGGAACTGCAATGGAAATCGTTTAAGCAAAGTTTTGTATCAACTTCGACGAACCACTCGGAAATCATAGCACTGTACGAGGCCTCGCAAGAATGTTCTTGGCTTCGGCGGATGATTCACCACATCCAGCAGTCATGTGGATTGAATACCACGCAAACCCTCACTATTATCTATGAAGACAATACAGCCTGTGTTGCATAAGTGCAGATGGGTTATGTGAAGAGTCCTCTCACAAATCATATCAACCCCATGTTCTTCTATGCTCATGAATTGCAAAAGATGGACGAAATTAAAGTACTGCATACTAAGTCATGTGAAAATCTTGCAGATTTATTTACTAAATCACTTCCAGCATCTAGCTTTAAAAGGTGCATATGTGGAATTGGAATGATGAGACTTAGAGAAGTGCATAATTCAGGGGGAGAATCTTCATGAACTCATTATTAACGCTTGATCACGAAGATTGAGTGTCCAAAAGAATAAATCCTAGAGATTAAATAAAATTGGGTGGATTGTACTCTTTTTTCCTTGACAAGTTTTCCTGAAGTTTCTCGGCTAAGGTTTTTAATGAGGCAATTCGTGCAGCACAGCAGAATGTGTTTCATGTACTCTTTCTCCAAAAAATTTCCACTGGATTTTTATGGAGTTTTGATGAGATATGAATATGTTGGATGAGTGCCCAAGGGGGAGTGTTAAGAAACCGAGCTCAGACCGGCAGTTTTGGCCTACGATGGGCTCCTCATCCATCCAGTAGCCTATATAAAGAGGGGAGGGCAACCATTGTACTACAGTTTTACAGAAGAGCAATAAAAATAAGCCAGAAGTCCTCTCATATCTCTGTGTTCAATTCTACTATTCTATTCTTGTGTTCTTGCATTGTTCTTATTATTCTGACTTTGTCTACGAGGTAATCGCTTAGACCGAACTCACCAACGATGGTTCCTCAACAATTACTTTCCCTTGGTAATATAAGATAGACACTCTTTTCTATAGGAAACATATTCCTGGAATTGATGGTAACCTGTTTTCCAAGGTAATCTTAGATTCATTGTTTAGATTACTGGATGTTTTACGAAACAAGGTAATCTCATAGGATTACTAAAGGATTCTTGGTAATCTTTGGAGAATTCCGCCAACCAAACACATCCTTAAGGTAGACACCACGTCTTAATAAAAGAAAAGTAAAAAACGGTGCACCCATCTCAATTGCCGCACACCCATTTATCTCTCCACGATGCTCCCACCCCTCTCACGCCCATCTTTCTCGCCATTGCTCCCTCTCTCACCACAGTGCTCCCTTCTGCCGCTCCATCTTCACCATGGCTCCACCACGGTAGCACCGCCCCTCTCTTTCCTGTTCCCATTCCACCACGAAGGCGCCACCCCTCTCTGTCCCTGCTCCCGTTCCACCACGAAGGCACTGCCCCTCTCTCTCCCCACTTCTTCCTCTTGCTGTTGTCTCAGTGGCCAGATCTAGCGGCGCTGCATCTCCGCCGAGTTCCAAGTTTATAGATACGACGTCTGTGTGTCCCTACCGAGCTCCAAGCTGCCGGATCCGGTGGCGGCGCAACCCCATCGAGCTCCAGGCTGGCAGATTCGGCTGTGACACGTCATCTCCACCTTCCTCGTCACCGGATCCAATGGCACAACCATCGACGACGTGCTCCCCAGTGTCCCGACGACGCTGACGGCTGGATCTAATGGTGCCCCTTCCCCAACGGCTTGTCAGCTGTCGCCCCTTCCCAGGCCTCCTGTTTGTCGGTGGCAGCAGCAATGACCTCGGTGAGTCGAAGAACGAAAAGAGATTCAATGATTTTTTATTGCTTGTGGTCAGGCCTAGCACCATGCTTGTAAAGTTGGTTCTTGTAAGTTGGTCACAAGAACGACACATGAACCTTATGTTCTACTTTTTTGCAACACTGCGGATGCCTTGAGCAATCCTGTGTCCGACGTACGCCGCGTGAGGTCCCGCCGTATGTCGGGCGATCGAGACGGGTGCACGCATATTCGCTCGGTGCCGGCCGGAAAAGCGAGTCTGCGCAGGGCGCGCTCACATGCCACCACGTACGTACGGTTGCATGCCATGCAAGTTACCGTCACACTTCATGGTTATAGCGAGTAGCTAGGTCGTACGCGCCTACGTACGGACCGGCGGGTTGCCCAGAGTTTTTGGGCGAAAGAACTTGGCTGGTGAACTAGGTTTGTACAGGTAAGTAGGGTTGTACCAAGAAACTAAACAACTAGTTCACTAACGGTTTGTGCGGCGAATTGGTACAACAAATGGTTCATTAGGTCCTTCACATCCTATCTGGAAATAAAGAAACTAGGTTAAAAAAAACGTGGTCGAAATAGTTTACAACAAGCTCTTTTTTAAAATTGTAGTTTGTTCGACTATTCTAAAAAACACTCGATTCGATTAGCCTGGTCGGAGTAAGTACACCACCTAGTCAAAGTCTTTCCTCTTTGCACGTAGTCCTGCGCACTAGAAGGAACTTCCATCGATGCCAGTGCTAGGGGAAGCCGCTGCGTTAGCACCGGGAATTCCGGAGGCGTTGTCGAAGCATAGCACTACGAGCAAGGGGCACTACTGCAAAACAAGCTATACTGGACGCCTCATCACACACGGTTCCTTTGGAACCGTCTGTGTTTCCATCATCACAGACAGTTGTTAATAATAACAGTCTGTGATATGTACCGATGGCTAGAACCGTTTGTGATACGTAATTATCACTAACAGGTTTTAAGTAGAATCGTTTGTGATAATTCACCGACGGTTCTTAACAGGAACCGTCTATGATAATTGCAGACGTCACAGATGATATTTAATTAGAACTGTTTGTGATAATTCACCGACAGTTCTAAACAGGAACTGTCTGTGATAATTACAGATGTCACAGATGGTTTTTAATAAGAACTGTATGTGATATGCCGCATTAAATACCCATCGGTCTGACAGATCTGTTTGTAGTGTGATATGCTTTGAAGGAGGCACTCTGCCCCTTGCGCCTTCACCCCTCCCCGTTTGAGATGCCACCCCCGCTGCCTCCTTCCCACGAATCAGTACAGCCAGAGGAGGAAAGGAAGGAAGGAGGCAGGGAGGAGAAGGAAAGGAGAAAGAAAGGGAGGAGGATCTCGCGTGATATTTGGGATCTTTGTTGTGAGCTCCAAGGGTAATGATCTGTAATCCTTTATATTTGCTATAAGTTAATCACTATTCAATTTGTAGTATGTTTGGTCAATAAGAAGAGTAGTTACGTGCATTAATCTAATTTAACGCTAATTTGTTACGTGCGTAGCGTAGATGGATCGAAGCTGGATGTACGTTGAGAACCGTGTGAGTGGAGAGTATATTGATTTTGTGTCTGCTTTTAGAAGAGCAACCGAGTAGGATATGTTGAAGAAGAGGATAAAATTCATGTACTGTCCATGCATTAATTGCGATAATCTGAAAATATTTACCAACCTAGCGCAGATTGAAGCACACTTGATTCGAAGAGGCTTCAAAGAGGAGTATACATGTTGGACCAGTCATGGTGAAGAACGGATTATACCGAAAGGTAGTAACATTGTCGGGGGAGACAATGATATGCCGGATGTGGACTGTGCTTTCAATGAGGAAAAGTCACACGATGACAATCTGGATCAGATGCTACGCGATGCAGAAGGGAGCTATAGTGAGAGAGAGTTTGGTAAATTCGAGAGCTTAATGAAGGACTCGGGGAAACCTTTGTTCCCTGGTTGCAAGCTGAAATACGCAAGGTTGTCATCTGTGCTTGAACTGCTGAAATTGAAGGCAAGCCATGGTTGGTCCGACAAGAGTTTCACGGCGTTGTTAGGTCTCCTAGCGGACATCCTTCCAGAGGAAAATGTGTTGCCCAGAATCACCTACCAAGTCATGAAGGTTCTTTGTCCATTGGGAATGGAAGTAGAAAGAATACATGCATGTCTGAACGACTATATCCTCTACTGTGAAGAGTATGCAAACATGCATATATGTCATTTGTGCAACGCATCCCAATACAAGCGTAAGAATCAATTAGACGACGACGATGGAATCGAGGAGAAGAAGTAAGGACCTCCTGCTAAGGTGGCGTGTTATCTGCCTGTAATTTCCCGTTTGAAGCGGTTTTTTGCGAACCCAAAGGAGGCAAGATTGTTGTGTTGGCGTTCGGAGGAGTGTAAGAACGATGGAAAGATAAGGCACACTATTGATTCTACCTAGTGGAGGAACATAAGGTTTGGGTTGAGTACAGATGGAATGAATCCTTTCGGTAACATGAGCAGCCGACATAACACTTGGCCCGTGAATATATGTATGTACAACCTTTCTCCTTGGCTGTGTATGAAGCGGGAGTATATTTTGATGTCACTACTTATCCAAGGGCTGAAACAACCTGTGAACAATGTTGATGTGTACCTAGCACCATTGCTGGAAGATCTTGTGACATTGTGGAACGAAGGGGTACAAGTATGGGATGCGTATAAACGAAAGAACTTCACTTGATGCACCATGTTGTTCTGCACCATCAATGATTTTTCTGCCCTTGGTAACCTGTTGGGGTTCAGTACAAAAGGAGTCAAAGCCTGTCCGCACTGCTTAGATGGTAGCGAGAGTGTATGGATGAAAAACTCGCACAAAACTGTGTACATGCGACACTGTAGGTTCCTTCCCAAGTATCACCCATACCGTAAGATGAAAAAATAATTTGACAGAAATAAGGAGGATGGTTCAGCTCCAAGGGCTTTTAGAGGGAAATAGGTCTATGATATGATTAAGGATATCGATGTTATGTTTGGGAAGGGACGTAAATTGAGGACCCGTCAGAAGAACATCTGAAAGAAGCGGTTAATTTTTTGGGACTTATCTTATTGGGATCACTTAGAAGTTCGCTATTGTATCGACGTCATGCACGTGGAGAAGAATGTATGTGATAGCTTGATTGGCCTCTTTCTGAACATTTGTGATAAAATAAAGGATGATGTCAACGCACGGCGTGACATGGTTGATATGAACATAAGGACTGAGTTAGCACCGAAAGAGACCGATAAAGGCTGAACATACATTCCCCTAGCTTGCTACACTCTATCCAAGGTCGAGAGAAATGAATTGTGCTAGAGCTTGTATGGTGTGAAAGTTCTGTTCGGTTACTCCGCCAGCATGAAGAAACTTGTTTCTTTGGAAGATTTGAAATTAATTGGTATGAAGTCTTATGATTATCATGTGTTGATGACACAAATGTTTCCTGTTGCAATTAGAAGTATTTTGCCAAAGAAGGTCTGAGTGGCAATCATGAGGCTGTGTTATTTCTCTAACTCAATTGCTCAGAAGGTCATCGATCCCGAAAGACTAGATGCTCTGCAGGCTGAGGTAGTTATGGCTATATGTCATCTTGAGATGTATTTCCCTCCGTCATTTTTTGATATCATGGTCCATCTCATTGTTCATCTTGTGAAAGAGATAAAGATATGCGGCCCTGTGTTCCTACGTCATATGTACCCGTTCGAGAGGTACATGGGAATTCTCAAGTCCTACGTACGGAATCGATCTCGGCCGGAGGGCAGCATCATCGATGGTTATGCAACCAAAGAGGTCATTGAGTTCTGCGTCGAGTACATGACTCAGGTGGAACCGATAGGTGTGCCTCTATCTCGTCGTGAGGGTATATTGGATGGTATTGGGACCATCGGAAGGAAAGCAATCACTCCCAATCTGGATACATACACACAAGCCTTTTTCACGGTCTTGCAACACATGACCGAAGTGTCCCTGTACATCAACGAGCACAAAGACATGGTACGCCAACAGAATCTAGGCCGGCCGGAGGTTTGGATCACAAGAGAGTGCAACCGTCGGTTCAACGAATGGTTAAAGGTGCAATTCACTAGGAGGTCATCAAGTGATGATATGATGCTATGGTTGGCAAAAGGGCCAAAATTTATAATTGTGACATGGCAAGGATATGACATAAATGGGTACACATTTTATACGATAGCTCAGAATAGGAAGAGCACAATCCAGAATAGCGGTGTCCGTATAGATGCGTTTCACGAGCAGTTAAATACCGCTAGGCCACGTGGGTTGAACTCCTACTATGAGTATGTAGAGGAGATTTGGGAGCTAGACTACGTACTTTTCAAGATCCCCCTGTTTCGATGCCATTGGGTCAAACTTCTACAGGGTGTGAAGGTCGATAAGTACGACATCACTACGGTGGATCTCAAACATGTCGAATACAAGGACGAGCCATTCGTACTCGCTAAGCAAGTTGTTCAAGTTTTTTATGTAACGGATCCGGTAAATAAGAACCGCCACGTTGTTCTTCATGGAAAAAGAAGGATTGTCGGATTTGAGAATGTCATGGATGAGGAAGAGTACAATCAATTTGATGAGTTGCCTCCTTTTGGAGACGACATCAGGCTCGAGAAAGAACCCAGTGAGGAAACTAGCTATATGCGCATCGATCATAATGAATGGATATTTTTAATTAAGAATTTATTTCATTGTAATTAAGAAACTCGACATGTATTTAAGAATTTACTCAATTGTAATTGATTCAGTAATTAAGATTTTATTCCATCTTTGATTGTATTTGAATTTCTTGTTTTTAGAGGGCATGACCAGCATTTCTCGAGGCTAGCTGAAAAAAATAATATTTTATAGCTATAGAATGAACTATCACAGGCGGTTTCGTGCAAGAAACCGTCTGTGACATGTATCACAGACGGTTTTATAATAGAACCGTCTGCGATATCCCTTTATTAGTAGGGAACCGCTAGGGTTTGTGCCCTTATACTCATCACTCGCCCGTTCCCCTACCCAGCACCCTTACTCTCTCGCCCGTGCCCCTCCCCACCCGAGTGCCCCTGACCTCGCCACTGCCACCCCCGACATCAACGCCGCCACCGCTGGCTCGATGCCTCATACCCCAAGCTGCGGCACTCGGCCTCCTCCTCCATGCCTGTATGTGTGATTGTATCCTTAGAGAAATAGCTATGTGTATGTATATTTGCTTAAATATTGGTCTATTGAATGGATCTGCTGTAGTACGTGGTTTATTGTTGTTTGTGTGTGAGATTTTTATTGGCTTGGCTTCAGATGTTTTGTGACTGCGGAACAATATTTATTTGTATGTATATGTGCTCAAATATTGGTTGTCTGGTTGTTTCCTTTTGTTTATGGGATGAATTTTTGACATATTAGTAAAGCATTCTTTAGAGCTTAAAGTCCTATTTTTGGTTGTAATATCTAATTTGTGAAGAGTATAGACAATAATGGCGTGGAGGCAAAGATTTTATCTTGTGCATCCCGACATCTGAGAGCAATAAACAATCAAATTAAATCTGAGCATTATGCTGATAACCATTGGATATCAACTCCTATATTTTTTTTGTTATTATGTTCAGATGTTATATTCCGCATTAAAATACCTAGTAGATGTTAACTTGCAATCCATTTTATTTAAACTCTCATCATTTTGAATTATGAAATTTTAGTTCATTGCGTATGCAACTTATATATTTTTCTATATTTAATATGTTATGAAGGAGAAATTCTCCATGATCCAGTATAAGTTTGGATTTCAATGAAGAAAAATTTCTTTTGTCTTTTGCTGAAAAGTTTCCATAGATTGCAAGTAAGCGAGATGGCATCCGCACCGTCTTCGCCGCCGTCATCGACGTCGCCAAATGCGTTTGGATCTCGGAGGAAAGTGGTACCTAGGCGACATGGCAGAGGAAAATTGAAATTACCTGAGGGCCGAATGACCATCACAGAGGTCAATACCGCTGGGGTTCCTCTGCGTCCCAAGAAAGCAGTGGCAGCATTTCGGATCGCCTACGGGATACTTAGAAGGAAACAGGTCCCCATCACTACACCAAGCTGGAAGTCTCTGACGCTCGCCGAGAGAGGCCAGCTATGGACTGAAATTTCAAGCTTGTTCGAGATCCTAAAAGAATTATAGGGATCCGTTCGACAGGAGGCGTTGCTCACAATGGGAAAAGTGTGGAAGACCTTCAAGAGCATGCTTGTCACGCAGTACGTGAACAAGGATCAGATGGCCTTCTCAAAGTATCATTTTGTGTCGCGGGATACATGGGACGCCTTTTTTGCAGATGAATACAATGGCTGAATTTTAGGAGCAAGTGCGGCGCACAAGGCTATCCAGACACAACACTCACCCCCACAGACTCGACACCGCTGGGTATGTACGCGGGTAAAATCCCACAATGGGCGATGGAGGATGATAATGCAATCCGGTCAGAGGCCCCTTGCCATTTGTTGGGATCACAGATGAGCGCACCTGAAACTGGTTAAGAGTGATGGCATCAGCCACATCTTCGGGCGACAGCTCTTTCATAAACTCGGCAGACGAGGAAGTGTCCTAACGTTTGGTAAATATGTCAAATTACCTAGTTGTTAAAAAGTCCATAACTTCACAGTGTCTAAAATAATATGATGGCCTCTTGCAGCATACATTAACTGTCGAATCTTCCCAAGACTACTTTGAAGCAGTCAGAAAGAAGGATATACTATCCACGGCCCTGGGAAACAAGGAGCACCCAAGTTGCATGTGAGGTCTTGGGGTTTACATACCATGGAGGCAGGGATTCCCAAACGACTCCGAGGCGTATAGGAGTAGGAAGAGATCCAAGGCCGAGCGTGAGGACCGGTTGATAGAGGAGATTAATGCGAAGCTTACTACAAAATTTCAAGGACAAATAACATCATTTTTTTTATGTCTGGGATTTTCCCCATCCGGTCCACATTATAGAAGAAGAAGCACCAAATCTCGCGAGGTGACCACGGGAGGCAGCGCTTGAACCAGTCGCAAGCCACCCCCGTTATTTTGAGAGCCAGTCCTCCTCAACGTCGGAGTAGCTGTGCATCCACGACAGCTTCTGAACATGGCGACGTCCAATTACATATTGACGACATTAAGGTAATGTACATCTCTGGAATGCTCCAAAGATAGACCTGTAGGACGCCTTAGCTAATTGTGTATCGTTTTGTAAGAGCCGACGCCCCGCAAGATTCAAGTGAGGCTGGTTGGATCAATTTCTATTGATGCTGGGCGGGGGATAGCGTTTCCATGCCAGGAAGGGACAGTGGTGCATGGTGCCCAGTTGGCGCAAGGTTACGCCAGGGTCTAGGTGGACTTGGTACATGACAATTTTATTGCTGTCCCGCTGGAGATTCCCTCGAATGAAGACATAAGAACACTAGGGAATACCGTGTACACTTTTGTTTGGTGGCCCAAGAGGGACATCGCCGTGGACCCTGCAGTGCCGCGATCTCCACACGACCATGCCTCTCCAACAGGACCATCAATGACTCCACCTCAACCTCCGCTTTATAAGGCCGCCGTATCGGTTCTAGTGGAGAAGACACCGACGGAACAAGAAAAGCGTGTCTCCGTATCGGTTCCAAAGTCGTCTCACGGGAAGACGTATAGCGAGCGAGTCGTTAATGCCAAATCAAAATCGAAGAACATTAAGGCGCCTCCTACCGTCCGGAAATACTCCCTCGGAAGTCCGTCGGTCCCCGACACAGTATTAGCTCGCGCTGGAATAGATTGCCAGAGTTTGCATGTCTGGTACATACGAAAGACCAAGGAGTGGAGGTCAGACCAACCTACTGGAATCACCGTCAGATACACGAAGGAGCATTTTCTCCATGAGTCAGGCCACTTCATCGTGGGCTTCGAAGACTTATTCGACCTATTCAACCTTGTTGCCCTCGACGCCTCACTTCTACGATGCTGTTCACTGTAAGTGTGTACGATCAAGTTCTACATTCACGTAATACCGATAAATGTCACAACTCATTGCTTATGTATAGATACATGATGAAAGAAGCCCGACGATGACGAGAACCGGTGGGTTTGCTCGACCCACACTTGATCTCTGAGCAATGCATCAACCTAGATGCATCCTACGTCCAGAAATACATAACGAAGGGGTTGCTTGCTCATGCGGACAAGGACTACATACTGGTGCTCTACAACCAGAAATAAGTGCTTCACTACTTGCTATACAAATTTTATTTGTACTTTATACGCAGCACGAACTTAGGTTTAATGACTATAGCAACATACATGAGTAGGTTCCACTGGATCCTTTTAGTCATTGTACCAAAGAGGAACAAGGTAATATACCTTGATTCCTTACTCAACAAAAACCACGACTTCACCCTTGTGCAAGAAATACTCGACAGGTATGCTCATTTTCTCCCTACATAACTCTATTGTAGTTTTCCTTCATTTAAAATGGCCGATGATAACTTTTTGAAATCACGTAGGTCGTTCAGCGTCTATGTTGCCGAGGGTGGGACACACAATGAATCGAGTGCCACACTGCAACACAGGATGCGATTTCTGGTACGCGCTACAACATAATAATCCTATATCACACTTCGTAATACTGCCTTTCGAACTGGCTATACCTATATATGTAATTCTATTTTTGTAGTGCCACCAGCAAAAACAAGATCACCTATGTGTATTCTACGTTTGCCGTCATATGCAACAAATCATGAGTGCTAAGATGAATGATCCGGAGGTTTGTTAATCTCGCAATAACTATTTCATAATTATAAATTTAAATATATATGCTTACTACTTTATTCGTCTAAGCGACAGGGCACAGTACTCGATTTAGATGCATTCGTTATGACCGAAATCTCAGAGGTTCGTGGAATGCTCTGTGGCTTCATCAAGACAGAGGTCATTAATGCCAGCGGAGAGTTTCACTCTGTCGACACCGCTGAACGACCTTCAAACAATTGATTCAATTGTAATTCACTTTGAGTAGTTGTAATTCAATTGTAACTCTAGCGACAATACTTGAACATATTATTTTGTAATCGATTTTAAGTTGTAAATCACTTTGAGTTGTAAACAAATGATTCATCTGTGATTTATCTGTTTCTGTTTGCTTGTTTTCAGAGGGCATGGCTATCAATTTCTGAGGCTAGCTGAAAATTAGAAAAAATATTTAGGTATAGAATAAACTATCATAGACAGTTTTTTTTTGGTATAAACCGTCTGTGAAGGCCTACTATCTCTTGGCAGTAGCCGTCTGTGATATGTCGGATATCGCAGATGGTTATTTTTACTAACTGTATGTGATATGTCTCCAATCATAGACGGTTGGTACATATAACTGTCAGTGATGTTCGACGCATCATAGACGATTTTTGGTAGAAGCCGTCTGTGATACTAGGCCTTCACAGACGGCTTCGACCAAAAACCATCTGTGTTATGACTTATCACAGACGGCTCGCAAACTGTCTGTGATAACTGCCTATTATCACAGGCATATAAAATTAGACGGTTTAGAGACCGTCTGTGATGACGGTTTAGAACCGTCTGTGATGACCCTTTCAGTAGTAGTGGGGGACAGTAGTGACGGAGCGACAGATGTGCGGAGGAGGGAGGCCGGGTAGTGGCCTAAACCCTTAATGCGTGTCTCTTAAGAGTGTCTCTTACCTAGAGTATTCATGTGGTACTAAACTTCCCACATCCCAAGTCACATGAAATCATGAAACCATAATTTCCGAAACCTAAAATCCTAATTTTCGAGACCTAAACCCTTAATTTTTGAGATAATTTCAGAACATATAAAATTATGAAAAGATTACACAATCAAGTCCACTGTGTAACGAGCGTTAAATATTTTTCATAATGTTTGGAACTCATTTTCTATATTAAAAAAATTCCTACAAATAGTATACTTAAATGAATTTTCGAGAAAAAGTCAGAATGGATAAAATTATGGAAAATGACACACGCAATTATACTGTGTCGGGATGCTCCACAAAGTTTTTTTTTAATAATTTTTGGAGCTCATTTTCTATATTTAAAAATTCCTACAAAAAGTATTTATTTTTCATTTTCGGTTTCGAGGATTTCAGAACCAACAATGTTTAAGTTTTTTTTTATCGAACACAAGATCAAGCAACGCAAAAGAAATACTATGATCAGCGACTAAACACAATTTCTAATGGCTTAAAACCTAACGAAACTCACATGAAATAACAGATTGAAACTAGGGTTTGGATTTTTTTTGGTTTTTTGTGTATAGGATAGAAAAATTAATCTAACTATAGGTAAATTGATTCTGCCGTGGCAACCGTGCTCTGATACCAAGATGATATGGGGAATGCCCAATCTTCACGATGTAGGATCGATGATAACTTTGGATTCGTGCAACCTGACGAACCGATGGCGCTAACACTACTACAGAAAAGGTCTTCACAGACGGTTCAAAAACGTTATCACAGACAGTTTCATGAGCCGTCTGAGTTTATGGGTCAGTAATGACATGAGATCATCACAAACGGTTTTCGAACCGTATGTGATGCAGACTATCACAGACAGTTATTAACTCAAAACTGTGTATGATATGGTTGCTCTCAAGTTCTATGTTTTGAGCATATTATCATGTATACATTTACATGACATGAAGAAATTACATGTTTATATGTCAATTTTGCCATTTAAGTACTGCCGAAAATGTGCTTTAACTGTGATACATATCACAGACGGATATTTGTTCCACTAAACCGTCTGTGATATATATATATATATATATATATATATCTGTGTGTGTGTGTGTGTAGTCCAACATATAATATAATAACTTCACCTCCAAACTAGAATTTTTTTGTGGTATTTACATATGGGCAAAGAGGTGACCAATCGCTTCTTACATAGATTAAAAATTGTAGAAACCTAAATGAACAAAGTTTTTCTAGTGGCGGAGGTAGGCTGCTATCTCCATCTTCAAAACTTCGTAGGCGGTGGTGTCGGCATCGGACGGTTCGTGATCATCAGCCATCGAAGCTCGAAATACGTCCACCTACTGACGTGCTCATTCGAGTGTCTCCCGAAGACCCTTGGACTGTTGAATTAAGAAGAATTGAGCCCATAGGCCCTCTTCCCTTGCTTGAGGGGTCTCGACATGGTCGACTCGGTCGCCCGCCACCTCGATTAAGCAGTCCAAGTGACGACAAGCCTCCTGGAGACGTACAACGTTGTTGTGGAGGACCACGTCGATGACGCTGTTAACTTGCCAGAAGTGGGAGATCACTCGGAAGACGCGACGGAGGAGGATGTCAAGACGACGGATGGTGGCCATCACCTGCTCCAGCAAATCCTCGGACAGAGGAATGAGGACATTGTTGAAACAGTGTCCTTCCACAGCATCTGCTAATTTATGGCCAGAGAGGTCCTCGTACAGTATGGCAGGTAGGACATCAATGCTGGAGACATGGAAACAGAAGAGGGAGTCATTTCTACTTTAGAAGTGTGTGTGTGTGTGTGTGTGTGTGTGTGTGTGTGTCTGTGTGTGTATAGTAGAGTTATATGTGGGGATGATCATCTTCGATGGCAGATGATCCTTTTTATAAAACAAGGAATAGATTTGGTGCGTGAGATGAAGAGACGCATCGGGGAGCGAAGCGGCATTGATGCGACGAAGAGACATATCAGCGATGAAGAAACTCATCGGGGAGCTGAAGTGATATTATCACATACGGTTATAATTAAAAACTGTTTGTGAAGTCTGCAATTATCACAGACGGTTTGTGTTTAATATGAATCGTCTGTGATATTACCTCTTCACAGACGGTTTTTAGCGCAGCCAGTAAGACAGACGGGCTCTAACCAAAACCGTCTGTGGTGAGGCGTCCAATATTAGCCTTTTTGTAGTAGTGCAACCACTGTCAAAGCAGCAACTTGCGAGAAAAGAATTCGTCCAACCACACGCTTGTGATACCGTTTACCCGACCACACAAAGTAGACGTGTCATTGCTCCTGCAAAACACAAGGAATCACAAGAACAACGGGGTTGAGAACGCCCAATTCTCCTTTAGGTTACAACTGTGTGGCAAACTCTAGGAAGAACAAGCATATAGCTCTATCTGAAAATAGTAGATTGATTCATGGTGGTCTAACCAACCAAAAGCCTCACGTATAAAAATATTTAAGGCCTTAAGGGCCGACTGGACTAAACACACGCACATAACTTAGAAGGTTCGGACTCGACTCATACAACTGAGTAGACTCGGCAAACGACACACAGGCCTGGCCCAACACATCAGATACTAATTACCTAATTTAATAGCCAGAGGAAAGCGCCTCTTCTTGTGCGGGCCACGTCACCCACAAATCGGACGTCGTCCGATCGCACGCTAGCCAGCTCGTGCCCGCACGATTTTGAGTGATGCGCTTCGTGGGAAGGGGCTTCCCTCACGCGTCCACGTTGCCCTGAGAGCTGCTGCGTCGCCTCCAACTCGCTCGCTCCACATCTCCTCCCCTCACTGCTTTCCCCTCCGCTTCCTATCCCCTCCCTCTCCCATGTGAAACTGCGCCCACTACTGCAAAACAGGGTATAGAAGACGCCTCATCACAGACGGTTCATTTGGAACCGTCGTATTAATAATATCACGAGCGGTTCCAAAGAAACCGCTCGTGATACGCACTATCATGAGCGGTTTATCATTGGAACCGTCTATGATAAGTCACACACGGTTCTTATTACGAACCGTGTGTGATATGCTAGACTATCACAGACGGTTTATCATTGGAACCGTCTGTGATAAGTCGCACATGGTTCTTATTACGAACCGTGTGTGATATGCTAGACTATCATAGACGGTTTATCATTGGAACCGTCTGTGATAAGTCGCACACGGTTCTTATTACGAATCGTGTGTGATATGCTAGACTATCACAGTCGGTTTATTACTGGAACCGTCTTTGATAAGTAATCATAGACGGTAACGTAACAGAACCATCTGTGATACGCCTTTATAAAAACCACTAGGGCTCGCCCGTTCTTCTCCCCAGTGCACTTAGCCCTTAAGCTCTCGCGCGCTCGTTTCGCCTACTCTAGGGCTTGCCCATTCACCAACACCGCCGCCTCCGACCTCGACGCCACCGCCCCTGACATCGGCGACGCTGCGCCGCCTCGACGCGCGGCCTCCTCCCCGTGTCGGCGTCCTCCCTTTGCACCGGCTTCCTCCTCGCACCATCCTCCTCCCAGTGTCAGCCTCCTCCCCTGCAGCCTCCTCCCCCTGCCCCCTACTTTGCCGGCCTCCTTCCTCGCGCCTCCCTCCTCCCCCGGACTGCCTCCTCCTTGCAATCATGAGTTCTTGTCAGACATCCTCTCTGTGAGTATTTCTATATTACGTTTGTGCATCACTTGGGCTATATACTTATGTGCTGGATTGGCTTCAAATTCTATATTAGATTTTGCAATGAGAGATAGCAAAGTGGTTATGTGGGCTCGGTTGATCAGCTCTGTGATGAATGTCAAATCTGAAATCAATTTGCAGTGCTAGTTGGTACCTTGATCTGTATTAGTTACGATTTACGAATCTAATCTTGAAGATATTGCAAATTGATCGATGGACTTTGTTGACATGCTCTGTGATGAACTCGTCTTTATCTTGAGATTGAATGTGATAGTTAGTTCATTCTTAAGCTCTATTGTATTACTTACTCTTGTCAATTTGATATCTCGTTAATTGGTTACTTTCGATTGAAAGCTAGTTATTCGATTCTTCTAGTTCTTTTGATCTCTAGCATTTGAAGTGGATACTCTTATGTCGACCAATCGGCTTTATCACTAAACACGTGACTTCATGTTCGTTCTATTGAGAGTATTCGCTTTTTGTTGGTAATCTAACGACCAGTTTGTGATTCTTCTAGTAGTCTGTTTGACTGGAAGTTTAATATGTTTTCGTTAACAGTTGAGATCATTTGACAGTTAAGCAAAGTATTGTTTAGAGCTCATAGTTTGAATTTATACTATCATATTCATTTAATGAAGAGTATAGACAATAGGATTGAGATGGCAAAGACTTGTTCTTTAGCTATTCTCCTTCTGAGAGCACATAATAACATCAATCTTCAGTGTCTTATGCTGCTAATTGGTGGTTTGTTGCTATTAATGTTGAGCATAATATTGTGTTTAAATGACTTGAAAGAATTTCATGGGCACATGTTATTATGGTCATTTACTTCATCTTTGTTATTATGCTTTATGGCTAATAGTGATTCTTTGTAATTAATTATGTTCATTTGACATTCAATGTAAAAGTTTTAGGTTCAACTCAAGATCCGTTTGATAATTGTTAAATTTGATTAGTGAAGATATATTGGTGATGTATTGAGATTGCAAAGGTTAAATCCTTCAGATCCGAAGATCTTGAGAGCACTCTTTAACATCAATACTCGAGCTTTTTGTATGACATGGAGATACTTCATATGTATATGTTGATTTGGTCATTTAAATGCTTGCAACAATCCTATGTTGATTTGGTAATTTAAATGCTAATATTGTTTTGTCAAAGTCAATTAGTGAAGAGTATAGATCGGTTGAGATGGCGAGGCGCCTTCTTCGCCGCCGCCACCGACGCCTTAATCGTCTGGATTTCGTCGACAATAACGATCGTGGCGAGATGGCAGAGGAAAATCGAAATTGCACGGGGCCGTCGATCATCACGGAGGTCAATGACGTTGGGATCCTCTCGAGTCCCCAGAGATCAGCGGCGAGATTCCAGACCATCTGCGGGATACTTACAAGGAACGGGTCCTATCATCACACCAAGTCGAAGTCTCGGCGAAAAGAACGAGAGGCGCTACGTGGATAGAACTTTCAAGCAAGTTTACTATCGAGCGGACATGGCACGCGTGGAACGACAGGCGTTACTTTCGATGGATAACGCGTGGAGGACCTTCAAGAGCGTTCTTGTCACGAAGTACGTGAACACGGGTGAGATGCTCTTCGCAAAGCATGGATTCTTGACACGGCAAACATGGGACGCCTTTGTGGCTATGAAGACAACGACCAAATTTAAGGAGCAAAGTGCGGCGCACAAAGCTCTCCAGATACGAAACACTCACCCCCACAGACTCGGCACCGCTGGGTACGTGGCTAAATCCATGCAATGGGCGATGGAGGAGGAGAACATATCGGGCTATTTCACGGGATCACAGACCTGCGTTCCTTAAAATTTGGTTAAGCGAGGGCAAAAGTCTCGTCTTGGCAAAGATCTCTTTCACAAACCTGGCATACCAGGAAGTGTCCCAACGTGTGGTAAATATGTCGAACTACCTAGTTGTTAATAAGTCCATAACTTCATGGTGTCTATAATAACATGATGACCTCTTGCAGCATGAATTGACTGCCCAAACTTCCCAAGGCTCCTTCCAAGCAGACAGGGAGAAGGATATGCTATCTACGGCCCTGGAAAACAAGGAGCACTCGGGTCACACGCGAGGTCTTGGGGTTATCATACCTTGGAGTTATGAATTCCGAGGTGACTACGACACGTATAGGAGTAGGAAGAGATCCAAGGCTTAGTACAAGGACCGGTTGGTACAGATGCTTACTGTAAAATTTGAAGGATAGATAACACAATTGCAGGATCAACTGAATCAACTCTTGAACCAGTCGCAAGCCGCCCCCGTTATTTTGGGAGCCAGTAGCGTCGTGTCCACGCATAATTCTGAACATGATGATGTCCAATTACCTATTGACGGCATCAAGGTAATGTACATCTCTGGAATACTCCAAAGATAGACCTATAGGACGCCTTAGCTAATTGTGTATCGTTTTGTAGGAGCCGACGCCCTGCAAGCTCCAAGTGAGGATGGTTGGGTCTATTTCTATTGAAGTCAAGGGTCATGGCGTATCCATGCCAGAAGGACAGGTCTGACGGGGTGCCAGTGGCGCAAGGTTACGCCAGGGTCCAGGTGGACATGGTACATGACAATTTTATGGCTGTCCCACTGGAGATTCGACCGAACGAAGACATAAGAACACTAGGGGATGCCATGCACACTTTTATCCAGTGGCCCAAGAAGGATGTCGCACTGGACCCAGTAGTGTCGCGATCTCGACACGACCATTCCTCTCCAACGGGACCCTCGATGACTCCACCTCATCATCCTTTGCCCCAGAAGGCCACCTCATCGGTTCTTGTAGAGAAGACACCGAAGGAACAAAAAAAACGTACCACTGTATCAGTTCCCGTAGAGAAGACGTCGAAGGAACAAGAAAAGTGTGCCGCCGTATCGGTTTCCGTAGAGAAGACGCCGAAGGAACAAGAAAAGCGTGCCGCCGTATCGGTTCCCGAGTCATCTCGTAGGAAGACGTTGCCAATCGTTAAGGCCAAATCGAAATCAATGAACATTAAGGCACCTGCCAACTCCGGGAAGTACTCCATCAGAAAACCGTTGTGTTCCAACGTAGAATTACTCCGTAGTGGACTAGCTTGTCAGGCTTTGCATGCCTGGTACATGCGAAAGACCAAAGAGAAGGGGTGCGATACTGGAATCACCGTCAGGTACAAGAATGAGCATTTCTTCAACGGGTCAGGCCACTTCGTCATGGGCTTCAATGACTTGTACGACCTATTCAACCTCGTTGCCCTCGATGCCTCGCTTCTACGATGTTGGACACTGTAAGTGTGTGTACAATCAAGTTTTGCATTCACGTAATACCGATAAATATCACAACTCATTGCTTATGTATAGATATATGATGAAAAAATCCCGGGAATGTTCCGAACCGGTTGGTTTCCTCGACCCACATGTGGTCTCTATGCAAACCATCGAAGCAGACACATCCTTCGTCGAGAACTACATAACAGTGGGATTGCTTCGTCAGGACAACAAGGACTACATAGTGGTGCCCTACAACCAGGGGTAAGTGCTTCACTACTTACTATATAAATTTCATTTGTACTTTATACGCATCACGAACTTAGGTTTAATGACTATAGAGACATACATGAGTAGGAACCATTGGATCCTTTTAGTCATTATACCAAAGAGGAACAATGTAATATACCTTGATTCCCTAATCGAACGAAAGCACGACTTGACAGATTCTCGACAGAATACTCAATGTATGCTCATTTCCTCCATACATAACTCTATTGTAGTCTTCCTTAGTTTGAAATGGTGAGGATAACTTTTGGAATCATGTAGGTCGTTCAAAGCCTATGTTCGCGATGGAGGACTATACAAGGGGATCGAGCGACACTGCGACACACGGGATGCGATTTTGATGCAGCGGTACAACACAATAATGCTATATCATACTTAAGTAATAATGCGTCTCGAATGACTATACCTATATATGTAATTCTATTTTTGCGGTCAGCCAAGAAAAAGCGATGAGCTATGTGCATTCTACATTTGCCATCATATGCGGCAAATCATTAATGCTAAGACGAAGGATCCCTAGGTTTGTCAATATTGAAATAATTATTTCCGAATTATAAATTTAAATATATATGCTTACCACTTTACTCTTGCTAGCGACAGGGCTTGACGATAGAATCAGATGCACTCGTTGCGAGCGAGATCGTGGACGTTCGACGAAAGCTCTGCGACTTCATCAAGACAAATATCATTAATCCCAATGGAGACTTTCACTCCGTCGCCGATGCAGAGTTTCACCCCGTCGGCACCTCTCAACCACGTGCAAACAAATGATTCAATTGTAATCCAATTGTAACTATAGCGAGAATACTTGAACAAATTCTTTTGTAATTTATTTTGGGTAATTATCACTTTGAGTTGTCAAAAATTGATTATCTGTGATGTATCTGTTTTCTGCATACTTGTTTTCAGAGGGCATGGCTAGTAATTCCTGAGGCTAGCCAAAAATAAAAAAAGTGGTTAGGGTAATGAACTATCACAGACGGTTTTTTGTTAAAACCGTTTGTGAAGGTATGTATCAAAGACAATTTTTAATGGAAACCGTCTGTGATACGTACCGTCACAGATGGTTTTAACAAAAAACCGTCTGTGTTATTCGTATCACAAACTGTTTTTTAACCGTCTGTGATAACCCCTCTTATCACAGACATACAAATATAGACGGTTCGGAAACCGTCTGTGATGACGGTTTTGAACTGTCTGTGATGAGGCTTCCTGTAGTAGTGGCCGCATCTCCTCCCCTCACTGCTTTCCCCTCTGCTTCCTATCCCCTCCCTCTCCCTCTTCCGTCGCCCCTCTCTGCAAGCGCCGTCGGCCCTTCCCTCTTCTTCCCCTACCCTCCTTGGTCTCCCTCCTTCGCAGTTGCCGCGCCCTCCCTCTTCCCTCCCGCCCCCTCGGCCTCGCTACCCAGCCATTGTGTCAGCGCCGCCAGTGCCGCAGGACCTTTCGTCTTCCTCCCCTACCCTCCTCGGTCTCCCTCACCCGACACTGCAGTGCCCTCCCTCTTTCTCCCTCTAGCCCCCCTTGGGCTCCCTTCCATTCCCTCTCTAGAGTTGTCGTCCCCGCGTAGCCGTCGGTCGTCGTCGGTCTCCCCCGCGTAGCCACCAGTTGTCCTCGGTCTCCCCCGTGCAGCCGCCGTTCTTCATCGATCTCCATCCTCAGCCGCCGCCTCGCTGTCTCCATTCACTCCTTTTCCCCTCCGCCTCAGGTTCGCTTCCTATTGCTCCTCCGTCGCCCTCCTCCACCAGCACCGCCGCTCCCTCTCTCTTCATCCCCCACTACCCTCGTCTACCAGTGCCACATATCCATTCGCCCCTTTTTCCCCTCCACCAGCGCCGCTGCTGGCTCTCTCTTCCTCACCCACCACCCTCCTCTACCAGCGCCACATACCCTCCAACGTCCTTTCCGCCTCCTCTGTTCGTGAGGCCGCTGTTCGAGGTGATGGGGGAGCAGAGTAAGCGGTGTAGGGTGGGGCGGCCACCTACCTGGCGAAAATGCTAGAGGGGGCAAGGCCTGGACCTAGGGTGTTGGGGATATTTGGGAAGCTTGGTCTGAGAGTTTGTAGATTGCTCGGTGGGCAGGGAGTGTAGGCAATGGGAGCACTTCTTGGTGTCGTTAGAAGCTTGCCTCAGGTAGGTGCTGGCTCTGTGAATTTTGTTGTGCTTGCTATGCGTTCGATGAATTGACATAATGAATTTCAGGTGATATAGATGTGTAGAAGACCGGTGGTTGCTGGTTTTTAACGGACAAGTGGTTTTAGAGTCTAGAGACGGGAATGTTATCCTAGAATGTGGCCTGTGGGAAGGGCTTATTTTGTAGTCAGTGCTGTTTGACACTACTTTAGCTGTAATTAGTTTTACCGTAATAGTCAGTTTTGGATTGCTACGAATGTTTATGAAGCTTGGTTCGAGAGTTTGCAGGTTGGTCAGTGGGCAGGGAATGCGGTCAAAGTGCGGAATTCTCATTGTCTTTAGAAGCTTGGCTCAGGTAGGTGCTCGCTCTGTGAATTTGGTTGTGCTTGCTATGTGTTCGATGAATTGACATATCAAATTTCATGTGATATAGATGTATGGAAGACCGGTAGTCGTTGGCTTTTAATGGACCTGTAGTTTTAAAGTCTGGAGACGGGAATGTTATACTAGAATGTGGCATGTGGAAAGGGCTTATTTTGGAGAACGTGCTGTTTGGCACTGCTGTAGTCGTAGTTAGTTTGACCATAATAGTCATTTTTCGATGCACCCTGTTATATCTCACTGACAACTCTAGGGATGGAAACACTGGTAGGGTTTTGAAGTGCAGGCCAAGTGATTGATGAATTACCATTGAGAGTATGGGACCAGGGTTTTGATTTTAGAAAATTGCTATTAAAGTGTGGTTTTTAACTTTTTATAGAGGGCGTATAGGTGGGAGATTTAGCATTTGATATCCTAACACAGGGCATAGAAGTATGTGTTTACTTTTACTTGCTGTTTGACCCCATGAACAATTGAAAGCATAGTTCAGTTGTGATTATACGGTTTAAATATGAACTTAGCTAGCCTTCCAGTTGCATATGAGCATCGTTGTTTCTATAGCTCATCCTTCCATCTTTGCACCATCTTTGTTTTACTCACCGGTTCTATTTTGTCTTTGCTTCTTGCAAGTATCAACAGGTCGAAATGGCAAGTAAGAGTTTCTTGTCGTCGAAATCAAATTTGTGTTTGTTGTTGATCGAAGATCTGGTTGCATCGTTGTTGAACTGAATGGAAGATACAACAAGTGTGGTGTCATCAGTCCACGCTTTTATGTTGGAATGGAGGAAATTGACACTTTAACTTCAAGGTTTCTTCCCTCACGTCACCTTATGTGGAAATACCACTTAGCTTAATGTGCCTCAATCTTTTGGCTTTGTATCCTGAGAAGTTTACTTTGCGTTGTTCAGTTTTGCTAAATCATCCTTACTACCTCAGCCGGTATCATGGATCATGAAGAGGCTAGGAAAAAATATGGGAGGGATGGTCCTGGGATCCTTCTACTACGAAGATTTCTTTTCATAACACTCTACTAGAAAGATTTCTATTACAGTAAATGGATGATGTTAGTGTCCAATATGCCAAAGTTATCACCTACAACAAAGAGAAATAACCTACAAACTCAACAGTCACCAATAATGACATTAAATTCTTTCAGTGCATGTTAGTGGAAGAGATTTATAGCCGTGTAGTGGCTAAGATCACCTATGTCTGAATAGCATCCTTTTATCCATTTGTTTGTTTATATCATTCGATCAACCTATAAAGTGGGATGAATGAACGAATTGAAAAAGAGCCTCATGACCTGATGGCCCTGTAGAGGATCTGGCCCTGTAGAGGATGTCCTTCATTATCTGATGATTCCTTGAGCTAAAATGACAAAGTAGATGAGAAAGAAAATGAAATTCTTGAGTCTGATTTTACTGAAGAAGAAATAAAAAGAGCTTTGTTTGATTCTTATGGGGAAGATGGTCCTGGGCCAAATGGCCTTCCTTTTCTTTTCTACCAAAAGTTTTGGAGTATTATTGGACATGATTTGATTGCTCCTTTTAAAGGACTTTACTCAATAGATCTTTGATGTTACAATTCCTATAGAGCTATACACTTAGTTGTTGCGGATTGGAATTTAGCGCTGTTTTTTTGAGCTTGGGATGAACTACTATTTTTCGATGCCACATCCTATGATAGAAACTTGCCGTTGTTGTACAGCCGTATATTGATACAAATAGTATGTATGTAAGATCCAATCAGAATTACTATTGCTGCTTAGCTAATTAGGTTTCATGCACATATGCCTTTTTTTGTACATTCTGTTTTGACCCTTGGCTGGAATTCTTCTCATGTTGAGAAAAAAACAAAACAAAAAAACATGCTATGGTACTTGCATGTTGTATTCATTTCTTTAGTACAATAGACATGCTATATACCTATGCAGCTATGAAATGTTTTTTCCCTAGTTCAAGATACAAGTTTTATTCATTTTCCCCTTCCCGATTTCATATGTGCTAAAAAATATAACCTGTTAGGTTACATGATGTGTAGACCTATCACATCTGTGTTCACAGGAATGTAAGAGGAGCTACATGCAAAGGACCAACACCTAAAATTGAGGTGTGTTTTCATGTTATATAGAATTTTGCCTCTCCTATTTTACAATTTTTTGCCAGTTGTCCTAGGATGCGTCGTAAGATAGATTTAGTTGCCTTATATTCCTCTGATAATGAGAATAGCTTTTAGAATTTAGTCTAAAAAGTTACTTTGTTATTTACCTGACTAGATTTAGATATTTGTTGTGAATTTAAAGTACATGTGCTAATTGGCTGTGTGCTAATTTTGTTATTCGTCTGCCTATTTTTCTCTTCCCTACCATCGAACATATCCGCGCCATTGGCGCGGGTCACATCCTAGTAAATTCGGTTTCCTAAAGGATCTCAACCACCAGAGCCTTCCTTGTATTGCATTGCGCGTTTCACGCTTCTTAACTGTTGGCCGATTCATCTGCTTGTGAACTTCCTCTTTCCTTCCAGCAAGGAACTGCATGCTGATAGGTCTCTTTCTTTGATTTGGAAATAACAGCTAGCTCCTCCTTCTCATGCAACACGCACGCATGCATGCAAGCCTCTCTTTCCTTTCCTTGCATAGCAACGTTGCTTTCTTTCTTTCTATCGACTTCCATGCCATTTGTACATGCCATCAAACATAGGTTTACATTAGCAGCAGCATCTTCTCTCCTTCGGCCTGATACGGTCTCCCATGCTTCTATACGTATAAAACTGCAAACACAAAATATGTGACTATTAGACAGTAACATATATTCATTAGAATCAAGATTAAAATTAATTAGGAGCGAGTTCACATGCTGATTAATGAATTTAGCCCTAGCTCGTGTAATCGGTCCAATCAGGATGCCCTCATCATCATCGTGCATAGATGAAAAAGTAAATGCATAAAACCATAGCGGAGCTTCTGTACCGATGTTTATGTAGACATTTTGCGCTCACAAAAGTACAATCCACACCCAAATGAGACTCTGTAAGAATAAAAAACGTCGATTAGTGCAACAATCATATAAAATACAAAAAAAACTGATATTGAAAAAGAATAAAAACATACCCCTAAGGTGTTAATATACGACTACATTCTTCGATTTTTAAAGCCTTGAAATCGTCAGGTAATTATGTTATTATCAATTATTTTAAATATCTTCTGCTCGGTGTAGCACATCATTAAGTCATTCAACTGATATTTGGTGGCGGACCTTCACGTTGAGCTTGTAGAGGTCGTGCTAAACTTGTAAATCTATTGATTCCACTTCCATCAGTTCAATGCTCATAGTGGCCAAAAACTTCCTCATTTATGAAATTAACATTTTTACATTTTAATTTAATACCAAAATAATATAATATCTATGTTTCCATGCTAATCTCCCAAACCAAAATTGTCTAATCACCTTCTTGCTTCAGTCAGCCCTCGACAAAATTAAAATTGGGATCTAGGGTACGACCATAGCCCAGAGGCCCCAGAACCAGAAATCGGCTGCTCGGACTTGCGCCACGTAGGCGAATAGGTGCATAGTAGGGCAAGTGCCAAGCATAGCCGCAGAGGCGGCAGTTCACCCTAAGCCGCGGCGCGTGACTGACGGGCTCCCACAGTCACACGATCCTAACCTGCGGCTCATCGCCGCCTTGCCTGATGTGGTGCGCCCGCCGGCCTCCCACCCGCGGTCGTGGCTCGCTGCCTTGCACCCTTACCTGTCTCAGTCTTCGCTCCTCGGCTCCGCATGCAGTCTCAGCATCACCAGTCTGTATCCGCTGGCCACCACCTAGACTCCTAGAGGGACCGTGTCACCGAGGCTGAAGGTTGAGGGAGCGAGGAGGGTTCGTTGGCTGGAACTTGCAGGAGTGCAGTCGGGCAAAATTGGGGAATTTTTGGTATTTCTAGTTCATCTTTTTTTTGGGTGCAAAATTAGCTCTCTTCCGTCATAATTTGCAGATCTAGCTCCCCTATAGTGCACCTGCTCCTGGTCCCGAGCACGGCAGGCCACCTACCCCTGCACCGGGTGGGGCAGGTGACCTGCCTCATATGGGGGGCGCGACAAGAAGAGGAGAGAGGAAATAGGAGAGAGGAAAGAAAAAAGATGGAAAAAATACGAAAAAATTTCCAATTTTTTTCCTGAAATTTCAAGAAAATTACGTAAAAATCATTGGAACATGAATAGATTTAATAAAATATTTTTGAATTTAATTAAAGTTTATTTTATTCATTTAAAATGTTTTTCATTTTTTTAGAATTTTGCAATTAAGCTTTAATTAATCCAATAAAATTTAATTGAAGTTTATTTTATTCGGATTTTATGATCTCTTGTTTGCATGACTTCCTGATTTACGTGGTAGATTTTTGAATTGTCAGCTAGTGTAGCCTACACGTATCCCTACAGTGGTATCAGAGCTAGGTTGTGTAGTATTTGTTCTAGATCGGTCGCATATACTTGATATGTGGTAGTAGTAGATTGGATCTATTACTGTTTTGATACGGTAACCTAGATCAGTTCATAAGGATGGAGTGGTTTAGGCACTGGTTGATGAGATCAATTGGTTTCAATGATAATAGATGGGTTTATGGGATGTATGAGCTGATAGCACTAGATGATTAACTGTGCTTGTTCATGATCGTATTGCATGATACTCCTACCGATCGGAATTCCGCCATTAGGGTATACCGCAATACGTAGCTATATGGACGCACTGATCAGATTGGTTCAGAATAGGTTAATATGATTAATCCGATGAAATTCCAAGGCTCAGTTACGTGAATAAGATTCATGTGTTGGAAAATTTTTCCAAGGGTGTTGCCCTCGATTCGCTGTGCTAGGTAATTGTTGACACATTGTATAGTATTATGTATTCATGTCACCCGATAGAATTGGATTCTATGCATAACACCTTTTGCAGGGATTGATGTGAATAGTATGGCCAATTCTGTATGTGATGCATGTATAGATTTTCATGGCTTGTATGTCATGCTGAGTTATAGCCATCGAGCTACATATTATTGTATAACGGTACGCGTGCCAATATGTGATGCTTGATATTATCATATGTAATTCATTACTAGCTTTTAGGAGCAATTACCTAGTAGATGAACATGGTAATTTCAAGCATGATGGCTCGGTGGACAGAAAACGTGGTGATGGAGATTGCTATGTTAAGGGCCATACTATTTCATAGTTTAATATGATTATATGTGAATGTTTATTTTGTTTCTCTTATGCTATTGACCATGTTTTTATCATTAGATGTTTTGACACGACATAGTAGTATCCCTCAAGAAAAATTAAGTAAACTTGATGCCTTTCTCATTACTGGATGCACGTCGAATAGATGAAAATTACTTACCAGCTTCACGTACGTGATGTCTACCACCGCCATATTCTCATTCAGCATACTCACGGCTTGTTCACTACTGTATTGCCTGTTTTTAACGTACTCCTCTACATTTAGCAGTTTCTGTCGACGGGCAAAACACAATAGTTTAAACTTACTGAGTGCGACGATAGGATTGATTGCTACACGAGTAGTCATTTAATGTAAAAAAGGCTTTTGCGAAAAAACAACTTACCGACAATTTGATGGGGAGGAACGCCCTGCACCCATTGCTTTGAGGCCTCAGATCAGTGTCGTCTTGGAGCAAACACTCAATCAACTAAGTGATGAACATGACTTCAGTTATCTGTCCGTCCTTGAACAACTCCGCCATGTCTTGTCCTGTGGCCACTATGAATCTATCTCTGGATTGTAGCAGAGCAAGGCTACAGTAAAAAAAGCCTTTCGTGCTAGCAGTAAAACATAAGTGTATTCTCGGTAAAACAAATCGGTGCAATAAATAAACGTTGGTCGATCCAATAAACTCTCTATTAACAGGGCAGTAAAAACATTCACGTATCGGTAAAAGGTGCTGCGATATTCTCCTACCTTTTGAGGCTCTCATCATTGCATATCAGCTTCCTCACCTTGATTCTTCAGTTAGAGCGTCTGTGGGCGGCTCTCGAACGAGCACGTCGACAAGTGGACGACTTTCGCACTTCCTATGCTGATCCCGAACCCTTTGATGTCGACGACGTCACCTACGAAGTTTTGAAGACAGAGATAGTAGGCTACCTCCGCCACTAGAAAACTTTGATTAGTTAGGTTTCTACTTTTTTTTAAACTTTGCAAGAAGCAACTGGCCACGCTGTTCAGCCATATATCAATACAAAATAAAAAATATGGTTTGAATTTGTATTTACTATCTATGTTAAAACCGTTTATTGAATGACAAGTTTTATATTACTGCATTCACGATTTACTGATCTACAAAATGCATGTTTACTTCGCTGGACCTACTGAGTAAGAATTTTTTTTAAATGATCATTATTTTATTCCAAATACATTAATATACCTGCTTTTTTATTTTACAGAAATAATCCTCTGTCGCTCTACCATTGGCCGACTTGGATCTAGTCGCTCAACCATTGGGCGACTACATCCAAGTCGCCCAATGGTGGAGCGCCAAGTGGACTAGTCGCCCGGTGGTTGAGCGACTTGGATCAGTCGCTTAGCGGTTGGGTGACTATTCCGTTTGTCGCTCAACCGACGGACGATTTAAAATTATAACATTATTATTTTAATAATCCGATGGAAATAATTGCGGGGGAATAAATGGTGATTTTTGTAGGTAATACATTTAGCAAATCTTGTTTGTAGGTTGTTATTTTTTTGGAAATAAAAGTCTGTTGACAAGGTTGGTTGGTCCATTTGTGATTTTCGAAGATTCTCAATGGTACAAAATCTGTTAGACTCGCAATAACATTTTGTGATTGTCGTATGTTGTTATAGTGCGGTAAATTTCTGACGAATTTTGTGAGGACGATTGAGGTAGCAATAAGTCGTAAGTAGGAAGGTAAGTGATTCTTGCAATGCGCTAGGGAATTCATACGCGGTGGAGAACTTTGGAGAAATGGCGCAACGATAACAACACGACAGTTGATCCGACAAGGGGGTTACATGACGTACAACAAGCATAGTACTAACTGAAATACAAGTTACAACATGCTAATATTTCTAATCTTAGTACCATTACACACACAACAAGAAGTGGTGTTGCACTTCACGCCGGTGTCCGTACGTGTCGGCAGGCGCCTTGCAACTTCTCGCAGTGTGGCCTTCATGGCCGCAGTGGCCGCAACTTCTACCCGCCGCTGTAGCTTCCCCTTCGTCCATATCGTTCCTAATGCGACGACTCTGCCGATGGCCCTTCCCACCCTTCAACAGGTCAAGATCTGAAATCCAAGTCCTCTGTGCTATATCCAACGTGGTGAAGTTTCCCATAGCCCTGAAGCCTCTTAGCTCGCCGCACCACGCCTGCAGTACCTTCTCCTTCATGAAGTACTCCAACATGAAGTTCGATGAGTCCATGTTGATAGTCCTACATGCGGCGAGGACGTGAGAGCATGGCTTGTGAAGAAGCTTTGGCTTGTTGTATGTGCAACTAGGTTCATTTACATGATCTCCAAGGCACACCTTGTGGGTAACAAGAGAGTAAGCCGTCCCAAATTTGGCTCTGTCCCGAAAGAGCACGTCGAAACGATGCTCCATATTGTCCATCACAAAGACCGTGTGCGACTGAACCTTCTCGGTCTTAGCTTGCATGTACGATGTAATCTTCGAGCAGTACGGTGTATGTGGATTGGCTGTATGAAGTACCGTATTTGCATGTCTTTCCCTGAAATATCCGATTGTATCGTGCAGAACGCTTTCCACGATGGCAACGAGGGGCTGAGGATGGAGGCCCCTAAGAAGCCAGTTGTACACCTCCACAAGGTTAGTGGTCATTATGTCATACTTTGTACCGTCCGTGTCGTGCAGCAAGGACCACTTCTGCAATGACTTGGTCTCAATCCAATGGGAGAAGCACTTGATGTCCCTCGAGGTCCTCCGCGTCACACGGGGAGGGTCAAGCTCCGGCAGTGGTGTGAGGCATTCGGGTAACGCCGCCCAAGGGATGGGCGGACACTTGTTCCTTTCGACAACATGCGTCCTGGTGTGCTCCTCCAATATCTCCCACAACACATCAAATTTACGCTGCTAGTTCTACATAGCCATCCTCTTGAACAACTTCATCAACGGTTGTTTTGGGAACTGCTTGAAGAAGTTGGCCCCCAGATGGCGAATGCACCATCTGCTCCTCATGTCTGGCCAAGGGAACGGCTCCTCGGGGTCTTGCTAAAGTTTTCTGATAGCCTTCATCATGCTGGGGTGGCGATCATGGATTATGCAGACATCAGAACGTGCCCCAACTACTCCTTCCTTAAGATGTCGAAGGAACCACAATCAGCTGTCGAAATTCTCACTTTCGATGAATGCGATGGCCAAGGGCAGAATTTGATTATTGCCATCAACGCAAATTGCTGTCAGGATCTGGCCCTAGTATTTCCTAGTTAAAAACGTCCCGTCGACATAGATCACCGGCAACATGTGCTTGAAAGCATCAATGCAGGCACTGAAGGCTAAGAAGGCCCTCTGTAATACCGTGAAACCTCATGGTATTTTGGATGGCTTGTCCTTCACAGCAATGTATGTGCCCAGGTTCCCGTCCTGCAGCACCTGGAGCATACGAGGAAGGTTGTCGTAAGCCACCTCAAAAGAGCCGAACCTCCTTTGCAAAGCCTTCTGCTTCGCATGCCATGGCTTCGCGTAGCTAATCTTGTACTTGAATTTCTACTCGATAGCCACCATGATGTGCTTGGCCTCTAGGTCCGTCTTCTTCACTATCTCTCTATACATGAGATTGGCTATGAAGGTAGACGTTAGGTTGTGATGCTTTGGCAAAACACTACTGAGCACGCAGGAGTGCGCCTCCAACCTGGAGACAATCCAGTGAGTCTCGTACTTGGCTCTACGTACGTGCACATGCCAAGGACAACCACCTGGCCGCGCAATCGCTGTATCTTGCTCTGGTGGATTTGAGAACCAAAACGTCCCGCCGACAAGGCCCACAACTTAATGGCATCCTGCAGTGATCCCTTGTCAGCAAACATTGCATGAAGCCGAACCTCCGTACCATGGTACTCCCACAGTGATTCATGATCGTCGTGCACAGCAAGACCCTCAACGTCCACCTATTCCATTCCTGTGGGATGGGACCTTCGTCCTCATCGGAAGACTCATCGCCATTCTCTTCTAAAGCTTCCTCCTTAGCCTAGGCCGCCAAGTCATCGATCTCCATCTGACGCACTATGCTGTCAACATGCTCCCTTGCATCCGCCTATCCAGTGGGATCAACTTACGGTGTGTGACCTTCCTCTTGTAGCTCCACAACATCGGTCACCGCGTCCTCTTCATGAACCGGACGATCTTCCTCTTCTGCCTGTGTGCCTGAGCTGCTCCCACCAACCGGATGATAGCCATCGACAGGGCCTTGTGCGACTCCCTTCGGATATGCTTGCATGAGTAGCACGCACTCGTATCCACAGCACCGACAGCCTTCCACAAAGCCCTTCCATGCAACCATGCACATCAGTCTGCTCAACTCCCACCAAATGTGCATGGCAGACCGACTCTAAAGCCCATGTAGGACGACACTGCACACCTCGGGGGTCCAAAACGAAGCTGCAGGTGAGCCAGTGTAGGACATCATCGATTCGAACATTCTCCACGTCCGGATGTACCATATTGACTTGCGGGAAGCCACTCAGGTCAACACTATATGGACCGTCACAAATCGTACTAACACCGTAATGCACTTTTAATCTTGTGGGCTCCGACATGACTGATTTCTCATTGCAAATATTTCAAACATTTCAACTAGCCATTTGTCATAATACATTCACAAAATACGTGCTAACCAATAAGTAGCGACATGTTACCAACATTCAGATGAGAATAAGAATGGATGAGATTATTACCTTCATGCGAAGACCTTCTGTCCTTATCAGCGAGCTTTTTCTTCTTTCTCTCTTACCTCCCAAGCTCCTCTCCTTCTCCTGAGCCAATCTTCTTCTCCCGAGCTTCTCTGCTCCCCCCTCGTTCTCTCTTCTCCACTCTCCCCCTCTCCTGATCTTCTCCCCCTCTTCACTTCCTCTCTCCTTCTCTCCCTCTCCTTTTGTCCTCTCCCGAGCTCCTCTTGTTCTCTGTCGAGAGAAATGACGAAAGAGACCGTGAGCATGCTTTCTATACAACTGTCTAGTCGTTCAACCGTTAGGTGACTTGGCAGCAAGTAGTGATTCAACGGTTGATCGACACGCCGACTAGCCGATCAAACGGTCACCCATCGGTTAAGCGACAAACGGAGTAGTCGCCCAACCGTTAAGCGACTGATCCAATTCTCTCAACCACTAGGCGGCTAGTCCACTTGGCGCTCCACCGTCGGGCAACTTGGATCAATCGCCCAATGGTTGAGCGACTAGAGGATTATTTCTGTAAAATAAAAAAGGCAGATATAGTAATGTATTTCGGAATAAAATAATGATTATTTAAAAAAATCTACTCGGTAACCAAACACACATACCTTATATATAGCTAAGGTTTACTATCCTAATACAAACTTTTTACTTAAAAAAAGATAAAAAAACAGTGGTAAAACAGGAAGCCAATTACCGTGTACACCGTTATGTTTTATTGACTGACATAGGAGCTCAGAATATCACATTCCTCGTAACATGCAGTAAAAGGGATAGACAAAAAAGAGAAGGCAGTAAAACATATAACAACTTTACTGTCTTACCATTATATTTAGTATCAAACATACGAGCTCGGAAAAAAATTCACGTGCCGCAAAAAAGGCAGTAAAATGATTTCACGAATTACTGTCATGTCTCGTATTATTTACGGTCGAAATCGAGTGCCGCGCGGATGCGGATGTTTCTGGCCCGCCGATTATGGTGGTTGTGCGCCCACGCATCACACCTGGCTTAGGTCTCGCACGATGAACTGGCTAGATATAGAATAACTACTCTACGCTCAGCTACAGAACAACAGATGATATTTTATCCGTTGTTTCACACACATATCCCTCTCTGATAGCAAAAGGTCACTCTGTTCGGCCGTTCAACGGCCCAGACAGATCTTCCCACAGTGCCGTAGTGTCTTGCAACTTTTCGATTACCCCTGCGAAAAACAGGATTCCATCGGTTCCCATGCGAATCTCCGTGGAGCAATCGATCGGGGACTACGTGGTTGCACACATCAAAAGCTTAACAAATTGCATAAACAAAACACGGCGCCGTTGTGCTGTGTCGTCTCATGGTTTAGTGCTAATACATTGCATCTAGGATCGGGATGGGTCGGTAAAAAAACAGCACAAGTTGCCGGCTGCGCCGGAAGAGTAAAAATCTGGGACAGAACCAGCTTTACTAGATTGGAGGTGATACGATCTCGCCTCTAAAAACTCTGCTACATGCATAAGGTTGCATGGGAACTTGTACATGCGTGCCTGTCTGGTTTCTTATTCAGGCTTTTTCCTTTTATTAATTAACTTTCCAATGTGCACGACATAATCATTTGCAATGGTGTCCGCTGCTCATTTGCTTTGCCCCGTAAGGGGACCGGCCGGTTGATGGCTGTAGCCGTGCCACATCAGGATTTTGGTGATATAGAAGGAGATAACTAATTACTATATGTGATTGTACATAAATCTTATAGACATCCATGGTCGGATGCTCGACCGCCAAGGATGTAAAAAAGACCTCAACAAGAATCAAACACAGCAAGCCATATATGTGGCAAAATGACTTCTTCCTCTCCATCTACAAGGGGTACTATTTACAAAAGGGAGGGGGAGATTACTAAAGTTACATCCACTACTACAAAAAGTCTAATACTGGACGCCTCAT